>CM071932.1:42106142-42479571 GCA_016081115.2 Rehmannia glutinosa | reverse complement strand
GCTAAGTTATGAGGCCATAAATGATCGATGAGGAGGAGTATCTCCTAAGCTTTCTGCATAACACTACTGTTTGCTGTGGCCTTGACGAAATCTACTGCATCACGATTCTTTGTGAAAAGAAAGATGCTGAAAAGGCCAAGGCACTAGAGAAGGGAAAGACCACTGAGCCAGCTGAGTCCACACATGTCTATTTCGGGACAACAGCTGTGGAGATTCCTGACATTGAAACCAGTGGCAGCAACAATGATGTATAAGTTATTGACGGAGCTAACCCTGTGGAGAAGGCTCAACTGAAGCAAGCGATACATGAGTCCATGAGCTACATGAGCAATCTATGCTCAGGAGTGTTAGAGAATCATCTATCTCTATCTCTCCAACCCCTGCAATTCTTGTCTTGGTGAAGACCATTGATGCAACCACCTCACCAGCTTACTCGGAGGGACAAACTAGGGAAACTAGTGATGAAGTTGGGAAAGAAGTAGAAGAGGGAAACCCAACTGAGCCACACCCTATTAATGTTGTTGAGAAAACTGCCTAATTTGCTGAACACTCAAAGGATACAACCAAGTCTCCGGTGTCAGCTGAACCCATTGCCATTGAATCAGCTGGTAAGCCAGCTGAGGGGGAAGATGATCACACTACAGCCAGGTCGGAGGTGGCTGTAGGAGAAAACAAAAATTTGGTGTTAGGAGGCGATGGTGAGACTCCAGAAGAAGAGCATGTTGGGACTAATGACACTTTGACGGTTAAGACTGTCTCAGCTAAGGAACCAACTGCATTGCATGCCAATGAAGTTACTAATGTAACTGAGGCACAAGATGGACTAAGAAGGACCATGGCAGTTGAGACTGCTGGTCTTGAAAGTGCAATCCCAGAGGTTGAGACCTCGAAGGATGCTAATAAAAAAGACCCTAATGCATCTTGTGCCCTCTTTTGGTTGTGGTGGAGGCGGCAACCCTCAGGAGTAGAGGGCTAGCCTCCCGTCTGCCATGTGATAGTTCTTCTTGTTGATTTATGGTTCCACGACCAACAACTTGGGATTCTTCAGCTAGTGGCGATTCTTCACGATTCTCACCGCATCCTTCATTTCTTCTTCCCTGACCTTCCAAGTTAGGGTCTTTTGTGCCGAGCGAAACCCAAGTTGGTCTCCCAGCGGCTCCAGCCGCAACTTGATACCTTAAAGCATTTCGTGCAACTTCATTCAATAGAGCTTGGAAAGCCTCTCAAGTCAAGTGAACTTCTTCAGGGGGAAGACTCCCTATCTATTATGGCGGGGATGACACTCTTCCAAGAGGAGGAGGGTTGGCCCCTCGTCATCTAGGTGGTTGTTCCTCTCGCTGGTCTCTGGCCTTGTGGCCTGCAGCTTAGGACCCGACTTCACGTGCTTGAGATTGGGTCTGCATCTTTATGTGCTTTAGTTGTTCCCACAAATGTCTTAAAATGATGTCATTTTTTAGGGCGATCACTCCAAGTTGGGTTTTAATAAGTCCAAATCTTCTTCTCACCAATCGAAAAGTCCTCTAAGTCTTCTTTTCCTTGAGCTGAAATCTTCTGATCGAACTTACCTACACACACTCAAACATTAGGGGTTCATGGGGTTGTCCAGGAAGGCCCCTCCGATATTCAAGTCAGCGCGGTGAACGAGAGAGAATAAGATAGTAACTGGATACTCAATAATGATTAAGTGAGATTATGAGAGATTAACTTACAAATGATGAAGATGCACCTTTATATACCAGGTGATGGCCCTTTAGGCTATGTAGAGAAAGTGGCATGTGGCGATCCCTGGACTACTTTGGGCCGGGGTATTCTATCTATAACACATTAATTATTGGGCAATTAATAATATTATTCCAATATATAAACTAAATTATATATTAAATATTAAATGACGCTTTTGCCCCAACAATATTGTTATTATTTTGTGATTGTAGAGATGGTATGACTGATAGTTTTGCTTTTTGTGTGCTGGGTTTGGTTTTTATTGTTATTTTTAGTTAATTAGTTTTTTTGAGTCCCGAGGGGTGTGAGTGTTAAGTATAGAATGGGTTTGAAAAGACTTAACCAATTTATGATTTTTATCTTTAAAATAGAGTTTTTCACAAGCAACAACCAAGTCCTTTTATGATAGCTTAGTTCAACCTCAACAGAGAGTTAACCACTCAAAAAGACTGACCTTGTTGATAAGTGATGTAGTAACTCACCGATGAAGTGAGCTCTTTAAAAATTTAGCTTACTTGGTTTCTAACAGCGGAAGTCTTACACCCTTTTTGTTAAATGGTTTTGCAACACTTGTTTTGATTAAGTTATTATCAGTTGAGTTTAAAAAATATATCAATCAACAGAATAAAATGTGCAGTAATTAAAGTGCTGAAAAATAAAAGACATAAGGCAATTTATAGTAGTTCGAGGATGGAGTAATTCCTCTACTCCACTATTCTCGAGCTCCTATAGGTATCCACTAATGCAACAACTGTTACAAGATGGATACAATAGTCTAAGTAGCCTTCACATCACATAGCCGCTCTACTCCCGGGATCAACTTCTTCGCAAAGACACCGGCTCACTACTTCACCTCCTTCAAACCCTTGTAATTGATCACAAAGCCCTTCAACGGATTCAAAGTCGGGTTCTAACTTGAACCTCACCGCACTTCCTTCACTTCTAGGATGTGCACTTTGTTCTTTAAAACAACTTTTCCTCTTCAAATTGTTGAAGCTTTTCTTCCTTCACAAAGGTGTGTTGGATAGATACACTACGAATGTAGGCTTTGAGGATTTAGAATGTATTGTTTGAGAGCCACTTACTTGCTTTACTCGGGACTTGAATATGTGTCTTAATGCCTTGGTCTCGTACTCTCTTACAAATGTTTCTTAGTCGATAGTTTGCCTTCCGCTTGTGCATCTTGTCTTGCCTTCTGGAGAATGTTTGACCACTTTTGCATTAGGACACTTGAAAGGAGAGCCTTGACCATGTCTTCCAAATGTGATACTTTCCTTTCTACTTTTAACTTTGAATTTTTTTCTTTGTACAAGACTTAGAAAACTTCTTGAAAGTTGAGGTGAGAGTTGAGATGAAAGCTATGTTGTAACGACTCAATTTTATGAAATTAAAGTACTTTCTAAAAATATTATTAAGAAAACACAAATTTATAAATTAAAGTGATCCCAATAATATAAAAGGTTGATTTAGAATTTTTGAATTCTTAAGAAAAAATAAAATGATAATAATAATAATAATAATTATCATAATAATAATAATAATATAATAATATTACATCTTCCAAGTTAAATATCCAACAATTATTCTAAGCATAAATCGAAAAATTAAAGACATAAATCCAAAATTTAGTTCGATCATAATTATTTAAAATATAAATATAACATGATTTATTCCACCATCCACAATATTATATCTTCAAAGGATCCTCAACTTGAAAGTCATGATAATAATAGGGTGAGCTTCATCTCGCTCGAGGGGATATATCTCATCAATATTTAATATAACATGAAAAATATTCACATAATTACAACAATAAATTCATTCATTTCCTCTTTTCCTCGACCGCGCCTTCATATAGCATTGGGTTCACCTTGAAGATACGTTTGATCTCTGGACCGCTTTTCACGGCCCCTAGCTTATATGAATTTATTTCCTCTTGACATATATTGTAATTAATGAAGTAAAATCATGGAACATTAAATAAAGACAAATAATATAGAAATCCCTACCTTAATAATCATAGATATTCGATGTAGAAAAATGAACAATAAAAGTCCAAGTTCTCGATCCCTTCATTTTCTACGTTAAGTAAATATATATAATTAATATGTGATTTCAATAAATTGAACTAATTAATAAAATAATTTATAAAAATAAAATATTGAAAGAAGCTTGTGAATTGGGAATTATATATATATATATATATATATATATATATATGAAACATGAATAAAAAATAAAACTATTATTACCTTGTAATTCTTAAAATATGATGTAAAATTTATGTAAGTCATACATATTTATACTAATTAATTCTAACCCCTAAATAACTCTAAAATAACCCCTACATTAAACCCCTAAACTAACCCCCTAAGTAACCCCTAACATAACCGGATGGGATCTTCTATTTTAAAATCGTGTTTCATCTCCTCGTTCCACCACATAGATGATTGACACGTGTATAATACTTACCATATTAGATACCCACAATTTCGCTTGATTTATGCTTGAAACTTAACATGGTAAGTGTAATACACGTGTCTATCATCCATACAATTGGAATAGGAGATGAAACACGATTTTGGAATATGAGATCCCATCCGTAATATAACCCCTAATTTAACCTCTAAGTAAAATATGATTATAATATTAATAATTATCACAATAAAGATAATGATAAAAATATAATATGTATATAATTTTATTAAGAGAAGATACACATAATATTATTAATAATTATTAGTCTAATAAAGATAACAATAATATTAATATTTAAGTGTTCTAATTAGCATTTTTTTAAAAGTCGGATATTACATACTATCCCTTTTAGTAAAATTTCATCCTCGAAATTGGTTAACTCATTAAATTTTCGGAAACAAAAATGCATTTTTTTTCTTTTTTTTTACACGAGGAGTTCTTTGTCTAATATGGAAAGTACAGATGCAATAATACTTTTAATAAAAATGATGACTTGAATTCATAAAATGTAATTCTAAAATATGATAATATAATATGATATTTTGAATAACATGTAATAAATTGCATACCTTGAGAAATCCGACGAGATATGATGGAGGTGGAAGTCACTAGACTATTTTCTTTTAAAATATTTGAAAGACATTTTTTTAAACAAGTGTACAGAATCAGACCTTGTCAGATACCACTTGTAACGACCAATTTTATGAAATTATCATAATAATAATAATAATAATAATATCATAATAATAATAATAATAATAATAATAATAATAATAATAATATTACATCTTCCAAGTTAAATATCCAACAATTATTCCAAGCATAAACTGGAAAAATTAAAGACATAAATCCAAAATTTAGTTCGATCATAATTATTAAAAATATAAATATAACATGATTTATTCCACCATCCAAAACATCATATCTTCAGCCGGATCCCTCAACGTGAAAGTCATGATAATAATAGGGGTGAGCTTCATCTCGCTCAGTAGGGATATATTTGTCAATATTTAATATAACATGAAAAGCATTCACATAATTACAACAATAAATTCATTCATTTCCTCTTTTTCCTCTGACTGGTCAGTTCCTGCATATTGCATTGCGGGTTCACCCCGAAGATACGTTGATCTCGGGCCTTTTCATGGCCCCTAGCTTATATGAATTTATTTCTCTTGACATATATTGTAATCAATGAAGTATAATCATGGAACATTAAATAAAGACAAATAATATAGAAATCCATACCTTAATAATCATTGATATTCGATGTAGAAAAATGAACAATAAAAGTCAAAGTTCTCGACCTCTTTGTTTTCTACGTTACATAAATATATATAATTAATATGTGATTTCAATAAATCAAACTAATTAATAAAATAATTTATAAAAATAAAATATTGAAAGAAGCTTGAATTGGGAATTATATATATATATAAACATGAAACAAAAAAAAAATAAAACTATTATTACCTTGTAATTCTTAGAAATATGATGTAAAATTTATATAAGAAGTCATACATATTTATACTAATTAATTCTAACCCATAAATAACTCTAAAATAGCCCTTACATTAAACCCCTAAACTAACCCCTAACATAACCCCTAATTTAACCTCTAAGTAAAATATTGATTATAATATTAATAATTATCACAATAAAGATATTGATAAAAATATAATATGTATATAATTTTATTAAGAGAGGATACACATAATATTATTAATAATTATTAGTCTAATAAAGATAACAATAATATTAATATTTAAGTGTTCTAATTATCGTTTTTTTTTTACGGGATATTACACATGTGAGGGATGAGATTGTTTTTAGGTGCCTCTCCTGAGCGTAGTAAAGGGTGCCCCGATCCTTCATTCCTTGTATTTTCTTCTTCTTTTTCGAGTTTTTTTCCCGTTTCTGCCAAATCTTGATTCCGTCCCTTTCTTTATTTCTACGTTCCTCCGTCTTTTTGGGAGTTTAACTTCGATTCCTTGTCCGTGGGGACTTGTTCTTTATTTGTGTAGAGATGAACCCTTCCCTTTTGGAAGGAAACTTTAATTCTTCCTGATTGGCTTGAGATACTTGTGTTTTGTTTTATCCCTTCAAGCTCGGATGGAGCACCCTTCTCAAACTCGGGAGGAGCACCCTTCCGAGCTTGGAGTGAGCACCCTTCCGAGCTTGGATGGAGCACCCTTCCGAGACTTCTCCGAGTCCTACCTCTCCCCATCAATGTTACAATTTTTGCCTTCTTTTTCTATACACTTTTTATTGGGGAGAAATATTTAATCGGGCACCCTTCGAATCAAGGGGAGCCCGATACGAATCATTTTGGAATAGTGTATCATCGAAGGGAGAAGTCGGACGTGGCACGCGTGCGGGGAGGAAGAGCCGCAACGAAATGTTGAAGTCATTGGGGATTAAAGAGTCTTAGTTAATTAAGAGTCATAGTCCTAGTTGGATTGTAACTAATTATTTCTATTTCTATTATTTCAAAAGATACATTGTTATTGAATTGGGCTTGTGGCCCATATGGATTATGAGTATTTAAGTAGAGCATTAGGCGTAAGAAGGGATCATCTTTTTGGACAAAATTATTTTTGCGCTATCACCGGGCGGTATTTTCCCGAGTTAATTTCGAGTTCTTTTCGTTTTTTATGCGTATCCAACGTTAGTTGCTTTCTTCATTAATTTTTGGGTTGTATGCCTTTGACTTATCAAACTAGTCCGACATATATTCATGCCAAAGAACTTGCATGGAATCCCGTGTCGATACGATAGAGAACGGTGTGGAGGACTTATGGGCGGAATTTGCAAAAATTCAGCCTAAATTGTCGGTTGGACCACATCGAGCGACGTTGGAGACCGTGATGCGTGATAGGGGACGCCGATGGCGGCCGGTGGCGAGGCTCGGATCACCCGTCTCTCGCGCAAACCTCGACCACTTGCCCACCGCCATCCCGATTCCATCCTTTTGGGGTGAGGATCGATCTCCTGGTTATCTCGAGTCGAGCAAGATTTTTGTGTCCATCACATTGAGGAATCCTCCAAGATTAAACTTGCCTTGATTACCATGGACGGCGCGGCACTCCACTGGATGCAGTGGGTGCTTGGCCGCCTACCCTCACTTACCTGGAAACAATTTTCGGTGGAGATCCTTCATCGTTATGGGGATAACCCCAACGCCAACCCTTTCGAACTCCTCACGACAATGACACAAACTGGGACTATTGACGAATATGTTGATCTCTTTGTATCTTATCATCAACCACCACTAGGGTGTATTTATTTCCACTTATGCTAGCTGGCTCAACTGGTCCAAAAAGATTCATGTGCAGTAAATGCAAAATCCTTGTTGACGAAGGACTTGGCTTATCCTTGAAGGATGATTTAATTTACTTTCTTTTCTGACATTGCATCGAAATGACTTCCTTCTTGTAGATCGAAGTCCGATGCCTTCAACCAAATGACTTCTTCTAAAAGCTTGTTGATAGTCTTGAAATTCGATGATTCACTTTTCTTGTGCCACAACTAACTTGATTCATCTGCTTTTTTGCCAATAGACATGTGCTTGGTATAGCAAATGACCAATCTACTACATACATATGCTTCTTTGTTAATCCAAATAGCACAATTTCATTAGTTCCAAAGATCCTTGATTTGGCAAACATCCATATCAATCCAACATTGTATCATTTATCAAAGAGTTGGTGATAATTAGCAAATTGAAATTTAACCCTTCAACATAAGCAATATCTGTGATTTCTAGTCCATTTTTCTTGATGAATCCAATGTCTTTGATCTCCCCTAAAGCTTCATTTTCACTGAATATGGCGTTGGATCCTCTTGATTCCTTGAAGTTTGATAAATTCTTTTTATTCCCTCTCATATGTCTGGAACAACCACTATCCATGTACAAGGTTCCTTGGCACTCTGTTGTTCCTTGAACCTGCAATCAAAGAAATCAAACTTTAGGTACCTATATCTGTTTGGGTCCTGAGGGGTTAGCACTATAAAGTATTCCAACCAACCTATAGCCAAAAGATCTGACTCTAAGAGGTTGCCACCTTTCAGTTCTATAATTATAGTGAATTTTAGAAATTTGTTTTAGTGCTTTACAAACATATAACTGTCTCTTTTGTCTGTATGCCTGTGCATTTTCGTGTGTATTTGCTTTTCTGGGAAAATATGGAAATTGATGTGCATGATATGCATTGTGTTTGAGTGCATATGTGTGTTGATTTCTTTGCCTAGGGAATGACCTATGATGAGTTTGAGGTCTCTGCCACTTGGGTTTGTATCCCATATGACTCTGTTGATATTTCATTTGAGGGTTCCAATCAGCTTGAGTTGAATAATTTCTACCATTCCCTTTATATAACTTCTTTTGATGAAATATCTAGGGTTTTTGGTAGTTTTGTTTTGACTTTATAGAATATCTCCTATTAGGAATCTACTGTTGAACCTTTTCAAATTTTGTTTCAGATGTTCTTTCAGCATACTCAGCTGGCTTCTTTACTTTTCTTTTATATCCAAGCACAACATGCGAGTGTTTGTGATTGTGTATGGGTGCCACATATGGTGTTTGGGTTTGGATTCCCCCATTGCTTGAAGATTTTTTTTCTAGAACCACTCCTGGAGTTTGAGCATTGACAAAGGAATTGATTGCTAAGCTTGCTATGTCTCCAATTTCCTTTTGTATCATCATCAACTCAGCCAATGTTTTAGATGTTTTACAGAGTGATCCAGTCACATTTTTTAGTTCTTGTTCCCTCTTTTCTTTCTTAGCAAGGTTTGCTTTAACATTTACTATCCCACCTTTCAACTCTTTGTTCTCATCAGCTATGTGACTTAGAGTACTCAACTCTTCAGTCAACTGTGAGTTTTGACATTTAAGTTGGTTGTTTTCCTCATTTGGGAGTGTGTGTGAGGATTAATGTGCTCAAAATCTTTCATGATTTTGCCTAATGAATCATAAAGATCAATGGGTGATGAAGTGTGTGTATCATGATCACTGTCATCAGAATTTGAATAAGATGAGTTAGAATTTACTTCATCTTCCTATTCTTTGGCCATGAGACATATCAATGTCTCTTCTTTTGTGTCTGAGGAGTAGTCAACTTCAATAATTCGACTCTGTTGTCTCCTTACTCTTGGTTGTCTCATACTCTACATCCATCATTGCTTTCTTCTTTTTTGTCTTCTCTCTCTGAAGACATTCTTATCCTCTTCATTTCTGTATTTGCTGACTGGTGGATAAGTGCAATCAACTGTAAAGTGACCCGATTGTTTGCAATTCCAGCCTAGATCTTCAGTTTTCTTCCCAGCTCTCTTGGGAGTTCTCTCTTAATTTCCTTTGGAAGAAGCTGAGTGCCTTCTAGAGGATTCTCCTATGTTCCTCTTGTAATTCTTGTTGAAAAATTTATTGAACCTCTTGACCATCAAGGTAATCTCTTCTTTGTCAATGATATCATTGGTTCATTAGCCTTAGATTCTCCATCCAATAGAGCAGTTGTCTTCGGTACATCTATCTCATCCTGCTCTTTCCTCTTGAACTCAAATTCATATGCTTTCAAATCTGAGAGTAGATCATGGTTGAATATATTGGTCAAGTCCGTGGAGTGTCTGAGAGGCATCACTTTCATTTCCCACTCAGCTGGGAGTGCTCTTAGAATCTTCATACACATTTTCTTCTGTGTATACTCCTTGCCTAAAGCAAACAATTCATTGGTAATCTCTGTGAATCTAGCATCCACCTGATCCAGGGATTCTCCTGTCATTATTTTGAAATTTTCAAAATTTTGCACTGCGACTATAAGCTGGTTCTCTTTATCTGCTCTGAGCTTTCACAGATAACAGTAAGCTTTTCCCAAATTTCTTTGGCAATCCCGCAAGATATAACTCTGTTAAACATGGCTTTATCTAAAGTTTTATACAAAATATCTTTGGCCATATCCTCATTTGTCCACTCGCATCTTGGTTTATCCACCTCTGTAGGCCTTTCAAAGATCATCTCCTCGCTACTCTAATAATCGTGTTCACCTTAGTGATTCTAATGGGCCCATCTTCAATGACAAAACACATTTCATCATGTAGTGTAGAGAGACATGTCTACATGCAAATTTTCCAGTCATGAAATTCCTCAATAGTGAACGTAGGAATACATGATAAGTTTGCTTCCATGATAATAACTTTAAAAAACTTTTGAAGACTCAAGTGTTGAAGTTTTGAAAGGAATGAGATCTAGTTCAGTAACCAGTGCAGAAGGTTTTTTGAACCAACCGCTCTGATACCACTTGTAAGTTCCAAGGGGTATAAGTTAAGTCTAGAAGGGGGGTTGAATAGACTTAACCAAATTTTTGATTTTAAATACAATCAGAGTTTTAGCAAGAAAATAGCTAAGTCTCTTGAGGGACAATTGGGTCAAACTTCAGCAAGAGATTTAAGTACTTAACAGACTCAGAGAGAGTTGTTGATAGAGTCACTCAGCTGAGTGAAGTTAACTTTTTCAAATTCAGTTTTCTTGATTTTTACAGCGGAAGTCTTTACATCGTTTTTAAAGATAGGTTATCAACACTTATTTTTAGGCTTGTTATTTTTAGTTGGATAGCAAATATTAAGCAGGTAAGTAAATTGCAGAAATTAAATGCAGAATGAAAAATGACACAATAATTTATAGTGGTTTGAGGATGTGATAATTCCTTTACTCCACTCTTCTCCTACTCTAGGAGGAATCCACTAAAATAATAGTAATTTCTTTACAATAGTACAATAGTCCAAGCTTAGTCTTGATCACACATCTGGTTTCACTTTTGGGACTCAGCCCTTCGTAAGATAGCTGCCTCACTACTTCAGCTCTTCAAATCTTTAGACTTGATCACTTAGCCTCATTCGGATTTGAAACAGTTCGAATCGGAACCTAATCAACTTCCTTCACTTTTTGGAAGAACATACCCTTTTATTTTCAAAATAAGTTTTTCCTCTTCAACTATAAGTATAACTTCTATCTTCCACAAGGTTGTGTTGGATAAAATTTCTTCGAATGTAGGCCTGAGGTTTGTAAGAATTTCTTGCTTGAGAGAGTATTGCAAATTGCTTGTATTGTTGGTATGCTCTGTGTCACATTTTTTGAATATTTGCTCTCTTACTTCTCTCTAAAAAATTCCTCAGCCTTTTATAGTGAGAGTTTGAAATTTGTCCATTGAAAAGATAGACAAATTCAAACTTACACTTCTTGCTCGTTGGCTTGTCTTCTTCTTGCAACATCTCATGTTGACCTAAACTTTGTATTTAGTACCTGCATGGGTCTATACGATTCATAGTTCTGCAAGCATTCCTTTGGCCCCTGCTTCTTGCACTCTTTCACAACGAATTTATCCAGCTTTCTTTAAGTCCTTCAGCTGCTTTACCCCATAACTTGAGTCTTATCCTTCATTTCTTGGATGACTCTGCTGTAAGTATTCTAAAAGACACAGCTGATGTACTTGACTGAAGCTCTTCTTGACCACTCAGCTGCGACACAGCTGATTCTTCAGCAAGTCTTCTGTATCTTCAACTTAGCTATTCAACGACTCAACTAATTTTCTAACTATTACAAAGTTGAAATAACATACAGAAATTAGGGCGCCAACTTCCTAATAAAAAGTTTTTAAGCATTATCAAAATCTATACAATAGATTTTATAACAAAATGCTAATTGGAAATAATGTTGATGAAACATGTCAAGATCATAGTCCTAGGATTGTTTTTGTGATTGATTAGTTTTCGTGAAGTTTGATATTTGAAGTGATTAGATATTTTATTTTCATAAATATTAGAAGTAATCAGGAATCCATTGTGGTTTACGAATGCTTCGATAAAATTGGAGTGCTACAATTGCTATACTTTATGTGCTTTAAATCAATCCCTGATGAATACGACCTTACTTTCTACTATCTATAAACTACAACGTACACTTGCGGTTTAGCGTAAAAGATTTTAGCGATCAATTTTTGATGCATTTAGCGATGCAAGTAAAGTCACAAAGTCTTATATTCCAGATGCTAATGCTCCAATCAGGATTATTGTTCTAGATGAAATAAGAAAATGAATGATGATAACCCACAACAAAAACATGGTAGACCTATTGGCTCAAAAGATACTGTTCCTCGAAAAAGAAAGGGGAGAGTCGATACTAACGAGCATGCTCCAGACAAATATGTAGAGCCTAATATATTAGAAATTGTACAAATTAAAAATTATGATAGCACCGAGAATTCCATGAGCTATAATAATGAAATATGAGATCGAGATGAAATAATTATTGATTATAACTTTGCATTCTCGGTTTCTCAAGAAATCATAAATGATAATTATGATTGTGAACCACATTCTATAATGGAATCCCATCAGAGGCTTGATTGGCCTACGTGAGAATAAGCAATAAAATCCGAGTTAGCTTCCCCAGAAAAACAAAATGTATTTGGGTAAATTGCTCGAACTCCAAAAAATGTAAAGCCCATTAGATATAAATGAATATTTTGTTCAAAAGAGAAATGACAAAAATAAAGTCGTGAGATATAAAGCCCGACTTGTGACTCAAGGATTCTCCCACAGATGTGGGATAGATTATGATGAAACATAATCACATATAATAGATTCAATCATGTTCCATTTTCTTATAAATATGGTAGTCCATGAGAATTTGGACATGCGTCTAATGGATGTAGTGACGATATATCTATACAGTTCACTAGATTATGATATTTATATGAAAATTTCAGATGGATATAAAATGCCAAAATCAGACACTCCCTGTGAATTATACTCGATCAAATTGCAAAGATAGCTGTATGGATTAAAGCAATCCAGTCGCATGTGGTAATATAGACTTAATGAATGCCTTTCTAAGGAAGGTTACAAAAATAATACCGTTTGTCCATGTGTTTTTATTAAAAGATCAGATACCAAATTTGCTATCATAGTTGTATATGTCGATGACATGAATTTGATTGGCACCCCTGATGAATTATGTAATGCTACTGAATATCTAAAGAAAGAATTTGAGATTAAATATCTTGAAAAAACTAAACTTTGTCTTGGTCTTGAGCTAGAGCATAAATATAATGAGATACTTGTCCACCAATCTTATTACATTAAGTGGATACTCAAAAGATTTAATATGGACAAGGCTCATCCTTTGAGTACCCCCATGGTCATGCGCATTTTAGATCCCGAGAAAGATCAGTTCCCACCAAAAGAATCTGATGAAGAGATTTTGGGTCATGAAGTGCCTTACCTTAATGCTATTGGAGCATTATTCTATCTAGCATAATGTACTCAACCTGATATGTCTTTTGCAGTGATTCTACTTGTACAATACAATTCTAAGCCAACCCGAACACACTAGGAATGGTATTAAACACATTTTTTGATATCTGAGTGGTACTATAGATTTGGGGTTATTCTACTCCACCGAACCTAATAACTCTTGATTAATTGGTTATGCTGATGCTGGATATAGATCTGATCCGCACAAAGCTCGATCACAAACTAGTTACATATTTTGCTATAATGGTACAACTATGTCATGACGGTCTATCAAACAAACATTAGTCACTACTTCTTCCAATCACTCTGAGATAATTGCTCTTCATGAAGCCGTTAAAGATTATGTTTGGTTAAGATCAGTTACAGCTCATATACAAAATGTTTGTCAGCTGAAACCATCTATATACACCCCTACTATTATTTTATGAGGATAATGCAGCGTGCATAGCACAAGTAAGAGGTGTTTACATAAGGTGATATGACCAAACATATTTCACCAAAATTTTTGCACACACATGAACTCCAGAAAAATGGAGAGGTAGATATTCATCAGATATGCTCATGTCATAATCTTGCCGATTTGTTTACAAAATTCTTGCCAATGTATACATTCGAAAAATTAGTTTTTGGCATTGGAATGAGAAGAACTAATACAAAGCAAAATTAATGAATCAGTTATGCATCTGACATTCTTCGTTTCCAGGGGAGCGAATATACTGTGCGCTGTTTTTTTTTTTTCCTTTTCCCTGGTTTTTATCCCATTGGGTTTTTCCAACTTAAGGTTTTTAACGAGACAACTTATGCACAAGTTATGTATTTGAGAATGTATTCTTTTCCCTTATGTCCGATTTTTCCCATAGGATTTTTCTGGCTTGAAATTTTTAACAAGGCGTGCTCATCCAACTCACTGTAGTGCTTAGTCCAAGAGGAAGTGTTATGATAATTTATCCAAATACATGGACTTTTAGCACCATGATTTCACATGTCTATAATAACTTTGCAATTATTTACAAAGATGACAAATTCATTTGACTCAGTAGGCATCTAATATTTCCCTATTTAATGATATTGAGGAATGAAATCACACGGTTCTTCATTGCAAGCACACAATCTTCTTCGCACAAACTTCTTTCAATTAATCTTGTTTTCATATGTATAAATATATAAGTACATATATATATATATATAAGATTCTATTTATATTATATTATATTAACAATAATTCATATTGTAATATAGATATCAATACACTACATAAATATAGTATATAATAAAAGGATTATTTACAACACAAAGTTACTATTAGAAAGGAAAATGTTTATTCCAAAAAATGAGTGGCAGTGCCACAGTAGGCCAAAAAGAAAATAAAAGGATTTAATATAGAATAAATTCATATGCAAAATTTAGGTTTAAGAAAAGAAACGTTATAATATTTCAATACAATTTATCTGGAAAATGGTACCACTAGGCGCTGGCCTACCATCCATTTTAAAACCCACCTATGTCTCTCTCTCTCTAGTAAGTAGTGACTAAACTACTACCACTATCACTTTCACTTCACAATTCACACACTCCAATGGCGGAGTACGACCACCCAGCCACCACCTCCGCCGCCGCCCACCACCACAACATGATCTCTAAAGAGACGGCCCTACAAGCCCTGAACACCATAATCCAGCTCCACTTCGAGAAAACCCTGGAGAAAAAAACGAGCCGTGGACCTCCAAAAAAGGAGCTATGGAAGCTCTTCCATCTCTTCTTCCTCTTCTTGGGCCTGATGTTTTTAGGCCAGGCCCAGTCACCACGGCTGCAGTGCCGCCACTGCTGGGTGCCCATTGGGCTGCTCTCGCTGGCCCACCTCATCTTCTACGTGTCAGTGGCCCAGACCCTGCGCTGCATCAACGGCTTCAAGTACCAGAGGCGGTGCCACAAGCTAACCCTAGGGCTGGCCACAGAGCGGCTGAGGCAGCTGAAAGTGCGTCTGAATAGTGGCGGCGGCGTAGTGGATGAGATGGGGGAGGAGCAGCTGGAGATTCATTATCAGGAGCCTCCAGAAAGTTATTTTGGTAAGTTCAAGAGGAATTGGGCTCTCCACTTTGGGTTCTTGATCTTCATTTATGGGTTCATGGTTTCATCATCTGTTGTTCTTCTTTGCTTTTAGTACTATACTTAGATTTGAGCCTTTTTGTTTTCTTTTTCTGGTGGGTTTGTAATGGATCTGTAATTATAGGGTAAATTATAAACAGTACCATTGAGATTTGACTAAATTACAAAAACATCCTAGCTAACTTTTAAAAAGTACCCTTGAGGTTTTATTTTGTTTAATATTTACCTAAAATATATTTCAAACCCCCCTCCCCCTATTTGTAAAACAATTAGAGTTTACTCATTATTTTTAACACTGAATCAAACCTCAATTCAAGAATACTTTTTGTAATTTTGAAACTTAGCTAGGTTTTTTGTAATTAGGCTAAATTTCAGGGGTATATTTTTGTAATTATCCCGTAATTATATGTGGTTTATGTTTTGAATGGTGAGGGGTTCATTAATTTCGAAGAAAATGCAGCGGGAATTTCTCTTTGTTGTTGTTTATTTACTTCTGTTGATTTTTGAGGTTTTAACAAACAAAATATTTTTGCAATTAAGGGTACAGTTGAAGATTACTATTTGATGTATGAAAGAATGCCAAGGAGGGATGTGTTTTAATTTTAAGGAAAAAAAACTAGGCAGCATTGTGACTGGGGAAGAGATGAGTTATTTTCAGAAGATTTGGATAGTTGAAATTTCAGGCAATCACAATCATGTGTATAGTCTAAAAAGAGAACCAATTTACTCGATACCAATGCGAAATCCATCAGTAAAAGTTCGTTTGAGCTCGGTTCGTTAATATAACGAACCAATCTTTAACATATTTTTCTGTTTGACAAGATGTAAAGCTCTGTTCGAGCAAGTCCTGCTCGAGCTCGACTTGATTAGTAAAAAAAAAAAATTGTAAAAATATCAAGCTACGTACTCGAGCTCGATTTCTGCTCGGTTCGACTTCGAGCTTAATTCGATTAATAATCAAACCAAATCAAACACAATTCGTAAAGCTCGATTAAAATTCAAAGAAGTTTGAACAATGCTATGTTCGGCTCGACTCGACTCGACTCGACTCGTTTACACCCCTACATGTGTACGGTGGACCTATCTCAATATTATATCATATTATATGAATAATTATAAAGGCTTTGTTTGAAATCAATCTGGGTGTTTCAAGGGAAGAGGAAAGGTTTGGGTCCTTTCCGAAGAAAGAATTGGACATGAGAGTAATTTCTTATTTTATATTTGAGGATACTTTTTTTTTCAGTATTATACCTTCTGTTTCTGAATGAAAAAAAATAAATTGTATAATTATAATAATATAATAATTCAATAATGTAATAAAATTGATGTATGATAGATTCTATTTTGTTTTGAGAGAAATACGGTTTTAATGAAAGGGCAAAAATTATTTGGGGTAAGAAAAAATATGATTATATTCCCTTAACAAATCCAAAATTGCAAAGGACCCGCGGGTAATTTTAGATGGGTCTGGTGGCAAAATAGTCGGGTCGGACATGGCCGGCTTTAATTGAGAGTAACCACTGAGGGCGATAGCTTAGGACCCCTGATTTTGAGGAGTCCCAATTTTAAGGAAACTTTTATATAAGTTTACATGTTTTATTTAAAAAAAATTATAGGCCTTTTGCTTTCAAATTTGTACTAGAAAATTAATCAAACTTCTAAATTCAAAATAAAAGAAACATGTTTTTCATTCATATTCTATTTCTACTCAAGAACAAAGTATTTGTTTCTATAAAAATTAAAAAAAATATATGGAAGTATATTTTTCAAAAAAAAATTGTCAAAATTTTGGATTACTTTATATAGAGCTTTGTTAAGTATATACACCAGAGTTACAGTAGCATCAACAAATATAAGTTTTTCAAAACTAAAATTGATAAAATCACACTTGCGTTCAACTATGTCTCAAGAATAATTAAATGGGTTGCCAATTTAATATATTGAACATAGAGGAAAAAACACTAAACCCCCAAACTTTGCGATTTTTTTTGCACGTTACCATATGAACTAATTTTCCATATATTTTATCATACATACTATTCAAGTTTTGCACTTTGTCATACAACGACCATCGTTGTTGGAATATTCTCAGAATATTTCGGCGCGAGCCCTTTCACGTGGAGGCAAAATTGTCTTTTTCAAAAATTCAAACAGAAGTTGTGACACTTTACCATATGAACTTTATTAATAATTTCAATTTTCCATATGAACTTCACATAATTTCACTTTGCCATATTAATTTAAAATAAAAGTATAAACAATTATGTGTATATACATGTATTTATATTTTATTCAAATTTTTATTGGTAAAAGAATAAATTAATAAATATTTACCTTAGTAAAATATATTATCAATGATATTATTTTAGGGGTTAGGTTTATGATTTAGGAGGGTATAGATATCACTGGTATCGATTTATTTTTGGCGGTTTAGACATCTTTGGATTAATTTAAGGTTTAGACATTTTTATATTGATTTCATCCTAATTTTCTAATGTGAAGTTTCTTTAGATATGTTGTTTTAATTCTTAGTGCGATTCTTAATTACATATTCAAAACTTGATTACAGTGTTAAGGAATTATTTCGTTTTTTTCATAAATTCAAATAATTACATTCTCGTGTAAACTTTTCTTGTGAGACAACTTTCATCGATTACCACACTACATTGCTATCGTAATCTTACTTGTAGAGGTTAAATTCAATAGGTATTTGGTAAACTTACAAAAACCACAATTGAATATAAAATTCGGTGTGCATCGGTATGTGATGAATTAAATAAGCGTAAAAATATATAAAAAGAAAGGAAAAAGTCCTGATCACAAGCCGATCGGATAGCTTAAGTATGGGCCTCGTTAAAACCTGCCAAGGTAAAACCAACCCTTGGCAGAAAAAGGTACCCTTGAAAGACATCCACACAAGAATGCATAAATAAAAACACTAAACAATGACTCTAAAATCTTCATTATCAGATGAATCCACTTCATCAGCATAATCCTCCCACCTCTTGGTAGCAACCACGTTTAAGGATTTGAAGCTATCACATTGAGCATCGTCCAAAAGAGTGAGATTATGAATTGGAGGAGTCGGACCTTAGTGAACATCACAAAAAAATTGCTGCTTAGAAGCCTCCAAAGACTTAAATATATATCAGTAAAAATAAATTTGGTTCATGCTGAATTTCTTTGATTCACTCAATACAATGTAATCTTATTTTTGTGATTTTTATCTATCAAAAAAGATAAATAAATGTATATACATATAATTTTTTAAAATTGATATAACAAAGTGAAAATTGCGCAAAGTTCAGATAGCAAAGTAAAATTCTTAACAATTTAGATTGTAAAGTGTAATAACTTTTGTTTGGATTTTAGGCAAAGATGGTTTGCCCTCATGTGAAGTGCACAGGCCGGAATATTCCAACGACGATGGCCGTTGTATGATAAAGTGCAAAACTTGTATAGTTCGTATGGTAAATTGTAAAAAAAATTAGTTTATATGGTAAAGGACAAAAAATCGCATAGTTTGGAAGATTTAATGTTTTTTCCTCTTGAAAATACGGCGTTAAAAATTTTTGATTTTGATGACCTTATTTATGATTTTGCTTCACAGAATATCTAAATATTTCAATGATTATTTGATACTTTTTTCGTATATGTTTGTAGGTGTTGCACGTGTTGAATATTCTGGATAATGAAAAAGAAGTCCATCGTTGCAGCTTGAAGTTTTTTATTATATTTTTTTTATAGGGGCCGTGGAAAGTCAAGGCAGGCCATAGGCCCCTGGAAAGTCAGTGCGGGCCATGGGGTCGGGTTGGGATATGAGTACAACACCGAGTTACTCGATTTTGTATTTTGTTTTCTCACCAACTAGCTTAGGTAGTTAGGTTCAACTATTTAAATTAGGTTAACCCGAAATACTAGTGCTGAAAAATCAAACTTTTGAGGAAATATAACACGAAATTTATCGATATAATTTAGTATTTTATCATTCAAAATAATTCAAACCTTCTAATTCATAAGATAAAGTAGCCAAACTAACTGTACCAAAAAACCATGCCATTATTTCAAAACAAATTTGGAGTTGTGATAGTGATTTTCTTGGTCTATTTTGAACTTCACAAAAATTTGCGCGAGACCGTCCATGAGATGAAGCCCAAATACCTGAACCCACTGGTAACAACCCAAATACCCGCTGAAATTATTTCTTCTGATTTTTTTCTCTCTTTTCTTTTCTCTCTCTTCAGTCTTCAGTTTTGTTCCTTTTGTTCTTCCAATTTTCTTGCGATTTTTCTCACATTTTTTCTTGGGATTTTTCTTCCCTTTTTTGTAGTGCATAGTTTGGTTTTCGGTTCTTCTTTATTTCTTCAAAGCTCGGTGACCCGTCTCAGTTGAAAGTATCAATATTTTATTTCAGTTGAAAGTATAAGTTTTTGTTCTTATATTATCACTTTTTGTTCTGAAAGTATCGCATTTCGTTCTGAAAGTATCGCATTTCGTTCTGACAGTGTTGTGTGTATTGTATTAGATGTTATGAATTTTTTGTACTGTAAAGATGAAACATGTGAAAAGTTAATGAAAAATGGTTTGTCTTTTCATATTAGAAGTATAATTTTTTTTTATTCATTTGGTATTGAATTATAATGCAAATGATGACCACTGGAACCGAATTAATCTTTTTCTCTTTATTGTTTTTGTTGTAAAAGTATAACTTTTTGAATTAAAAGTATCACCATCCTTTTCAACAAAATAATGCAAATATCACTATTTTGTCATAATTTGAAAAGTATCATTTCTCGGTTAAAAGTATTGATTTCCAATACAAATGTATCATCTTATTATTAAAAAAGATTGTATCATTATTTTCTTCTAGTTAAAAGTATCACATTTATGTTTAAAAGTATCGTTTATGTTCTTAAAAGTATCATCTTCTTATTGAAAAAAAAAAGATTGTATCAGTAATTCTCTTTGGCAGAAAAGTATCACTTTTTTTGTCTAAACGTATCACTTTTTATTACAAAAGTATTAACACAAATGGAAATTGAACGACTGGGAAACAATGACTATAACATGAGGACCATAATTTTTATACAAACACCATTACAAAATTCAAAAACAAAATTACTAAAATAATTGAGGATTAAGAGTCTTTAAACTGAACTCCTTCGATGGATGTGAGTTTGATGTATCGCTGCTTCTCTTATTCTTGGTGTTACCTTATGCTTCTTAGTTTATAATGGTGGAAAGCATGCTGATTTGCAAATTACCTGTGAATAAAGACGAGGGATAGTGGAAAATTTGTATTGTGGCAGAGCACTCCCTCTCACGAGATCGACGATGGAGACTGGTGGCTGCACCGCCGAGAGAGAGAGAGAGAGAGAGAGAGAGAGAGAGAGAGAGAGAGAGAGAGAGAGAGAGAGAGAGAGAGAGAGAGAGAGAGAGAGAGAGAGAGAGAGAGAGAGAGAGAGAGAATGTCTGTTGATTTATTTTTGCCTTGTGTTTAGGTTTAGGATTTTGGCCTTTGGGTTTGTTTTTGGGTTTTTTCAGCGGGTTTGGTATTTTGGGCTCCATCTCACGGATCCATGAGATGGTCTCATAAGAGACCTCCCCTTTTGAACTTTGAAGTACATCCATAGGTCCCAATGGGTATGCGTAAAGTCTAGACGGAGGGGGTTTTAAATATACTTTACCAAATTTTTTTATTCTTAATAAAATCAGAGTTTTACAAGAAAACAACTAAGTCTTTTGAAAGACAATCGTGTTAAGCTTTAGCGAGAAGAGTTAACCACTCAATAGACTCTTAAAAAGCTGTTGATTGAGTAACTCAATAGAATGAGGTTAACTTTTAGAAATTCAGTTTTCTCGATAAACATCGGAAGTCTTACACCTTTTTTAAAGTTGGTTTATCAACACTTATATTTTTAATTGGTTATTATCATGTTGGATAGCAAATATAGAAAGTAAATAAAATTTCAGAAATTAAAGTGCAAAATTAAAATAACAAAGAATTTAAAGCGGTTCGAAGATTCGAAGATGGGGTAATTCCTCTACTCCACTCTTCTCTTACTCCAGGAGGAATTCACTAATGTAACGGTGACTTTGTACAAAAGAACAACAGTCCAAGATAGCTTTGATAACACAACCAGCTACTCTTCTGAGACTTAGCTCTTTGCAAGACAGCTGCATCACTACTTCAGCTCTTCAAATCTTCAGTGATTGATCACACAACCCTCATTCAGATTTGATTTCGATTTGACGTTGAACCTCACTTCTTGGAAATATAGACCATTTTGCTTTTTCAAATGTTTTCCTCTTTAAATTTGAAAAAAAACTTCTATCTTCAACATGAGAGTGTTGGATAAAGTGTTTTAGAATCAGGCTTGAGGATATAAGAATTTTTCTTGAGAGAGTATTTGCAGTTCTTGCTTGAATGCTTGTTAGTTCTGTGTCTGGCTTTGAATAATTTCTCTCTACTTGTCTTTGAAAATTCCTCAACTTTTTATAGTAGGAGTTCAAATTTTGTCTGCTGAAGAAATAGACAAAATTCAAACTCTTACTTTTTGTTCGTTAGCTTGTCTTGTTTCTGCAGCTTTTGATATTGACCCAACCTTTGAAATTTGGTACTTGCAGGCTCCTAAAAAAGATCAGAGTTTTGTAGGCTTCTCATTGGCTCAAGCTTCTTGCACTCATTCAGCTGGAACGCTTTAAGGTCGCATGTGTCTCTACATTACCAAAACAGGGAAGTTCTTTGACTTTCAACACAACGGACTTCTTCTGTTGTATCTGAATCTTTCAACTGCTTTACCTCTTGAGTTGAGTCATCTCCACCATTCATTGGTTGACTCTGTTGTAAGTCTTCTGAAAGACTTAGATGATGTACTTGACTGAAGGTTTTCTTATCCACTCAGCTGCTGCTCAACTGGTTCTTCTTTGCATTCTTCAGCAAGTCTTCGGTATATTTATACTTAGCTACTACTTGACTCAACTAATTTTTCTAACTATTACAAGTAGAACTTACATACAAAATGGTATGCCAACTTTTTAATACAAAGTTTTCTAAGCATCATCAAAATTTATACAATAAATTTCCTAACAATTTTCCAATTTTTGATGATGCCAAAACTTTCCTATAACATCATGTGCTGAAAATTAAATAATTGAAACTGAATGTTGTAATTTTATTCATGTACGTTCAACACTTACATTATTGTATGTACATTACAATTACATTGTAAAAATAAAAAACTTTCTAGACAGCTCTCTTTTATCTTCTCTACTGTCTTCTTCTTCTTTCCTCTTCGTCAGCTCTTCTGTTTCTTTCTTCCTCGTCTCTTCTTCTTCTCTCTTCATCCTCATTCTTTCTTCTCCTATTTTCTTCTTCTTTCTTTCTAAGCTCCAATTCCTCCATCTCAAATTCTCTTGCCAATTCATTTGTTCTTCACTCATCTTCTCTGCGTTGAGCTTCGTGAAGACCAATCCAATATGGCACTTCTCTCTTTAATGGGTTAACAACCATCATTCCACATCCTTTTTTTGGTAGAAAGCTTCTACCTCTCCCACCAGAGTGTGAAACTCTACTTCTTTCCCTTTTAGAGCGTCTTCCCCTGTATGGCTGCCACCTTTTGGAACTTGGTTGTTGGGTGTCTGCTGACTTTTAGAAGTCTGTTGACTCTTGGTTTTCTTTCCTTGAGTCGGTTTCTTCCGTGTCTCTTCTATATCTTTCAAAACCTTTACCCCGTACAGATTCCAAGCATCACCAATGTCCATTCCTATATAGTACCCTTTTGATAAAAGAGTATCGAACTCTTCATTTGATCGTTCTTCCAAGGGAATTGCTGGCGGTGTAATTTCTCTTGGGAGTAACCCTGCTGGTGGACCACCATACTGTTTCTTTAGCTTCTCAGTCCATTTCTCCTAACTTTTGTCAAGCTTAGCAATTTCTTCCTTTGATTTTTGAAAAGCTAACTCTGCTTTTTCTTTAGCTGACAAGGAGGGTTGGAGCTGAGATAGAATAGAGGTAGTGCCTTTGCCTTGGATCGATGTTGTAAGGTCTTCTTTTTCTTCCATGTTTTTGGCATCAACACCTGATGAATGTTGGACTGATTTGAGAATGGTGTTGAGCTTCTTATGGGTCATGGAGTCTGATTCTAATTGTGTTGAGCTGAGTACATGCAACTGTTTGTTCATTGATTAGAGCTCTTCCTTCATTGTAGTTTCCATGTACTCCAACTTTTTTTTCCATTTTAGTTTGCGCAAAATCTATATCTCTGTTAATGACTTCTTTCCATTCGAGAAATATTATCTCTTTGCCTTTGTTGGAATGTAAGTTGATCAGCTCCCCAGACTAACAACTTAGATTATAGCTGTTTGAAGTAGCCAACTTGTTCTCTGCGAAGTGCCTTTGTCTGATGTGTCCATTCCTTGATTCTCATCACTACCGCATGGATATACCAATTATCATGGCATCATGATTATCAATTCGAGTGCTTAAATATGCAAATCCCTTTTCCATGCCTCCATTTATTCAAACATTACTTTGAAGGCTCTACGAAGTTCTGCAACTTGTTCACTATTGTCCTCAGGAGCAAACTCGAAGTCATAGCCATATGGAATGATTCATATATCTGATGGGACACACAAATCTCCTGGGTTTACATGAACTTGGAATATAGTAGCTTCCTCCTCAGGCTCTTCTTCTAGTGGAATCTCTTCTCGGAATTGAAAGTGTAACATACCCAGTTCATTAATAGGATCTGATGAAGGTCTTCCTTCAGGATCTTTGGCTCATCACCCTGACCAACAAATCTTTGTGCCTCAGCTAAGGGAGCTTCATCGGCAGACGCAACTATGTGAGCCTGCTGAGGTGACTGTAACTCAGTTGTCTTAACAACTTTAGTGGTAGCAATATTATCTCCCCTTTGAGTAGACATTGTATCAGTTTTTCCAATAGCCTCATTTGTAGGAGATCCATCAGGTTGGGGGGGTCTACCAAGACAAAATCCATTGTGGCAAAACTTGGCCCTCTTATTGGATCTTCTTTTTACTGATCAGATTCAATTGAATCGGTGAATGTCATTATAACAACTGAATCTGAGTCTGCTGTCTCTATGTCTTGCCCTTCTGATTTGGCTGGATTTAATTTTTCAACTTCTGTCACAACTGGTGCATTAATAACCATCGGCTCAACGGACAACTCAATCGACTGATTCTAATCATCTACTTGATCATCACCAACTCGCTAATGAGCTTGAGCAATCCATAGCATCTCAATCACCAAGGGTCTTCTACAAATATGGCATCCTTAGTGCTCTCAACCTCTGGGATTACACTTTCAGTGCCAACAATAGTCTCAACTGTTGTGGCTTCAACACCACTTCCAGCCTGTGCCTCAATTACAATAGTCTCAACCACTGTAACTTCATTGGCCTTCAGGGAACTTTTCACAGCTGCTTCTCCATCACCCCCTAACTACAATTGTTCTTGCTCCCCTACAACCTTTTCAGGATGTTCAATGGGACCTGGGTTGTATTGTGCTCAGTTCCCCCCCTAATCTCTCACCAACTCATCGATTTTGAACTCTGATGGGGTCAACTGTCACAGGGAACTTGGTTTTTTCTCTTGAATGCTCAACCAATTATGTCTCTGCTGTCTCAACAATAGTTTTGGGGTGTGGCTCAGTTGGGTTCCTCTCTGGCATATCATCATCCATATTTGCCACTTCAACTCCAGTTTCATCCCCAACTCCCTTATTTTCAACTTCTTCATGAGATTGTGAGTGAGCTGGTGATGAGAGAGCAATTGTGTTTCTCACCACACCTTCAATAATAAGGGTTGGGGATGATGGTTCCCAGCCCCAGACAACCTTGTTCGCCCAGTCATCTCAAAGGATTCCCTTAGAGCTTGTCTTAGCTTTGCAGCCTTTACTGTATCTCCTTCAACATCTTCCTCATTGATGTTGTATATGTCTGGGATAACAACATATTTAAACAGATGCGTATACAGCTCAACACTCTTACCCTTCTCAGGTGCCTTCTCCATCTCTTCTTCTTTCTTCTCAAAAAGTACAGTGCTGGCGTATACCTCATCTAGGGCTTGAGTAACAGAAGCATTTTTCAGAAATTCAAGAAGCCACTCTTCTTCTTCAATCAATCCGGGCCTCTAAAACTGAATGTGACTCTTGCTCAACTTCCATTTCCTCCAAACATATAGCCTAACTTCGATATCAGGATGGATAGGGGATCCTGGTTCAGCAGATATGACTTCATCCCTTACAACAATCTCACATTCTCGTGGCCTAACCTCCACAACAGGTTCCTGAGTGGTCTCAACAGCTGCTTTTGCAATTACCATAGTAGTTGTATCCTCGACCATAATTTCTTCTGTCTCAACTGCTGCTATTTCCATACCAGCTGATTCCACTGCAACTCTTTCAACAACAGGAACAACTGCAGCAGGTTGCTTGTCTTGATTCCTCTTGGAGCGCCTCTCCAAAGGAATCTCTATAGATTCAATTTCCTCAGAATTCTCAGCTTTAACCCTGACAGCTGATTCTTTTGGTTCATCCCTCAGCCCTTTCTTAGGCTGGGTTTTCTACTTTTTTACAGCTACCTTGTGGAGAGTAGTTGTTCTCCTTTTCTTGGGGACAACTGGAGTAGGAGCAAGAGCAAATGTCTCTTCAACAGGGACACTCTCAATAGTTTCCCCCTAAGAAGCATCCTCTTTTTTGGCATGGACCTTTTTTTGAGCAGCTGACAAGTTGTCCTTGAAGAGTCTTTTTTTTGACATGGAAAGCCTTCCCCTTTCTCAAGGCAATCCCTTCTTCTCCACCAAGTACCCAATGACTATTCCATAGCCAAAGGTGTTCTTTAATTTTCCTTCAGCTACATCAACATTCTTTACATTTTGACACAACTTATCAAAAATGTATTCGCTATAGTTGACTTCCAGCTCCTCTATGGTAGTTGTCATTACAGTCAGCTGATTGTAAGAGCCGAATTTGATATCCATGCATTTTGCTACCACATCCATCAACTTGTGGTATTCTTCTTTGATAACAACCTTCGTGGCTGAGGGATTGTACTTGGTGGCAACTTCCTAGATAGCAATCTCCTTCCAGATCTTCATCAAGTCGAACTCATAATCTTTCAGCTCCTTTAGTCCGTTGCTAGGAAGGTGAAGCATCTCAGTCAAGTCTGCGACAATTAACTTGATTTCCTTTCCATTCACAGAGGAATGGATTCCATTATCGTGAATGTAGGTCCTAAGGGGTGAATAGTAAAGTTTAGAAGGGGAGGTTGAATAAACTTTACCAACTTTTCATTTTTAGTCCTTTTAGGAATTTCAGAGTTGACTGAAGTCAGCTAGGTCCTTGTGGGACAACTAAGTTGGCTTACACAATAAAGTTACCCACTCAATAGACTCGATTGAACTGTTGATAGTATAACTTAGCTGTTTCAGCTAACACTTTAAAATAACACTTGACTTGGTTTTTAACAGCGGAAGACTTTCACCCTTAGTTTTTGAATACATTTTTAACACTTCATTTAGCTGGGTTTTTATCAGTTAACTTCGCAAATTAACAATCAACAGATATAAAGATATGGAATAAAGTAAGTGTGCTGAAAGTAAAAAGACACAAGCAATTATAGTGCTTCGAGGATGGGGTAATTCCTCTAATCCACTCTTCTCCTATCCCTGGAGGAATCCACTAATATAACTTGACTTGGTCACAAAATGGTAACAGTCCGTGTAATACCCGAGCCTCTCACTACTCACTAGGCCAATATAGTTCATGCATTACATGCTACTTATGTGCTGCTATTTGCATAATCTGATTATTTTATGTGACATGGCTAGTTTTATAATTTTGGAACTCACATATAATAATTAGTCGTTGGATTGCTAATTTAAGTAAAAAAAAATTTTATTTGTCGGACTATTAGATGCCAGCTATTAAGTTACATGTGGTAGTTGTTCAAAGAGTTACAAGATTACACATGGTAAATTAGAGATGAAAGTTGACATCGATGTATTTATCAAAAAAAAATATTATATGCGGACATATTAACTAAAAGATTGATATTAACTAAGATGATATACAAAAAAATATATAGTTATATATTATTGTTTATTCAAGAATAATTAATTTGTTAAATAATAAGAATAGTAATAACATAACTGGGAATGATATATAAATAATCTCAAATAACTACAATTATATAAATGATTTATTTAATATCATATAATTATTCATATTACATTTATATATTAACTCACTCAATATAACTTATATTCATACGCACACACGCACTACTAAATATTAGATGATTGTAAATTACATCATTTGTGCATGTGTGATAAGATATATATATAATATAAATATATATATAGTATTTAATACTACACATAGATAATTTATATAAAGTAAGTGATTAACATCACCTTTTCCCCACCGCCTCAAGCTTTCCTATTTCTACAAATAAATTAGCACACACACACATACACGGTATTCATACAACAAAAGCGAAGACGGAGAATCGGAAAGAATAACCGAGTTACACATACACAAGATAAAATTGGTACGAAGCTTTTGAATCTTTTATCTCTTTTATTCAGTTTAATGATTGAACTAAGCTTAGTAGCCATATATTAAATTGACATTAAGATAATTAATTTTGGCCGTGTGTGTTGAGTAAAAGCTTATAGGATATATTTAATAGTTGAGAATGAATTGCAAGAATC
Source organism: Rehmannia glutinosa (assembly GCA_016081115.2). Lineage (NCBI taxonomy): Eukaryota > Viridiplantae > Streptophyta > Magnoliopsida > Lamiales > Orobanchaceae > Rehmannia > Rehmannia glutinosa. The sequence continues at coordinate 42,451,221 of CM071932.1, read as the reverse complement.
TAATTCTTACACACACATATATATCATGTATATATAATTGCTATTATATTTATACATATGAAGTGGAGTTGAAGTCTGTAAACATGAAGAATCATGTTATATCTATATACACCTATATTTTATTTCCAATTCTGTATACCCATAGATAATTAATAAGAAGTTAAGGTATTTAGCCGACTTGATTAGGTTAATCATATAGGTTTCCATTTGAGGCTTATGCCCTTGTTGAAGCCTAGTCTAATAGCTGAATGAGAACGAAAATTTATAAGTTATGTTCTTTATACAGATTGGTTTATGCCTAGAATTGGAAAGAGTCACATATCTAACAAAGAGTAAGACGTTACCGGAAGTAAAAGGTAAGTAAAAATTCATCTGCAACTGTAATGCATGGACATAGTATTGTTTGAATTAATTGTATTATATGTGATTGTGGTACCTTCCTGAATATATGTGGATATTATGTGATGCTTGTTGGCTGGCATGATGATTCAATATGGTGTTTGGTGCGACATTGAACATGTCATTCACAACATTTGCATGTGCATGCATATTACAAGAGGATGTTTGCATGCACGGAAATATTTTATGGAAGAAAATAGATATTTGCTGACCACTGTTAGTGCACCGAGGCACGCTGGGCGTGCTTATGATATATATTTAGGTATAGCAAGTGGGATACTTCCTGGTGAACACAGAGCTAGATAGGAGATGGGCTCTTGGTGGGTCACAGGAGGATGGTCCATTTGTGAGTACCTATGTATGGCCCTGCGGGATGGGATACTTCTTGGCGGACACAAGGGACGCAAGTAGGGGACCCTTGGCTGGGCCGCGGGAGGATGGTCCACACGTAGATCCATACTGATATTATTGGTCATTTGATTATTGCTATGTGCAGAGCTCTTTTCCTATGCATAGTAGTTGGGTCAGGGGCCCAAATGAAAGAAAATGATTTCAGAAAAGTATTTTGATTCATGGATTTTACATGTTAGCATTACATGTTGGAAACACATCATTATTCTTTGGACATTCATGATTTTTACTTGCTGAGCTTTAGCTCATGTAGTTCATGCATTGCAGGTAAGCATGCGAATGCTTGAGTCATGGGCTTACTGGGCTGGCTGCTGGTGCTCCTACAGGCTATTGAGGGCAGTGTACATGGATGACTACCTGTTGGGCTATGTTGATGGGTCTTCTTTCCCTTTTTGGTCCTGTATTATATTTTGGATTAGGGTTGTACCCTCTTTTGAAAACTCTGATGTAAATATGTACATGTAAATAGATGGGTGAAGTGGGTTATGTGGATGTCTTTTGTGTTTAATAACAGGGTTTGTTACTACTTTGCTTATGGATATGGGTTGTCATTTTCTTATAAGTAAAGTGATCTTACTTGTTCGTCGTTAAAATGTCACAGGGATAAAAAAAATGTACAGGTATATAGGGTTTACGTTGTCAAATTTCACTATTTATACTGCTTAGTAGTGTAGTATTAGGGGTGGGCGTCACAGTCCGAGTCAGCTTTGATCACACATCTAGCTGCTCTTGGGACTCAATTTCTTCACAGGACGGCTGCCCTGCTACTTCAGCTTCCTTCAAACCTTTCGACTTGATCACTTATCCTTCCAAGAGGTTCATAGCTCTGGTTCGGTATGGAACCTTACTACACATCCGTCAACGTTGGAGAGTAGACCCCTTGTTCTTGATAACAAGTTTTTCCTCTTCAACAGATGAAGTCGTCTTTCCTTCACTGAGAGTGTTGGATCGATTTTCTTCGAGTTTAGGCTTGAGGATATTCTTTGAATACTTGAGAGATATTGCTTTGCATGTTATTTACTTGAATGCTTGTGCTCGTTGATATTTTTCGTATTCGTTTTGATAACCTTCTCTCAAATGAATCCTCAACCTTTTATTGTGTATGTTTGAAAATATGTTCGTTGGAGAGATATACATATTTTACAAACTCCACTTCTTGGTCGTTGGCTTGTCTTTTCTTGATCTACAACAAGTGATGGTGACATATCTGTTAGATAAATATTTTTATCGTAATTTGATGATTTTATATAATTGAGTTTTATACTAAAACAATGTCCCAAATATTGTCCAAATATTTCAAAACATTTTCAATGATTTTTACTATTTTTTGAAGTACTTCTTGAACTTTATTTTTGACAAAATTCGGACAACTTCTCTATGTTGAGGTCGACCGATCGCCCTATAGGGCAACCCATACTTGAAAGTTGTATTTTGAAGCAGAACCAAAATAGAGAAGTAACAGGGGGAGGGTGACCGATCGCCCTGGAGGGCCCGGTGGGGTCGACTGGTCGACCGGTGCCTGGGTTGCTTGGTTTTTCATTTTTGGTCTCTATTTCGAAGGGGACCGATCTCCCTATGTATTGGAGCATTCCAACCCCTAGGGAAACTCGTATTAAAATATTTCCAACTTCGTTTTTTGTCAGAGGGCGACCGACTGCCCTAAGGTTTTATCAGCGAAAACTATTTGTTGCAGCAACCAACTTTTCATGAAATTGTGGCTTTGATTCTAACAGCTATTTTCTTAAATTGTTTGACATTTCTTTTACAGATTTCACTCTTCTAGGAGGAGCCTATGTTGGTATTCAAATCAAGGAGCTCTCCTATAAATACTTGAAGGATCAAAGACACAACACAATTATACAAAGCAATAAGAAAACCAGCAAATTCTCTTATTCTTCATTGTCAACATTCTTGTTGTATTTAGCCTAAGCTTTACACTTGCATATCTTGAGTATTAGACTTCATTCTTGATTACACTCGCACTTCAAAGTTGTATACTTCATTTGAGTTGTAGTCTTGAATTAGTTCAAATCATCCAAAACAAGAAATCTTTGTTAGTGTTCTTGTGGTAAGAACACACTTGGTTGATTCTAGGTGTTGAACAGTTTGGTGCTCTTCATTGTTGTATGAAGATTGTGGTAATCTTCATAAGTGGTATTGTAAGAAGAGTGTGGTACTCTTCAAGGTAAATATTGTATTAGTTTGGTACCTATTAATATACTTTTTCCTTTTCTAAATCCATTCGGACATATCGGGTGGTAGTGGATTAGGCCTTAGGAGGGTTGAACCACTATAACTCAATGTGTGTTGATTTATTTTCTGCACTTCTATTTCTTCACCATATTCATATTCGAAAAAGAGGGCACAAATCAGAAAATTGAGAAAATCTATTCACCCCTTGTAGATTTTCATAACCACTTGAACTAACAAGTAGTATCAGAGCCAAACTCTTTGACAAGCTCATTTAATCTTTGCGAGTAAAGAGAAGATCCATGGCTACGAACGAAAGCTACCTCACAACTGGCGCCTCCACCAACAAGCCACCACTATTCGACGCCAAGAACTACGCCTTTTGGAAAGACCGAATGGAATGCTTTATTCAAGGTTGTGGTTTTGATATTTGGAATGCGGTTATTGAAGGAATAACTCAACCAACAACGAAGTTGGAGGATGGAACTACGACTCTCTATTTCAAAGAATTGGATGAAAATGACAAGAAAACTTTCTCTCTAAACGGCAAGGCCTTGAATACTTTACATTGCTCACTCACTACCACCGAGTACAACTGGATTAAAGGGATAAGGTTGGCACATGAAGTATGCGAAAAATTAGAAACCATTTATGAAGGCACTAAGAAAGTAAAATAAGCTAGAAAAACAAAGCTTGTTAAAGATTTCGAAAACTCCATCATGCTCGAGGGAGAAGGAATTTCTAAACTGGTGGAAAGGCTAGACAACATCGTCAATCCTTTATTGGCGCTCGGAAAAGTCATTTCGGAGGAAGATAAGGTAACCAAAGTATTGAATGTTCTTCCCGGATCATGGTCCGAAAAGATGACGGCTATAATGGAAGCACAAAACCTTGAGACTCTCAAATTTGATGAACTCATTGGAAATCTTCTCATCAATGAAGTCTATCTCAAGGAAAGAAAGAACTCCAAACCATCCACCTCACAATCGGGTATGCAATCTACTCCTAAGGGTCTTGCTTCAAATAATTCCTATTATGCCAGTGATGAGGAAGATGACGAAACTGCCGCCCTTGTTCAAAAAACTGCAATATTTGTCAATAAAAACAAGGAAAGAAAAACTAGAGACAACTCTTGCTTTAAATGCGAGAAACCTGGGCACTTTAGGAGCAAAATAAGAAAAAGTCTTTTTTCGAAAAAGAAGGCTCTCATGCGGAAGTCAAAACATAGGATGAATTTCTTGCAACATCCGACAACGAAGAGAAAATCGAACATGGTCTTATGGCCATAGACGATGATAATAACGAGGTACTAGGGGTAACAACAATCATGGAAGATTCCAAATGGCTCATGGACAACGTGTGTTCGTGAAGAAGAACCTTTACCAGCATCAAGCTCCAAGATGAAGGAATGGTCATGTTCGGGAATGACAAAGGCAAAATTCTTGGCAATGGAGACATTGGTAATTCTTTTTTCTCTCTTCGTGATGTTTTACTAGTATAAGGGCTTAAGTTCAATTTGATACGTGTAAGCCAACTTTGTGATTCAAATTATAATGTTGTTTTTAATAAAGAAAAATGCCTTATTCTTAAAATGGTAAAATTATTTGTGGAGCTAGTATAAAAGGCAATCTTTATAAAATTTGTACAAGTTATTTTGTTAGTCAAAATGTTTCTTGTCTTGTCACCAATAATGATTTAACTAGTTTATGGCATAGACGACCTGAACATGTTGGATACAAAAAAATTACAAAAGATTTACAAAAACCAACATGTCAAAGGACTAACAAAATTAAATTTTGAAAATCTTTGCTTATGTGACACTTGTCAAAAGAACAAATTAGTTAAAAATAGCTTTAAGCCCAAAAGTGAAATTTTCACAACCAAGCCTCTACAACTTCTTCATTTAGATTTGTATGGGGATATTGGTACCAAGAGTCTAAGTGGAAAACATTACACCTTTGTTATAGCCGATGACTTCTTTAGATACACTTGTATTTTTCTTGCAAATAAAAGTGATGCCGCTAATAAGTTTGTTAAGTTGTGTAGACCTATAGAGAATGAAAAAGAAGATACTATTAAATCTATAAGGAGTGACCGCGGAGGTGAAATTGATGGTGATTTTAGAATATTGTGTGAAACCAAGGGGTATGGACATAATTTTTTGGCTCCAAGAACTCCTCAACAAAATGATGTTGCCGAGAGGAAAAATTAGACTCTTCAAAAAATGTGTCGGTCTATGCTCAACGAATTTTCACTTCCAAAATATTTTTGGACCGAAGCCGTCAACACCGCTTATTATGTCATAAACCTGGTATATCTTTATCCCAAGTTGAATAAAACACCTTATGAGCTTTGAAAAGGTAGAACACCAAATATTGGTTATTTCAAAATATTTGGTTACAAGTGTTTTATTTTGAACACCAAGGATCAATTGGACAAACTTGATCCTAAGGCTGATGAAGGAGCATTTATGGGGTACTCGACTAAGAGTAAGGCATATCGGGTTTATAATAAGACTAGCATGGTGGTCGAGGAGTCTATTCACGTTAAATTCAATGAAGCCTCCAGAGTTGAAAGAATCCCAAATGATGATAGTGATGAAGAAGATGAAGTTGGACCAATTGTTCCAAATGATGCTCAAAATGATCAACCTTCCACATCAAATGATCAACATTCAATATCTAATATTCAACAAGAGGATAAGGATGATAATTCGGATCTTCCCGTGGTATCGAAATTCAAAGGAGATCATCCAAAAAATCTTATAATTGGGTACCCTCTATACAAAGTAATGACTAGAAGAAAATTTGCCAAAAAAGCTCTAATATCCCAAAAAGAGCCGAAAAATGCTATGGAAGTCATTAAAGATGAATAATGATTTCTTGAGATGCAAGAGGAGTTGAATCAATTTGAAATAAATGATGTTTGGGAATTGGTACCATGTCCTTCATCACAAATAATTATTGGCACAAAATGGGTATTTCGAAACAAACTCTATGATCAAGGCAACGTAGTTCGAAATAGAGCAAGTTTAGTAGCTCAAGGGTATTGTCAAGAAGAAGGTATTGATTATGATGAAACTTTTGCACCCACAGCACATTTAGAAGCTATTAGTATTTTACTTGCCTACTCTTACTTTAAAAATTTCAAACTTTACCAAATGGATGTTAAATCCGTTTCTAAATAGTTTTATTCAAGAAGAAGTCTATGTCAAACAACCTCCGGGGTTTGAAAAGTTTTCTAGGCCAAATGATGTTTATAAACTTAAAAAGGCCTTATATGGTTTAAAACAAGCACCCCAAGCTTGGTATTATAGACTTAGTTCATTTCTTCTGCAAAATGGTTTTACAAGAGGTAAAATTGATACTACTCTTTTTGTTTTGAAAAAGGGCAAGATTGCCTATTAGTGCAAATATATGTTGATGATATAATTTTTGGTGCTACTAATGAATCTCTGTGCAAGAAATTTTCTAAGCTTATGCAAGGTGAATTTGAGATGAGTATGATGGCAGAACTTAATTTCTTCCTTGGGATTAAAATAAAGCAATGCCAAGAACGTATTTATATATCTCAATCCAAATACACCAAACAACTTCTAAAGAAGTTCAGAATTAAAGAAGGAAGAACCGCTACTCCTATGGCAACAAATATCAAGCTTGACAAAGATGAGAAAGGCAAGTCGGTTGATGAATCAAAATATCGAGGTATGATTGGTAGTTTACTTTATTTAACCGCAAGTAGACCCGATATTCTTCATGTCGTATGCCTATGTGCTCGATTTCAAAGCAATCCCAAATAATCTCATTTAAGTGTCGTTAAAAGAATTTTTCAATATTTGAAATGCACTATTTCTTATGGTTTGTTTTATCCAAAGAATGAAATTTTTTCCTTAAAAGGATAAAGTGATTCGGATTATGGGAGAAATATTGATGATCGTAAAAGTACTTCCGGATCATGTCAATTTTTAGGCGATTGCCTAGTATCTTTGTTTTTAAAGAAATAAAATTGTGTATCTTTATCAAAGGCCGACACCGAATACATTTTTGCAGCCTTTTGTTCTACTCAACTTCTTTGGATGAAACAAACTCTAGCAGATTATAAATGCTCTTTTGGAAATGTTCCTATTTTTTATGACAATACATCTACTATAAACATTGCTTAAAATCCGGTTTGTCATAACCAAACTAAACATATTGGGTTCGACGCCATTTTCTAAGGGATTGTGTTTCTAAATGAAAAATTGAGATGTGCTTTGTTCGGTCTCAAGATCAACTCGCGGATGTTCTTACAAAACCTTTGGCCGTCTAGTCTTTTACTTCAATTCGAGCACGTCTAGGCATAATGCATATCAAATAAGGTCTATGATTGCATTTTGTGTATTTTTAAAACTTAGGGGTGAAAAATCGCATTTTGAACCTAAAATTCCGACAAAAACTGGACTTCAGAAGTACTAGTCGACCAAGGGGTCGACCAGTCCAGGGACCGGTCGCCCAAAGTCATTTCAGGACTTATATTGGTTATGTCCGTCTCTTCGTCTATTTTTCATATTTTCACACCCCTTCGCCCAATTCACGTACTTATCACACCAAATGATTTTCTCTTGCAATTTCTACTCTATTGGGATTCTATAATGTATATCTCTTCCATATTATTCATCTTCCACAATCATGGTAAGTTTAATTTCCTCGTTATGATGATATATGATTGTAGAATTAGGATCGGTGTTGATTTTTTTGGGCATGATTGAATATATCATTGTTATATACAACTTTGGTTTTATCCTATGCATGCCAAGTGTTTGATAAAATGCATCAATGAAAATTTCATTTTTTGCATGACTCTCTTGATTATTATTGATTTACATCTTTATTGTGATTATGTTTTATCCCTCAAATGAGCTTATATATACTTTCTCCTATTGATTGCCCTTACATTTTGGAATTCTAAGCTTTCCATTTAATAACATGATATTGATATGGTTCAATGCACACTTTGATGCCTATGTATGATGTTTTTGTCGTGCTAATAGATTTTTGATGATTCCAAAGGGGAAAAATATGGAATGAGCTCATATGCATATGGTAAGATCAAGTGAGCTAGAAAAAGCTCGCAGAAAAAGCTATAAGCTGTCACAGAAAAAGCTATAAGCTGTGGATGGATTGTTGACTGCATAATGGACTATTACTTATGACTAATGACTTATCTTTGACATGAGGAGCTTTTAAGCTCTTGAACTTCAAGTCATATTTGCAAAAGCTGAACTTTTAGCTTTTGAGTTGATTGATTCTATGCTTATTTTTATTTAGCATGTTGATAGTGTTCACCAAAAATATTTGGATTTCTATACTGCAAGTGTACAGTGTAGTTTATAGGATAATGGCAAGCAAGGTCGTATTCCTCAGGGATTGACTATTAAACACTTAGGCTATAATAACATCATATTCCAATTTTTATTGAAGCTACCGCAAATCACAAGTTTTTAAGAAATAATCGAAAAAATAAAAATAAAAGAAATAAATTTGTAAAATCCCAAACTACACAAGTCTTTTCAACAAGTTTTTAAGAAATAATATCGACATGCTTCTTCAATGTTAAATCCAATTAATGTTTCAAAACCAATTCATGTGTTTCTATGGGTTCAATTCCTATAATAGTTTATTCCCTCTCCTGAAGCAAATAAACAGTAGATTAATACCAATTGCTAGCATCCCTACTTAACAATTAATACTAACTCCCAATAGATCTATGACTTGAATGACTCCCCACAAACAATTGTAAGCTTCCTGACTCTATACCTGTTTATGTCTGAATTCGATTTCCGTCTTTGTTAGAACTCATCTCCCGAATTATGGACTAACAAATATGACATACAAATTATTGATTAGATAATCGGCAATTAAAAATAATCACTTGAATTCATAAAATAGAACACATGAATCAATTAAGAAAACAATAAATCAAGATTTAACATGAATCCACAATTTTGATTATGTCCTAGAATCTAAAGATTAGCCAAACATTGATAACAAGTTCATAGACAAACTTGAAATCAACATTGTGACATCGTTTAAGTACATACAAGAGATCTAAACTAAGAAAGAAAACCCATTCTTGTCAGGATGGATTCCTTCCAAGCCTTCGAAACTCTTGTGCTTCCTTAGATGTGAAAGACATTGTGGTGCTCTTCGTAACCTAGCCCTCCACTCTCAGAAGACCTTCGGTTTGTGTAATCCTGTGTATTGTATTGTATTTTGTGGTGTAATGACTTGTATTTTCGTGCAAGGCCTTGTTCCCTTTATATAGGTGCTTGGAGAAAAGAAAGAAAGGAAAAGAAAAATTCTGAAAATTCTGAAAAATTGAGAGGTTGAGGCTAAAGAAAAAAAAAGAAAAAAAAAGACAAATATGCCTAAGAATAAAAATGGAGAAAAAGGGTGGAGATGAGTTGAAAAAGAAAATATCTTGAAAGAATGATTTTTAGATGAAACTGGGTTGGTGAGTTGCAAGTCTGTATGCTTTAAATTCTATTTGCTCAAGTCAAGTCACTTAATCCATATTTTCCCTACCCTTACCAAAGATCCTACATTACAACCAAATGAAAAGTCCTTTTTGATTCTTAAGTTGCGCATACTAAAGTGATAGGGATGTTAGGCGATTTGCAAGCCTATGGTACTTCTACATTCACTGAATTGATTTTGAGTGCAAATACTTTACATACACTTTGAGAGATGAGTGATACACTACTTACTTATGAGTCACGATGCCAAGTACCCGAGAGAGTATTAATTATGCCGAACTTGTGATTGATGACATCTTGATAATGAATTGCAAGATTTACTTAGATATGAAGTCAAATAAGATTGAATGTTTATAGTGTTGTGTGTTCTTTGTACCCCGTGATTTTATTTTTCTTAATTTGTTCGAGGACGAGCAGTGGTTTAGGTTTTGGGGGTTTTGATACGTGTAACATATACATACATTTAAGGGCTTATTTTGATATATAATTGATGCATTTGCATGTATATGTAGTGTGTTTTACTTGGTTTCCTTTGTTGTGCATGATACTGCGTACTCATGTAAATTTTGCAGAAAATGGAGCTAAATTGAACAAAACGTGATAGCATGTTTCAAAAGATATGTCAAAAGCCAAGATACGAGCAAAGATGCGAAGGAAAGAAGCATGGACGGCCGAACAAAAGGGAATTTCCTTCAAAAACGTCCAAACGCGCTAACAGTTTTCAACACTGGCAGGATTTAGTATTTTGGCCATAACATTCTCTACAAAATTGATATTGAGCGGATTCAAGTGTCTATAGAAAGCTAATAGAAAGGAATACAACTTTCATGAAGACCCCAAGAGCAAAATCCAATCGCATGACCCACCCGTGTGGATTCACACAGTTGTGCGATGTGTCTACGGCTGAATATGAGTTCTAATCTCGTCAGAACATTTACCTATCACTGCTCATCCCTCTTTCTTTCGCCACCTTTCTCTTATTTTTGACCTTTTAACCTTTTAACCATATCTCCCTCAAAATAAATGTCTTTATAAGCTCAAGTTTTGGATATAAAATTTATTTTAAGTTCAAAGCTCAAAAATGTGGGTAATAATAAAAAGTTTAGGCTCAAAGTGGCTAACTAGGGAATCATGAGTTCATAGGTAGACTTTTTAGGCTAAGTAGGCTAAACAAAGATGGCCTTAAATTATTTTCAAAAATTGCACACACACATGGCTTCAATGAAGATACCAAAGCAAGTTCTAGAGTTCTAACATTCATGAATGACACACTCAAGAAAAAAAATAAGACTACATAATATGAAAGCAGTTATACAAAAGCTCACATGCCTATTTTTCGTCTCATGCTTAAATACCCAATTTTCTTAATCAATGCCAAACAAGTAAAGACATCTCCTTAACAATTCATCACATTATTCACACAAATATTTCATCTCATAAAATCAAATGCTCATAGTAAAATCATGCAGAAGCTTTTTTTACTTTTTTGAATTTCTGATCCCAAATCATACAAAAGCAATTAAATGTGCTAAAGTGATAAACATGCTAAAATTAAAACCAAAAATCGAATTTTTTTATTGTTTTATGCAATTTTATATGCTCTACATGAAATCTGAAATGCAACACAATATTCAACAATACTAATTTACGATTTCTTGAGAACCCCCCAAACTTAATATATGCTTCGTCCCGAACATATGAGGAAATTATCAAAGAAGAATGCGTAAAGAGTACTTACTTGGATCGTTCCCACGGCCCATGTGCATTTCACACGGCAGGGTCGTGTAGCCCAGGGGTGATTTCTGTCTCTAGCCACACGACCGTGTGAGCGACTTGGGTGACACGGCCCGTGTGGAATTTCACACGGTCGTGTGAATTTGTTTTTATAACCCGGAATTTGTCGCGATGCCTCTTAGGTTGTCACGCCCCAAATTCATACAACATTCTAAAGACAGATAATAAAAATAGATTCATGGAGTCATGCTCCAACATATGTCCGACTCGGAGAAGCCGAGGTTTCTAAAGTACATCGGGACTTAACCCGGAATAAGTCTTTGCTCACGAAGAGCCAAATACTAAATTCCCAAAGGCAAGACTTAAAATAACCATAAAGAGTTTAACAGTTACAGCGGAAATAAATAAAACCATAAGACAACATTCCTAAGAATCTATTACATTTATTCCTGAGCCACACATCGGCTATTCCTCCTGCACCTCATAGGCCCCCTCCGCATCACCCATCTGGTCCTCTGGAAAGGGTATAAAAAAAATGGTGGGGTGAGAAACATTTATTTGTCAAATGCCTCCCATCGAGTGGGACTTTTTATGTCAAAAGATCCCTTCATTTTTTTTAAAGAACATAGTGCATCCAAAAGGAGTTAATGCATTGTATTTTCTCATGAAGTGACGAAAATTAGTTTGGTGTGAAATAAGCTTTTATGTGATGACACACATATGAAAATGCGAGATAAAATCACTTGGTTATTTGCCTGAGAGTTTCCAATCACTAACACCGAAGTGCTATCACTGTTTTAACACATAAACACTAAACGACGGGTTTGCGCTGATTAGGCGTCGAAACTCCTCTATTCTCCTTATCACTCCACGCGTACCAATTGGCCGAGGCCCACTTACTACCTTATAGCTCCAGCGGCTCGACATCTCTTTAGCTCAGGCCTTTTGCCCAGAGAATGTCATAATCATGATTATACCAATTCTACGACCCACTTTGCCTGTTGGACACTCCGTCCTTCAGTGGTGGGATTAGGACTAGGGAAGGTGAATCCCGACCGCAGACCAAGCTGCTCGATCAAAGATCTGACATTTCCCCACCTCACTAGGGCCCGACATTACCACATAGGGTTCATAAACACTTAATCAATTATTCACTTGATCAATCGATCATTCAATCAGTTAAATATAGTTATGAGCGGCCAATAATGGGGCGGATAGGTGGGATTTATGGGCTTTTAAAAATAGATCGACCTCTTGGAGGTTTTATTGAAATATTATTCCGAGTAAGCTGTAATATTTTCTCGGATATGATTTTAAGAACGGAAGGTCCTTAAAACAACACTTGTGAATTTTAGTAAAAGAATTTTATAAAGCATTTTAACTAGCTAACGGGTCGAGTTTTCGCAAAACGATAAAAGAGGTACACGACTTTCTTAAAATCTGTTAATAACCATAAACAATATATTTAAGGGGCTGAATTTGTTTTGTAAAGGTGTGAATCATATCAATTTTAATTTTAAAAGTAAGTTATTAAGCCGGAGTCGCCCGTTTCCTCGCTAAGACTTAAAAATTTGTAGTTAATCAACCGGGGTTCCGTTGGACGCGAGCTCAGGCCCATTGGGCCTCATAAATTAGTAGGAATTTAATTTCTAGAGGGTTCAGTAGCCGATTTTTAAAAAATACAATCTTACCCTTTTAGTTCAAAAAAATAGCAATTTTAGCATAAAGCCTTTATAATACAATGGCCAGTGAGCCGGGGTCCGCTCACCAAGAAATTAATTTTTTTTATGAGTTCAAAATACTTAAGAAATACTATAATTTTACTGGGTTCGGGGTCCAATTTCAAAAATTTCAAAATGACCCCTACCTCATTTGAAATTTGCATTTTACCCTTTCGGTGATAGTTTTTATTTTACAACTCGGATTTTGCTCAAATTTTTGGGATTGACCCAGTAGGTTATAAATAATATTTTGATACTAAAAATTCAGTTTCTAGGTTTCTGAAAATTTTCATAATTCACAGTTTTGCCCCTATTTTTGCAAAATTTGCATCTTTTTACCGTTTTGTCGATAACTTCTATTTTACAAATCGGATTTCACTCAAATTTTCGGCGTAGGTCCAGTAGGTTATAAATAATATTTTAATATTAAAAATTTCAGTTTTCAGGTTTTGTTTCTGGAATTTTTGGAATTTACAGATTTATCCCTTATTTTTACAAGATTGCAATTTTTGACCAGTTGGCTTTAAATTTACGTTTTAACCTCTAAACCATACATGAGAAGTTTTTAGGTATCGAAATATGTGTCATTTCTGCCCGGGTCCAGGTTAATTTCGAAAATTATAAAAAGGTCCTCCTAGTTTTGTTAAATCACACAATAGGTCCAAAATATTATTTTGGCTCCAATAATATTATTCCCATATATCCACACTAAATCACACCATAACATAGCCAAATATTATCATATAATCATGCATAAATTTCAGAAATTTTCCAGAATCAAGTTGGAACAAAAAATGGCATCAAACATGCTTATATCACATTTCACTTTAAGCAACATGAGCATAATTTTGAAATGAAAATTGTCTCAACATGCATGTCATTTTACAACATGTATATGAACATAAAAACATATAAAAAATTCAGCTTCAAGTATTTAAAAAAATATATATGAAAGGTTTTAATTTTAGCACCCACCTCACGAATAAAATTGGTAGAGTTAGCAATATGGACAAATCCCCTTTTTTCCCGTGCACTAGAAAGCCCACGACCTCCCCACAAAACACCCTACAAGGTGTAGAAATTTAATAATCTATATCTTAATATAACCCATAGTAAGGTCTCTAAAAATAATATAGTTAATACCTTAAAGTCGAGGTCTTGCAAAGTATCAAGATATTCTTCCGGTTTTGCTCAAAAAAGAAAGCTCCTTCTCTAAGCCCCCTACCTTTAGGCCCTCCAAAAAAAGACAAATCAAAGAGTTGAGGATTTGAGGTTTAGATAAAGTAAAGTAGTGGTGTGAGAAAAATATAAGACATGAGGACAAGCCTCCCTTACCCCTGGATGTGTAAGTCCAAGCGGCTATGATAATCTAGAGGGGAGGGGTGAATAGATTATGCCGGTTTTTCAAATTCCGCCCTCTTTTTCGATAGAGCAAGCAAAGATAGAAATTGTAAATGTGGAAAATAAACAACACACGTTGATTTATAGAGGTTCAACCCACCTAGGGCTTAATCCTCTACCACCCCACTATCTCCGGATGGATTTCAAAAAGAAAAAAAGATTTTATTAATTACCACAATTAATACAACACCACCTTTGAGGATTACCACAATCTTCTTACAACACCTTCAAGAAGATTACCACAATCTTCCTTCAACACCTATGAAGAGTACCACACTATTCAACACCTAAGATCACCCAAGTGTGCTCTTACCACAAGAAAAACCACAAGGATATCTTGTTTTGGATGATGGACAAAAATCAAGATTACAACTCGATAATGATAATACAAATATTGAGTGCAAGTGTAATCAAGAATGAAAAGCCTAGACCTCAAGAGTGTGCAAGTGAAAGTACTTAGTCTAATACAACAAGAGATTTTGATAATGTGTTTGCTTGTATGCTTTTGCTTGTATGTTGTGTTGTATTTTGTTGGTTGAATGGTTCCTCTATTTATAGGAGAGGTTTTGGTTTGATTTCCAGACATTGGCTTCTTCTTGGAGAGTGATTTTTGCAAAAAATAATGTAATTAAACTCAAGAAATAGATGTTAGAAATCAACCCCTTAAATAAGGGAAAAGCTATTTGAAAACCCAACGGATAGTTTGCTGTCAAAACCATATAGCGACCGGTCGCGCAGAGATAGAAGTTTGAAAATATTTTCACGAAAATAGTCAGGGGGACCGGTCGACGGGGGGTCCGACCGGTCGCCCCTGTGTGGACTGGTTGGGCTCCTCCAAATCTCAATACAGGGAGTTCTGTGTTCAAAACCCAACTCCCAAGCACCGGTCGACCGGTCGCCCACACCGGTTGACCTATGGATCGATCGGTTTCCCTCCCCTATTTTCCTTCCATCCCGTTTTCTATTTCAAAACTCAACTCAGGTACGGGTTGCCCTATAGGGCAACCGGTCTAACACGAGACAGAAGTGTTGTCCAATTTTTGTAAAAAATAAACTTCAAGAAATACTCCGAAAAATTAGTAAATACATTTTATGTCGATCGGGAGTATTTGGACAACATTTAGAAACATTTTTTTGGTGTAAAGGCTCATTTAAATAAAAATCATCAAAATTATGATAAAAATATTTATCTAACAAACTCTCCCTTTTTGATGATTACAAACCAAAACAATTTTAAGAGGACGATTTTGAAAACAAAATAATTTTCCGGTCAAGGAGTAAACTATCCGTTTAGAGCAACAACAAACTATGCATAATGATCAAGTAGAAGGGAGTTAAAATTTCCAAAGGCATTTCACAAAAGCTCCCCTATCAACAAGCACATCAAAATAATTAATACAAAAGCTAGAAGTTTTAGCTTTTACAATGTAAACATGAAAAACATGAGCTTAGAAGCTCCTCCTGTCAAAAACAATCATTGATCATGCATATAAGTCCATAAATCCATCCAATGGACTAAGCATTCTTCATAGCTTTTGGCTTTAAGGAGCCATAACTTATAGCTTCTTTTGAGCTAATGAGCCAATTTCCTGTTTCTCCCCCTTTGTAATCATCAAAAAGAAAGTTAGCACGATAAAAACATAAGTCATGTGTATCAAAGTGCGCTAATTAGTCGATTTATCGAACTTTTGGAATTTTGAGCGTAAAATCCATTTAACAAAGGAGAAGTTGATCATTTGAAATGCACAAGCTCGTTTTAAGTGGAAAAACATGATCTCTATAAGTGTAAAGGGCTTTTAAAACCGAGAGAGTCATGTAATTGGTGATATTTTCTTTGCGATAATTCATCAAACACTTGGCGGGCGTTAAAATTGGAAGAAGTTGTATATACCCTTGTAAATGTAATCAAGCCAAAAATTTCATCACCAAATCAATTCATACAATATCCAAACAACAACAATTAAGAAGCTCATCACAATCATATAGAACAAGTATCAAGAAATTTACATATAAGTCAAATTCTCAAGGGTTCAACCCAATTGAGCTAAGGGAGTAGAATTCTTACCATTCAATCGGTAAATATGAGCAATAATGATGATAATTGAGCATAAGAAAGTCCAAGATATAGAATTAATGCAATAAAACACATTTGAAGTGAGTTTTGTGTGCAAATGACAAATGGGACGAAAAATGAGTTGAAAGAGCCAAAATGGCTAAGTCTGGGAATAGAGACAGTTTTAATCAATTTTTGGCTCAGGGCGACCAGTCGGAGCTGAGGGCGACCGATCGAAGGCTAGGCCGACCGGCCGACCTCAGCCCAGTCAGCCCACTGGTTCAGTCTGTTTTTCAAAAATCCGAAGTTTGATCCAAAAATCCGATTTTTGCCCCTAATTGTTAAAAACATGCAAAATGCAAACATTGACCTCATTCAATATGCATTATGCCTAACCGAGCTCGTATTGACACAAAAGTCTCGGAAGATAGCGGTTTTGTAAAAATGTCCGCCAATTGATCTCGATATGGTACGAAAGATATCTCAATTTTTCGTTTTGAAACACAATCCCTTAGAAAATGATGTCAAATCTCAATATGTTTAGTACAGTTATGATGAATCGGGTTTTGAGCAATATTTATAGCGGATATGTTATCACAAAAGATAGGAATATTTTCAAAAGAGCATTTGTAATCCGATAAAGTTTGTTTCATCCAAAGAAGTTGAGTACAACAAAAAGCCGCGGAAATATATTCGGCTTCGGACGTTGAAAGTGAAACACAATTTTGTTTCTTTGAAAACCAAGAAACTAGGCAATCGCCCAAAAATTGACATGATCCGGAAGTACTTTTACGATCATCAATATTACCCGCATAGTCCGAATCACTATAGCCTTTAAGAGAAAATTTTTCATTCTTTGTATAAAATAGACCATATTGAATAGTGCCTTTCAAATATCGAAAAATCCTTTTAACGACACTCATATGAGATTCTTTGGGATTGCTTTGAAAATGAGCATATAGGCATACGACATGAAGAATGTCCGGTCTACTTGCGGTTAAATAAACTAAACTACCAATCATACCTCGATACTTTGATTCATCCACGAACTTGCCTTTTTCATCTTTGTCAATTTTGACATTTGTTGCCATAGGGGTAGAGACGGTTCTTACTTCTTCAATACCGAACTTTTTCAAAAATTGTTTTGTATATTTTGATTGTGAAATATAAATACCTTCTTGACATTGCTTGATTTGAAGTCCAAGGAAGAAATTAAGCTCCCCCATCATGCTCATCTCAAATTCACCTTGCATCAACTTAGAAAATTTTGTGCACAAGGATTCATTAGTAGCACCAAAAATAATATCATCAACATAAATTTGCACAAGTAAACAATCTTGCCCTTTTTCAAACACAAAGAGAGTAGTATCAACTTTACCACTTGTAAAACCATTTTGCAAAAGAAAAGAGCTAAGTCTATCATACCATGCACGAGGTGCTTGTTTTAAACCATACAAGGCCTTTTTAAGTTTATAAACATCATTAGGCCTAGAAAAATTTTCAAACCCCGGAGGTCGTTTTACATTGACTTCTTCTTGAATAAAACCATTTAAAAATGCGGATTTAACATCCATTTGGTAAAGCTTGAAATTTTTAAAACAAGAATAGGCAAGTAAAATGCGAATAGCTTCTAAACGTGCTACGGGTGCAAATGTTTCATCATAATCAATACCTTCTTCTTGACAATACCCTTGAGCTACTAACCTTGCCTTGTTTCGGACAATGTTACCTTGATCATCGAGTTTGTTCCGGAATACCCATTTTGTACCAATAATTGTTTGAGATGGAGAACAAGGTACCAATTCCCATACATCATTTCTTTCAAATTGATTCAACTCCTCTTGCATTTCTAAGAACCAATCCTCATCTTCAATAGCCTCCTTAGCATTTTTAGGCTCTTTTTGAGATATAAGAGCTTTCTCGACAAATTTTCTTCGGGTCATCACTTTATCAAGGGGATCACCAATAATAAGATCTTTTGGATGATCTCCTTTAAATTTTAATGCCACGGGAAGATCCGAAGTATCACCTTTGTCTTCTTGAGGAACATTTGAAGTGGATGGTTGATCATTTGAGGTAGAAGGTTGATCATTTTGAGCATCATTTTGAACAATGGGTTCAATAGTATCCTCTTCATCACTTTCATCATTGGGTATCCTCTCAACACCCGAGGCTTCATTGAATTTTACATGAATGGATTCTTCAACAACCATGCTAGTCTTATTGTAAACCCGATATGCTTTGCTCTTGGTTGAATACCCCATAAATATCCCTTCATCGGCCTTAGGATCAAGTTTGTCTAATTGATCCTTTGTATTCAAAATAAAGCATTTACATCCTAATATTTTGAAGTAACTAATATTTGGAGTTCTTCTTTTCCAAAGCTCATATGGAGTTTTATTCATTTTGGGACGAATATAAACTCGATTAATGACATAGCAAGCGGTACTTACGGCTTTGGCCCAAAAATACTTTGGAAGTGAAAATTCATTGAGCATGGACCGACTCATCTCTTGAAGTGTCCTATTCTTTCTCTCGGCTACTCTATTTTGTTGAGGTGTCCTTGGAGCCAAAAAATTGTGTGCACATCCCTTGGTTTTGTCCCTTGGAGCCAAAAGACTCTAAATTCACCATCAAATTCTCCACCTCGATCACTTCGAATAGACTTAATAGTATCTTCCTTTTTATTTTCAATAAGTCAACACAACTTAACAAACTCATTAACGGCATCGCTTTTATTTGCAAGAAAAAGAGCTCAAGTATATCTAGAAAAATAATCGACAATAACGAAAGTATAATGTTTTCCACTTAGACTAGCCGTACCAATATCCCCATACAAATCTAAATGAAGAAGTTGTAGAGGCTTGGTTGTGGAAATTTTATTTTGGGCTTAAAACTACTCTTAACTAATTTGTTCTTTTGACAAGTGTCACATAAGCCAAGATTTTCAAAATTCAATTTGGGTAGTCCTTTTACATGTTGGTTTTTGTAAATATTTTTCAAATTCTTGTATCCAACATGTCCAAGTCGCCTATGCCATAAACTCGTTAAATCATTATTGACGACAAGACAAGAAACATTTTGACTAACCAAATCACTTGTACTTTGTAAAGATTGTCTTTTCTATTTGCTTCACAAATAATTTCATCATTTTTAAGAATAAGACATTTTTCTTTATTGAAAACAACATTATACTTTGAATCACAAAGTTGGCTAACACTTATCAAATTAAACTTAAGCCCTTCTACAAAAAAAACATTACTAAGAGAGAAAGAAGAGTTACCAATTTCTCCATTTCCAAGAATTCTTTCTTTGCCATTGCCGAACATGACCATACCCTCTTCTTGGAACTTGATGTTGGTAAAAAGTTCTCTCTTTCCGGTCATATGGCGTGAACACCCGCTGTCCACGAGCCATTTTGGATCCTCCATGGTTGTTATAGCCCCTATTACCTCGTTATTTTCATCGTCTATGGCCATAAGACCATGTTCGGTTTCACCTTCCTCGTCGGATGTGGCGAGTAGTTCATCCCAAGTTTTGACATCTGCATTTAGAGCCTTCTTTTTCGGAAAAAGGCTTTTTCTTCTTTTGTTCCTCCTCCTTGAGTTTTGGGCAATCGGCTATGAAGTGCCTGGATTTTCGACATTTAAAACACGAGTTGTCTCTCAGTTTTCTTGCATTATTTTTATTCACAAATTTTGTAAATTTTCGGACAAGTGCAGCCGTCTCTTCATCATCCTCATCATTATCATAATATGAATTTTTAGAAGAAGATGCTAGACCTTTAGGAATATTTTGCATACCCAATTGAGTGATGGATGGTTTGGAATTTTTCCTCTCCTTGAGATGGACTTCATAATGAGAAGGTTCCCGATGAGCTCATTGAACTTGAGTGTTTCAAGATTTTGTGCTTCCGTAATAGCCGTCACCTTTTTGGACCATGAGTCGGGGAGTGCATTCAATACCTTGGTCACATTGTCTTCTTCGGAGAATACTTTACCGAGAGCCACAAGACGATAGAACAATGTTGTCAAGCCTTTCCACCATTTTTGAAATGCTTTCACCATCAAGCATATTGAAGTTTTCAAAGTATTTAACAAGCATGGTTTTTCTTGCTTGTTTGACCTTCTTGGTTCCTTCATATATAGTCTCTAATTTTTTCCAAACTTTATGTGCCGACCTTATAGCTCTTATGCGATTATACTCGGTGGCGGTAAGAGCAATGTAAAATATTTAAGGCCTTACCGTTTAGAGAGAAGGACTTCTTGTCATTTTCATCGAACTCCTTGAAAGGTTTGGGAGCCGAGGTGCCGTCCTCCAATTTCATGGTTGGTTGAGCAACTCCTTCAATAACCACATTTCAAATGTCAAACGCGCACCCTTGTGGAAAGCACTCCATACGGTCTTTCCAAAATGCGTAGTTGTTAGCGTCGAACAACAGTGGCTTGTTGGTAGAGGCGCCGGTGGTGAGATAAGCTTCATTCGTAGCCATGGATCTTTCCTCTTTACTCGGAACGAGCTAGCCAAAGAGTTTGGCTTTGATACCACTTGTAAGTCCAAGCGGCTACGATAATCTTGAGGGGGGTGGGTGAATAGATTATGCCGGTTTTTCAAATTCCGTCCTCTATTTCGATAGAACAAGCAAAGATAAAAACTATAAATGCGGAAAATAAACAACACACGTTGATTTATAGAGGTTCAACCCACCTAGGGCCTAATCCTCTACCACACCAGTATCTTCGGGATGGATTTCAAAAAGAAAAAAAGATTTTATTAATTACCATAATTAATACAACACCACCTTTGAGGATTACCACAATCCTCTTACAAACACCTTCAAGAAGATTACCACAATATTCCTTCAACTCCTATGAAGAGTACCACACTCTTCAACACCTAAGATCACCCAAGTGTGCTCTTACAACAAGAACAACCACAAGGATATCTTGTTTTGGATGATGGACAAAAATCAAGATTACAACTCGATAATGATAATAAAAATATTGAGTGCAAGTGTAATCAAGAATGAAAAGCCTAGACCTCAAGAGTGTGCAAGTGAAAGTACTTAGGCTAATACAACAAGAGATTTTGACAATGTGTTTGCTTGTATGCTTTTGCTTGTATGTTGTGTTGTATCTTGTTGCTTGAATGGTTCCTCTTTTTATAGGAGAGATCTTGGTTTTATTTCCAGACATTGGCTCCTTCTTGTAGAGTGATTTCTGCAAAAAATAATGTATTTAAACTCAAGAAATAGCTGTTAGAAATCAACCCCTTAAATTAGGGAAAAACTGTCTAAAAACCCAACGAATAGTTTGCTGTCAAAACTGTATAGCGACCGGTCTCACAGAGATAGAAGTTTGAAAATATTTTCACGAAAATACAGGAGGACCGGTCGATGGGAGGTCCGACGGTCGCCCCCTGTGTGGACCGAATGGGCTCCTCCAAATTTCAATACAGGGAGTTCTGTGTTCAAAACCCAACTCCCAGGCACCGGTCGCCCTTAGGTCGACCGATCGCCCACACCGGTCGACCTCTGGGTCGACCGGTCGCCCTCCCCTATTTTCCTTCCATCCCGTTTTCTGTTTCAAAACTCAACTCAGATACGGGTTGCCCTATAGGCCACCGGTCCAACACGAGACCGAAGTGTTATCCAATTTTTGTCGAAAATAAACTTCAAGAAATACTCCAAAAAATTAGTAAAAACTTTTTATGTCGATCGGGAGTATTTGGACAATATTTAGAAACATTGTTTTGGTGTAAAAACTCATTTAAACAAAAATTATCAAAATTATGATAAAAATATTTATCTAACAGGATGTACCTTTCGGTCCTTGTAGAAAAGTTGAAGAAAAGATTCCTTTTATTTAGGAAGAGAAGGAGTTTGGAGAGAAATTCAAAGGACAAAGTGGAATAAAGTGGTCTCTTCCCCCCTCCCTTGGTTTACACGGCCAAAAGGCCTCCCAAATTACTCTCTCTCTCTCTCTCTCTTTTTTTTCTTTAAATGAGTGTGGTCCAATCCCTTGGATTGGTTGTATGGGTAAGTGAGGTGACTTGCATGGCTAAGTGTAACCATAACATGCAAGATGGAGTGTGCAGGTGAATCACCAAAAGTAATTATCATCCATCAATATGATTGGGGCTTAGGGGTGCAAGGTAGGCTTAGGTAATACTAGGTAATGAGTAGTCTAAAAAGCCCACACTACTCTAATACTAGCTACTAATAAAGTGTATGTAAATATAAATACTATACTATATAAAATATACTACATAAAACTATATATTATATATTATCATTACATATATAAGTCAAGGTTACTGATATCATACAATGTAATTATATCATACTTGTTATAAATAAGATGTTACTACTAATCCAATAGTTAAGTACTAAATTAAGTAGTAAAATTTGAATTTAATAAATATACTACTAAGGTTAAATAAAATAAAAATAAATTAGATAAAATGGAATTATCATAACAAGGTTGGCTAATTATATAAAATATTAATTAATCGATCATGGGGCATATGTAGGCTCATAGAGAGAAAATAAATTAGCATATCTCGACTAGTTCGAATTTAACTATCATTCAAATATATATAACCGAGTGCTTGATTTATGATACAAAATTATGGGGCCTCACATCCTCCCCTCCTTAGGAGAATTTGGTCCCCAAATTCAATCTTAAAACAAATCGGGGTAGTGTTTTCACATGTCTTCTTCTGCTTCCCAAGTGGCGTCTTCTAATTGTTCGTGGTTTTGCCACACCACCTTGACTAGCGGAATTTGTTTTCTTCGTAACTCTTGCACTTGGCGGTCTACAATCCGTAGGGGCTTCTCTATGTACGTTAAGTTTCCATTACTTGCAGAATATCATTAGAAATTACGTGCTCTGGGTCAGGCCGATATTTTTTTTGTTTGAGACGTGGAAAACGTAATGCATTCCAGCAAGATTAGGTGGCAGTTTAAGGCGGTAAACTAGTGTGCCGATTATCTCAAGAATCTCAAAAGGCCCAACATATCTCAGGCTCAATTTTTCGCCTTTCTTTGAGGTGATAATCCCTTTTCGAGGTGAGAGTCGCAATTACCTTGTCTCCAACCTCGAACTCTAGGTCCTTCCTTCTCTTGTCCGCATAGCTCTTTTGATGGCTCTGAGTAGTTCGTATTCTTTTTTTAATCAGTCGGACCTTATCAATGGCTTCTTGGACTAAATCGACTCTTGGGATTGCCAGTTGTGATTTTCCATTCTCTCTCGGGGTCCCGACAATCGACACTTCCTTCCGTCTAGTGCCTCATACAGTGCCATACCGATTGTTGCCTGATAGTTGTTGTTGTATGCGAATTCTGCTAACGGTAGGTGAGAGTCCCAACTGCCTTGAAAATCGAGTGTGCAAGCTCTTAACATATCTTCAAGGCTTTGGATGGTCCTTTCTGATTGGCCATCAGTTTGCGGATGCGCTGCAGTGCTAAAGCTTAATGGGTGCCTAATTCCTCATGTAGGCTCTTCCAGAATCGAGAGATGAATCTAGGATCCCTATCCAATACAATATTGGTTGGCACTCCATGCAATCGAATGATCTCCCTAATATAGGTTCTTGCCAGCTTCTGTAAGCTGTCGGTCTTCCTGATTGGTAGAAAATGAGATGACTTCGTGAGTCTGTCCACAACCACCCATATAGCATCATACCCACTTCGGGTTCTAGGTAAATCAGTAACGAAATCCATGGTTATGCACTCCCATTTCCACTCGGGTATTTGTAGTGGTTGCAACAACCCGGAAGGTCTCTAATGTTCCGCTTTTACGTGCTGACACGTCAAACATTTGGCTACGTACTCAACCACTTGATTCTTCATATTCGCCCACTAGAAATATCGTTTTAAGTCCTTATACATCTTATTTCTCCTGGATGGATGGTATATCTGGAGCGGTGAGCTTCTGCTAAAACTTTGTTCCTCAGGTCTTCGTCGTTGGGTATACAAATTCGATTCTTAAACTTTATGGATGAGGCAACAACTAAAAGACTTGATATAAACTTTGTGGATAATACAAGTGCAACAACCCAAAACCCATGTGCATTCAAGAACCAAGCATCATTTCATAATAGATCATGTTGAAAAGAAATACATCACTTTGGAATACATATCAACTGATAAGCAGTTAGCTGATATATTCACTAAGCCATTATGTGAATCAAAGTTTGAAGAGCTTAAAAATGATCTAGGATTGACTGAGATGAGTTAGAAGACTCAGAAGACTCAATTAGCAGAGTCAAAAAGAGAGAATTGGAAATCAACAAAGTTTTATTTTTCAGCCAAGTAAAACAGTCAGGACATGGGTAATCAATTGTATCGAGTTAGCTGGATAGCAGAGTGATCATCATGAGAAGAGAGAAGCAAAGTTAAGTCACTTTTGGAAGATAGTTGAGTTGTTTAAGAGCTAAGTGACAAAACACAATTGTTTTCTGCGAGCGGGAATGTTTTGGTCATGACATCAACAGTAATTATGGTGTCAGTGTAAATCCTGAACCCGTTAATCATATGATTGGATATAAATGTTGTTGCATTAAATGCGGGAAAATTAATGTGGTTTCAAGCTTTAAATCTCAACCGTTGATCTTGATCAAACTTTTTGAATTCTGAAAACCGTTCCCTCATATACCATATATACTCAAATTTTATTTTCTCTCTCCTCACTATACACTCATCTCTCTCAATGCAAAGGCAAATTTTTCTCTGTAAACAAGCAAAAACCTTAGTTGGTACAATGCTCAAGTTCGAGTTTTTCAAGTTTCATTTTCTGAAATGGCTTCAGGTTTCAACTCTGTGAAGATGGCTAAGAAGATCCACTCGGGTTCGACCATGGATTTTGATGGACTAGTGAAGCAAGGGGTTGAGAGAGCCTTTTGCTAAGAAGATAGCTGATAAACTGGAGAAATCTGGCCTTAAGAAATTTCTCACCATGGAGTTTTCTCACACGTACCTTGAAGAGGTAGCCATGTTGTATGTGAACACTGAGGTTCACGATGGAGAAATCCGTTCTTCCATCCACAACGCCGAGATAAAGATTACTGCTGTGGATTTAGCTAAGTACTACCACCTTCCTTCATTTGGAATGAAGGAAATCGCTAAAAAACATCAACTTAGCTGCAACGTGGAAGGAGATCGCTAAGCCAGAGTCTGTTGTTAAGGTTGTTTACATAGCTAAGAAGTCGTTGATCAAAGAGAACTACCACAAGTTGATGGATGTGGTGTCCAAGTGTGTGGACATGAAGTTTGGTAGCTTCAATCAGCTGTCTAGGACGAAGCTGACTGTAATGGCTGCAATTCTGGAAGAGAAGAAAGTGAACCGGGCTGAGTTCATCTTCAGCCGAATATGCCAGAATGTGATCAATAAGATCATTAATGATGCTGGCCTTTTTGGATGGTCGCTGGGATATAGCATTGTGATTGGCCATCTGATGGAGGTGAATGGCATTCCCCTTAGGCATGGGAAACCCTTCCACGTTAACAAGAAAATACTCAAGGCGAACCTCTCAGTTGCTCAGAGACAAGACCATGCAAGAAGAGCTGACACCAGCTAAGATGAGTGAGCTGATCCTGTCCCCGAGGACACTGTTGCAACTGCTAAGGCTCCTTCTCCAAAGCCTGTGCAGAAGAAGAAGAGAGCTGCTGCAGCAAAGCATGCCCCTGCCCTTGCAGCTGCCAAAGACCCAACACCTGCCTTAGAGCTGAGACTGAGAAAGATACCTCTATACCTTCTCTAGTCGTAAGGAAGAAGCACACAGCTGTGCCTATGAAGACAACTATATCAAAAAAGTTGTAGACGGGTGAATCAACTTTTACATTTGAGGAACCCAAGGAAGTGAACCCGAAGTTCCAATGGTTAAAACCAAGAGAAGGCGATTGGTGAGGAAGTCCACCTTGGAAGTACCAACCGAGTCTGGTACTAAAGCTGTGAAAGAGACTGCTGAAGTCGAAGAGCAACAGTCTAAGCAAGATGAAAGTGGTGAACATAATGTGGAAGAGACAGTTGTTCGTGAGACAGCTAAAGAAAAAGAAGTGGTCCCAATTGATCTGTCTGAAGAGTTAGCTGTTAACTCCCCTCAAACTGATGCTAGAGTTGTTGGGGAGGAAAGGGCTCCTATCGTGCCCAATGTCGAAGATGAGGATGATGATGTGGTCATACTATCTCCTATGTACCCTGATGCACATGAGAGGTTGAAAATATAGAGGAACTGGAAGCCAAGCTATGCATGAGATCAATTCGCATATCCAGAGTTCATAGAAGAAGAATAGAAACTCCTATGTCTCCTTAGAAACATTCCAGTTCGCTATGCACTGGACTCAGATTTATGCATATCCATCCTATTTGACAAAAAAGACGAGGAGAAGTGAAGAGCAAAGGCTAAGGCGATTGAGGAAGAAAATGAACCTCAACCCTGCCCCTTTAAAGGAGTGCTGGAAAGTGCCTTTGTGCCTGCGAGCAGCAACGACGATGAGATAAAATATGATGATCCCATAGAGAAAGCCGAGCTGCAGCAAGCACTAAAAGAATCCAATGAGTTGCATGAGCAAATATTGCAAAAAGGCCCATCTTCTTCTATAAAGATTACATGGAGATGGTGAGAACAATTGATGCCACCACATCTACTGTACACTCCGACGATGAAACCACCATGAGGACTGGCGATGAAGCTAAGGATGGTGAAGAAAAGGGCACCTTAGCCAAGCCACTCCCTAAAGAAGGTGTTGAGACACCAACCTCAATGGCTGATAACTCAAAAGGAAACACAACTGTGTCTCAGGTTTTGAGTGGCCCCAATGCTCGAGACTCAGCTGGTGCGCAAGCTGAGGGGGAAACTCAAACCACCACAGTCGGGTTAGAGGAGGCCATGGGAGACCAAACAAAAGAGAAGTTTGGAGGCGGCGAGAAAACTGATGTACAACCGACTAAGGTTAATGAGGCTCATACAGTTTTGATTGTCTCAGCTAAAACTTCATTTGCCATGCAGGCCAATTAAGCTGCTAATGCTGCCAAGGTAAAGGATGGAATTGAGGCCATGGGAGTTGAGACTCTTGGCCATGAAAGTGCAATCCAAGGAGTTGAGACTCTAACGGATGCCACCAAAGACCCCAAAGCAGCTCAGTCTGCTGAAGGGATGTTTGTCGAAGACCCTGCTGCAGATGGCCGAAGGCCCATCAGCGGTTGAGGCTGCTGAGGGTAATGAAGGACCAGAGGAGGTCCAGACTTCAGTAGGTAAAAAGGTTGAATAACATATGCCAGCCCCTCAGGAAGAATTCATTGAAGAAGAGGAAATTAGTGCTCTTCATGATTCCCAAGAGAATGTCGATGTTGAGTTCTTGGGAACCGACGACGAAGTTGAGTCCAACCCTGTTTAAAAATCTTCTGAGGACAAAGATGATGAGGAGGCACTGGCAAGAGGAGGAATTGAGTCGCAACGAGGAAGGGGAAGGTTTGGCAGTGGTGGAAGAGGTAAAGGTACTCCATCATAGCTAAAACCTAAAAATATTTGTTATGTTGATCCTCAGAAGAAGGGAATCAACTACTAGGTTGGTCTAGATACTCTTGCAAACATTGAAGTTGAAAGGAAGAATGAAGAGTTGGAAGGAGGCAAGAAGAAGAAAATGAAAGGCTCAATCGCGAATGGGAAGAAAGACAGATGAGAGAAGACCTTTCAGCCAAGAGAGCCTATGATAAGAAGAAGAGGGAGGAAGAAGATAGAAAGCGAACAAGAGCTAAAGACGGCAGAAGGAGAGTTGAGGATGAAGAGAGAAAAAGGAAACAACTAAGGCGTTGAAGACGACTGAACCCCTTCATTGTATTTTACTTAACTGTAAATACATACAATTGTAAGTACTTGCTCTAATACCTATTGTAAGATTCTAAAGCTTTGATACAATGTATAGATATGTATAACTCTCTATGTTATACTTTGTAAAAGCTTTGTAAAGTGCGTTTGTAAAGTACAAGAATGATATGTTCAAATAAAATTGACATATTCTACACATACATTCTTTGTTATGGCACTATTTACTTTGTTGTATTTACTTAAGTTTTGGCATCATCAAAAAGGGGAAATTGTTGGGAAAATTTATGTTTAGATATTGATGATATCGTGTAAGACTTAGATTAGAAAGTTGGCACCCCATTTTCTTCGTAATTCAACTTGTAATAAATGGGGCTGTATAAGCTGAGTTGAAGTCAGCTAAGTTGAAGATTACAAGACTCGACTTAAGATCAAAGAGAAGACCCAACTATGTGTCAGCTGTGTGAAGTAAAGTGAAAACTCAGTCAAGTGACAGAAAAGTTGTCTCGGTTAGCTGACTGACAACTAAGTCATTCCTAAATGATTCGAATCGAATGTGAAAGGGGTATACAACAAACAAGACTTGAAGAAAGCTGAAAGAGATCCATTGTCAAGATAAGTGAATGTTTTGCTGGAAATAGGCATGTGTCAGGCTGCCAGCAATAAAGTTGCTTTGTTGAAAGAGTGCAAAAAGCAAGGAACCAATGAGATGTACCTGAAAACCTGCAGAGATTAAGGAAAGGCTGTAGAGCATTTACTTCATGGTACGATCCACATTAATGTTGCAAGATAAGCCAAGCCAACAATCTATGAGTGTGATATGAAATTTATATCTATCTCTTCAACGGACATAATTTCAAATGTGAACTATAAAAGGCTGAGGAAACAAGTCGAGAGAAGGTTGCAAATTTCATAGACTATCATGCATACAAGCAATCAAGAAATAACCTGCAATTTCTCTCAATCTTTTCAAAGAAATCCTGAAGCCTAATTCAATCCAACACACTCAGTGAAGGAAAGATTGCTTCATCCGTTGAGGAGGAAAAATTGTTTTCAAGAACAAAGGGGTCTACTCTCCAAGGTTGAAGGAGAATTAGTGAGGTTCCAGTTCGGACCGGTGTTTTGAACCTATTGGAGGTCTAAGTAAAGTGATCAAGTCCAAAGGTTTGAAGGAGGCTGAAGTAACAGGACAACTGTCTTGTGAAGAAGCTGAGTCCCAAGAGCTGCAGGCTATGTGATCAAAGCAGACTCGGACTGATAACCACTTTATAACCAAGCTTAAGTTACTTAGTGGATTTCTCCATGAGTTGGAGATGAGTAGACTATAGGAATTACCCCCTCCTCGAACCACTATAAAAACTGCTTGTGTCGTATTTACTTTTCAGCATACTTCAGTTATTGCTTCACTTTATAACTATTGTTAAGTTAAACTTTCCAAACGTTGATGATAATAACCATTCCTAAAACAAGTGTTGTAAAACGTACTTAAAAATCATAAGGGTAAAAAGTCTTTCGCTGACAAAACCAAATCAACTGTAATTCTAAGTGTTAGCTGAAAGCAACTAAGTTATACTATCAACAACTCAATCGAGTTTGTTGAGTGGGTAACTTTGTTGTGTAAGCCAACCTAGTTGTCCCTCAAGGACTTAGCTTATTTGAGTTAACTGTGAAAATATTTTAAAAGGACTAAAATGAAAAGTTGGTAAGGTTTATTCAACCCCCCTTCTAAACCTTACACATCACCCCTTGGGACCTACATGTCTGTCATTTGTTCCTCTTATAGTTTTTGTTGAAAAGTTTGTTGAACCTCTTGACCATCAAGGAAATTTCTTCTTTATCCATGATGTCTTTGGAGTCAATTGACTTAGAATCTCCATCTAGTAGAGCAGCTATCTTCGATACATCTATCTCATCTTGCTCTTTCCTCTTGGGCTCAAATTCATATGCCTTTAGATTTGAGAATAGCTCATGGTTGGATATCTTGGTCAAGTCCATGGAGTGTCTGAGATCCATCACATTCATTTTCTACTCAATTGGGAGAGCTCTTAGAATCTTCATACACATTTTCTTATGTGTAGACTCCTTGACTAAGGCAGACAATTCATTGGTAATCTGTGTAAATCTGGCATCCAACTAATCCAGTGATTCTCCTGTCATCATTTTGAAGTTCTCAAACTTTTGCAATGCGGATGTGAGCTTTTTTCCTTTATCTGCTCTAAGCCTTCACATATAAGAGTCAGATTCTCCCAAATATTTTTCGCAGTCCTGCAAGATTTAACTTTGTTATACATGATTTTATCGAAGGTTTTATAGAAAATATCCATGGCCGCATTGTCCAGGTTTTATATGTGTTTATCCTCATTTGTCTACTTGCATCTTGGTTAATCCACCTCAGCAGGCCTTTCAGCATCATCCCCTGCAGCTCTTACAACTGTGTTCACCTTGGTCATTCTAATGGGTCCATCTTTCGATGAAAAACCACATTTCATCATGTAGTGCATAGAGATGTGCCTGCATGCGAATTTTCCAGTCATCAAATTCCTTAATAGTGAACACAAGAATACGCTATAGATTTGCTTCCATGATAATAACTTTTAAAAACTTTTGAAAACTCAGTGTTAATGTTTTGAAAAAATTAGATCTAGTTCAAATAACTGGTTGGTTATTTGAACCAGTCGCTCTGATACCACTTGTAGGTCCCAAGGGGTGTGAGTTAAGTCTAGAACAGAGGGGGGTTTAATAGACTTAACCAATTTTTCAATTTTAACAATATTCAGAGTTTTCACAAGAAAACAACTAAGTTTCTTGAGAGGCAGTTGGGTTAAACTTCAGTAGGAGATTTAACCACTAAACAGACTTTGAGAGAGTTGTCGATAGAGTAACTTAGCTGAATGAAGTTAGCTTTTATGAATTTAGTTTTCTTGGTTTTACAACGGAAGACTTCACACCCTTTTTAAAGATTAGTTATCAACGCTTATAATTTTAACCTTGTTATTGTCAGTCGAATAACAAATATGAAGCAAGTAAATAAATTGCAAAATTTAAATGCAGAATATAAAATGACTGGTATGTGTAAAATATACGTGAATTTAAGGGCATATTTGATACATTTGTATGTATATTTAGTGTGTTTAGGTTAGTTTCCTTTGTTGTGCGTGATACTGCATATCTTTGTGTATTTTCACAGGACATGAGCTAAATTGGACAAAAGGTGATAGCACGTTCCAAAGGATATGTCAATAGAAAAATGACGAATGAATATGTGAAGGAAAAGAAGCATGGATGGTCGAACAAAAGGAAATTGCTTTCAAAAATATCCAAACACGTCAACAGTTTTCAACACTAGCACGTTTTAGTAGTTTGGCCATTACTTTCTCTACAAAATTGATATTGAGCTGATTCAAGATACTATGAAAGCTAAGAGAAAGGGCTACAATGTTCATGAAGACCCAGAAGCAAATTCACACGTTTACATAGTACACAACCTGCCCGTGTATTTTGTAGGAATAATATATATACATGACCTGCTTGTGTATTAATACACGATAGTGTATTCTGTTTTGGAGCTGATTTTGTTTCCTAATTTCGTCGAGACTCTACCAGGGATCTCTCAAAGTACCTATAAAAGGAAGACCAAACCCTAAAGCTGGAGATAAAATTCATACACGATTTTTACACCTCAAGACATGAAAATTTACACACTTCTAGGGCAAGATACACATTACAACGAAGAACGATGCAAGACCTTTAGCATCTACGAAGGGGCAAGAGTTCAAGACCTTAAAGAGAGGATCAATCCTGATAAGAATGGTTCTACCCTCATAGTTTAGATCTTTTGTTTTGTACTTAATCCGATGTCAACTTATTCAATTTCAAGTTTGTCTAAGAATTTGTTTTCAAATATGTTAGGCTAAACTTCTTGATCCTAGGGCATGATCAAAACTGTGGAATCATGATAATTCTAATTTAATTGTTTCTTCTTAATAGGCTTCTTGTGTTCTATTTATGAATTCGAGTGCTTGTTTCTTGTAGATTATCTGATAAATAATTTGCATGTCTTATTTGTTAGTTCAAAATTTGGGAGATGAGATCTAACTTACAAAAAATATATTCATAACATAAACGGGAATTGAGTTGGGAGACCTATAACTATTTGTGAGGAGTACTTCAATTCTAAGATCTTTTAGGAGTTAATATTGATTGTTCAGTAGGGATACATTCAATTCTTATTAATCAACTGTTTATGTGCCACTGGGGAGAGGGAATAAACTACTTTAGGAATTGAACCCATAGATACACAGAAATTGATTCTAATGAAACATGAATTGGAATTAACATTGATGAAACATGTTGAGATTATGTTCCTAGGGTTGTTTTTCGTATTGGTTGAAATCTTCCGAAGTTCGGGTTTTCAATAATTTTGAGATATTTTATTTGATAACTTAGGTTTAGTTTAGATAAACAACTTCATTGATTTGGTCACCTCAATAAAATTAAAATACGCTATTTACTGTAATTTATTTCGTATTCAATCCCTGAGGAATACGACATTGCTCGCTGCTATCTGCTAGTTACACCGTACACTTATGGTGTAGTGAAAAAAATTTCACAATCAAGTTTTTGATGCCTTTGTCGGGGATTGCATGATTTAACATAAATATAGTCAAAAGTAGTTCAATCTTAATTGAAGCACGATTTTTTTTTTTTTAACATTGTTCTTATTAAGTGCAAGGTAGTGCATGGTTACACGTTCACCAGCAGTTGAACTTTGGAGATAGAACGAATATCTAGACAGTTGCAAAAACAATCGAAGGAAGTGGCAGACAAGGTGAACCATGGAAACAATGGGAACAATGAGAATCAACCATTAATACAAATGGAGTATCGAAATTAAAGAAATGAATGAAGTATTGTAATTAATGAAAGGAAAGGAGTAATGGCAAAGTGGTCAAGACCACTAGCCTCTGCCAGAATAGTCCAAGTAAGTACTTATCATGCATTCCTCTTTCATTTGATGACTTCCTTATGATTTTGGGACAAAACATGATTTAAGTTTGGGAGGATTGTCAAGAGTCAATGATATTGTCTTGTTGCATGTTGCATTGCATGTAGAAGCATATAAAAATTGCATAATTTTTTTGTTTATTTAGTAGGCACGTTTATTGTTTTGTGTGAGTTAGAGTTAGAAGTTTGAATTAGTACAGAATACCTTCGTATGATTTTACTATGAACACTTGTTTTCATGAAAAGAATACTTGGTGCATATGTGATAAATTTTTGAAAAAATGTCTTTTGTTTATTTGGTTGATTGAGAAAGTTGGGTATTTGAGAATGATGCGAAAAATAAGCATATGAGCTTTTGTGCCTATAACTGCTTATATTTTGTGCAGTGTTGTTTTTGCTGAGTGTGTCATTCATGTTTTTAGAACTCTAGAACTTGCAATAGTATCTTTATGGAAACCACATGTATGTGCAATTTTGAAGATAATTTAAGGCCATTTTTTGTTTAAGCCTATTTTAGCCTAAAAGGCCTACCTATGAACTCATGATCCCTAGTTAACCAATTGGAGCCTTAGCTATGAATGAATGATGAAGTTCGAAAAGAAATTGAAATCAATGAAAAGAACAAGAAAAAATTCGATCAAAAGAAAAGAAAAAAAATTCTAGAAAATTGAGAAAATTAAGAGCTTAAAGAAAAAGAAAGAAGGCAAAGGGCCTTAGTGAAAAAAGAAGAAGGAAAAGAGTGGAATAAAAGGGTGAGTTGAAAAAGAAAACAATTGGAAAGAATGCTTCTTGAGATGAAGATGGATTGGTGAGTTAAAAGTTTATGTACTTAAATTCTATTTGCTCAAGTCGAGTTACATAATCCATATTTTTCCTACCTTAACCGAAGAGCCTACATTATAACCAAAGAAAAAGTCTTTTTTGATTCTTGAATTGTGCACACTTGAGTGGTAGAGATGTTAGATGATTTGCAAGCATATGGTAGTTCTACTTCATTGAATTGATTTGGGAGTATACACTTTCTATTTGTTTTGAGAGTTCAGTAATACACTTTATCTTGTGAGTCACGATATCGAATACCTGAATGAGTATTGAATATGCCAAATTTTCAATGGTTGACTTTTTGATGATGAGTTACATGTTTACTAAAGTGTTGATTTGATTGAAATTATGTGTTTGTAGTGTTTTTGTGTTTTTCTATCTATCTCATGGTATGAGGTTATTTTTCTTAGTTTGCTCGAAAACGAGCAATGGTTTAAGTTTGGGGGATTTGATACGTGTAAATTATACATGCATTTAGGGGCATACTTTGGTACATATGTGATACATTAGCATGTATATTTAGTGTGTTTAGGTTAGTTTCCTTTGTTGAACATGGTACTGCGTATCTTTGTTTATTTTTACAAGAAATGGAGCTAAATTGGACAAAAAGTGATAGCACGTTCCAAAGGATATGTCAAGAGCCAAAGGACTTATGAATACGTGAATGAAATAACCATGGACGGTCGAACAAAAACGTCCAAACACGTCAACGGTTTTTAGCACTGGCAGGGTTAGTATTTTGACCATAATTGTTTCTACAAAATTGATATTGAGCCGATTCAAGATACTACGGAAAGCTAAGAGAAAAGAATACAACTTTCATTAAGACCCCAGAAGCAAATTCACATATTTACATAGTACGTGACCATGTAAAATTACACAACCTGCCCGTGTATTTTGTTCGGGCCATTTTACACATCCGTGCAATTTGATTTTCAGAGAGAAGATACACGACCTACCCATGTATAAATACATGATCGTATATTCTGTTCTGAGGCTGATTTCATTTCCTAATTTTATCGGGACTCTACTAGGGATCTCTCGAAGCATCTATAAAAGTAAGACCAATCCCTAAAGCTGGAGACACAAATCATACACGATTTTTACACCTCAAGACACAAAATTTTACACACTTCTAGGGCAAGATACACATTACAACAATGACGGACGCAAGACCTTTCGTATCTACGAATGTGCAAGAGTTCAAAACCTTGAAGAAAGGATCCATCCTAAAAAGGACTCTATCCTCATAGTTTGGATCTTTTGTTTGTACTTAATTCGATGTCAAATTATTTGATTTTAAGTTTGTCTATGAATTTATTTTCAAATATGTTAGGCTAAACTTCATGATCCTAGGGCATGATCAAAGCTATGGAATCATGTTAATTCTTATTTTATTATTTCTTCGTAATTGGTTTCTTGTATTTTATTTATGAATTCGAGTGCTTGTTTGTTGTAGATTATCTGATCAAGATTTTGCATATCTTATTTGTTAGTTCAAAATTGGGGAGATGAGATCTAACTTACGAAAAATGAATTCATAACATAAAGGGGAATTGAGTCGAAGACCTATAACTATTTGTGGGAAGTACTTCAGTTCTAAGATCTTTTGGGAGTTAATATTAATTGTTGAGTAGGGATACCTTCAGTTCTTATTAACCAACTGTTTATGTGCCACTCGGGAGAGTGATAAACTACTTTCGGAATTGAATCCATAGATACACAGAAACTAGTTTTGATGAAATATTAATTGGAATTAATATTGATGAAACATGTTGAGATTATGTTCCTAGAGTTGCTTTTCGTATTTGTCGAAATCATGTGAAGTTCAGGTTTTTATTAATTTTTAGATAAACAACTTCTATGATTTTGGTCGCTTCAATAAAATTGAAATATGAAATTTATTGTACTTTATGTGTTTCATATTCAATCCCTGAAAAATACGACCTTGTCCGCTGCTATCTACTAGCTACACCGTACACTTGCGGTATAGTGAAAATATTTTCACGATCAATGACATAATATTTATAGTGGTTCGAGGATGGGGTATTTCCTCTACTCCACTCTTATCCTACTTAAAGAGGAATCCACTGATGTAACAGTGACTTCATTACAATAGTACAAACAATCTGAGCAAGCCTTGATCACACAGGTAGCTTCACTCCTTCGACTGAGCTCTTTGCAAGACAGGTGCCTCACTACTTCAGCTCTTCAAATCTTCTGGACTTGATCACTTATCCCTCTTTCATATTCGAACCAGGTTCGAGCTAGAAACTCATTAAACTTCTTTCACTTTTTGGAAGAACATACCCCTTTTGTCTTTGAAAATAATTTTCCTCTTCAACTTGAAGAATATCTTCTATCTTTCACAAGGTTGTGTTAAATAAAGTTTCTTCTAATTTCAGGCTAGCGGATTTGAGAATTTTGCTTGAGAGAGAATATTGAAGATTGCCTATATGCTTAGTTTTTCACTTTTGAATTTTCGCTCTTTTTTGTGTCATTCGTGTCTTTCTCTGAAAATTCCTCAGTCTTTTATAGTGAGAGTTTGAATTTGTCCGTTGAAGAGATAGACAATTTAAAGCTTTTACTTGTTGTTCGTTGGCTTGTCTTGTTCTTGCAGCTTTT
Organism: Rehmannia glutinosa; assembly: GCA_016081115.2. Taxonomy (NCBI): domain Eukaryota; kingdom Viridiplantae; phylum Streptophyta; class Magnoliopsida; order Lamiales; family Orobanchaceae; genus Rehmannia; species Rehmannia glutinosa. Next base: position 42,414,521 of record CM071932.1, on the reverse strand, counting down.
GATGTTGACCCAACCTTTGCATTTAGTACTTGCAGGCGTCTAAAACGAACCAGAGTTCCGCATACATTCAATTTGTTCCTGCCACTTGCACTCTTTCAGCAAGACAACTTTATGGTTGCAGGTCTGTCTCCTTACTAAAATGGGTAAGTCTTTGACTTTCTTCAAGATGGGCTTCTTCAGCTTTTATTAAGTCTTTCACCTGTTTTACCCCATAAGTTGTGTCTTTTCCTCATTTTTTGGATGACTCTGCTGTAAATCTTCTGAAAGACACAACTGATCTACTTGTTGAAGATCTTCTTAACCACTCAGCTGCAACTCAACTGGATCTTCTCTGCACTTTTCAGCAAGTCTTCAGCATCTTCAACTTAGCTACTTAACGACTCAGCTAGTATTCTAATTGTTACAAAGTTAAAACTACATACATAAATTGGGGTGCCAACTTTCTAATACTAAGTTTTCTAATCATCATCAAAATTTATACAATAAATTTCCTAACACCTGCAACCACAACTCTTGCAACAATTGTGTTACCTTTGTGATTCTACTGGGGCCATCTTCAATTATAAACCGCATTTCATTGTGTAATGCATAGAGATGTGCCTGCATAAAAATTTTACAGTCATCAAATTCTTCAATAGTAAATAGAAGAATGGGAGTTAGATTTGTTTCCATCTTGAAAAATAAGTAACATTGTTCTTCTACTTGATCGCACTAAGTAGCAAATAAATTTTGTTACAAAGTACAATAGTCCTAGTAAGCTTGATCACACAACCAACTACTAATAGGACTCAGCTCTTCACTAGACTTTCTCTAGCTACAAGGCAATGTAGACCCCGGTGTTTTTATACAAAACTTCCTCTTCAACTGATGAAAAAATTTCGATCTTCCACTTGAGTGTTAGATGAAGTGTACTTGATGAAGCTAGAGGATATTTGATTTAAGCTTGAGAGCGAGTTCTTTGCTTTTCAGATTTCTAGCTAGCACATTTTTTCTTGTGTATCTCTCTGAAATTAATCCTCAGCTTTTATAGTGTGGATTTGAATTTTTTCCATTGAAGAGATAGACAAATTTAAATCCCGTCGTTGGACAGTTGGCATGTCCTCTTGCAGCCTTGATCTTGACCTTTCCTTCTGTCAAGGTACTCAGCAGAGAAGAGCCAGCTGAATTTTTTCCATTTGTTGCGAGTCTTCTGATACTCCTTAGACAAGTCTTATGTAATTCCATTTAGTTGATTTTGAGTCAACCTATGTCCTACCTATTACATATGTAGAAATTATATTGAAAATTGGGGTGCCAACATTCTAATACATAGTCTTATAAGCACCATCAAAAACTATACAATAAATTTCCTAATAAACTTTATGAATTTCAATATCCTTGATTTGACACCTTCCCATATTGAAATTTATTGCGTGTCTTTTGTCACACAATTGACTTATGCTTAGGAGGTTGGAATTGAATCCTTCTGCATAGGTTATATCCTTGAATTCTAGTCCATTCTTTTTAGTTAATCTATTCCTTTTGATTTTTTCGGGAGCTTCATTTCCTCCAAATATAACTTTATCTTCTCTATCTTCCTTCAAATTCGACAATAACAAGAACAACCACTATCTATGTACCAATTACATTGGCACTCAATTTTCCTATGCACCTGTATCAAAATAATTAAGCTTTAAGAATCCATGTTTGTTTGGGTCTAAAGGTTCACCTTGTATGGTGCTCCAACCAACCTATAGCCAATTCATTTAAATACAAGAGATTTAACCTCTCAGTTCCATAATCATAATAAAAGCAAGCATATTTCTTGGGAGTTTTTTTCACATACATATTTATGTTGTGCTAATAGGTGTTTGTATGTAACATCCCATTTGCATAATTTCCAAGTAAAACACGATTTATAAAGAAAGTGCAATTTGATATAATATATGCTTTCTCAGTATTCTAAAAGAACATTTAAACAAACTAAATAATAATATTTAAAATAATTAAATGACAATTCCAATAAATTATTCAATAAAACAATTCAAGTCCTAAAACATATATTTAAAAATAGTCAAATAAAGAAGACTGTAATGAGAAATAACATTTCATTATTCCAAATTTAGATTCAGGCCACTTCCACCACATGTCCATCCAACTCCATCATCAATCTGTAATAGCAATTTATGTTTTGGGTTAGTATTCAACAATTCCGGGGGGCAATTTGTCAAAGCTAAATATGCAAATACATATCACATAGTAACAAGCTTGTAATTGAAAACTTACTGTAGTTTTAGCTATTGCATTTAAACATGGCTCGCACTGTTGGGATTTTAACGAAGAGAACTTTTGTACCCCAGACCTTGGTATGGTCTCACACGATTATAGATACATAACACGTAGTTGTATAATTATCAATTAACATGTATAAGATATCTAACCAGGAAAAATAAACGTAAAGGTGGAAACTCCCACCTCAAAAGTAGCATACGTAGAATGTAATTTAGAATGCACGTTTTTTATGTTCGAAAGCCCTCGTTGCCTACATATTAAATTGTAACTAGTATTAATATATTTTAGCTTTTATATAAAGTTAATATATGTGTGTGTATACGTGTATATATATATATAATAAAATGAAATGCAATCTATGGATAGAGATTATTTGGGTCGAAAATGATTTGGGTCGAAATAATGAATTTGGGTCAAAGTCCCTAAATTCAAAGTCAAAACTCTATCCACATTTAATTTAATTTAATTTTATTTTCTTTCTTTTTTCTTTTTTTCTCCTACCTTTTCCTCCTTTTTCTTTTCTTTTTTCTTTTTATTCTTTATTTTCTTCTCCTCCTTCCTTTTTCTTTCCTCCTATTCTACTCTTCCCGTCTACACCAGAATCACCCCTACCCCAAAATTTCCTTTTACAAGAAAATATTCCACCTTCCCCACTTTTCTCTTTCTTTTTTTTTCTCACACATTTTTTCTTTTCTTATTTCACAACCCTTCTATTTTTTTTTTCTATTTTCAGTTCACAACCGCTCCTCCACAAACCACACATCAATGGCGATGGGTGGCGATTGATACGACCGAGCCCACCCCTCTTATTCTTCCTCTACCCATTACCCGATGTGTTCTCTATTTCTTTCTTTTCTTTTCTTGATTTGGGTTTGTGTTTTTGGCTGGGATTATGGGTTGGCTGAGGGGTTCCTACCCATTACCCGATGATGGTTCTTCATGGTGGTTGTTGGGTGAGTGAAGGTGGCAGTGGTGAAGTTTAGAGATTGTAGAAGAAAATAAATAAACGGTTTTGACCTTGAGAAGATTGTGAACCTACTGTGAAGGGGGTCAACTGAGAAGTGAAATTTTGTACATTTTTTGAGGAGTATAAGCTTGGTAAGAAGATTTTTAGACCCGATTTATGTCCATATTTAGTTAGATAATATATTGTGATTTGCTAATTATTTTACCAATCAAACTGAAATTTTAAGTGAAAATTTTTACGTTTAATAAACTTGTGATATGAAAACTTTTATGGAATTGCTGATAAATGGGTATAAATTATGCTGAAAATATGCTAATTGTAATTCTTCTAATGTCAAATGCTAATTAAGAAAATGAAACCATGATTTGATATAAAATGCATTTTCTAAGATTGCTAAAAGAACGTTTGAGCCAACTAAATAATATTATTTATAAGAATTTAATGATAATTCTAAATTTCATTAAACAATTCTAGTTCTAAAATATTTATTTGAAAATAGTCAAATAAAGAAGATAGTAATTACTAAAGAAGATATTTTTTATTCTAAATTTATATTTCAGATTGATGGTGGAGTTGGTTGGACAAGTGGTGCGAGTGACCCGAATCAAAATTTAGATTAATGAAATGTTATTTTTAATTACTTTCTTCTTTATTTGACTATTTTTAAATAAATGTTTTAAAACTTGAATTTTTTATGGAATAATATTTTTAGAATTGTCATTTAATTATTTTAAATATTATTATTTAGTAGGCTTAAATGTCCTTTTAAAATACTTACAAATCGTGTTTATTTTGGAAATTATAAAAATAAGATGTTATAATGTATGTCTGTGTGCATTCACATAAGTGTGTTGATGCATATGTCTTTACCTACATACTTGTGCAAATTGATAGGCATACTATGGATATGATCTATGATAGGTTCTAAACCTTTGCCTTTGAAATGAGTTTCCTTTGGAGCATATGTGCGTCTTGCATGTGGGTTCCAATTAGCATATGTGGGATATTTTCGACCTCCCCCACCATTAGGTTTTTACAATAACACTAATTTTTCGGGATCCTTGGTAGTTATGTTTGGTCTTTAAAGAATATTTTCTGTTTGTGAGTCTATTGGTGAACTCTTCTTATTTGAATTTTGAAATGTCTTACCATTAGACTCAACTAGTCTTCTTCTTTTATCTTTGTAGCCCAAACCAACACGTGTGCTTTTTGCTATGGTGAGTGGGTGCAACCACTACAAGAAAAATACAAATAGACATCACCAAAAAGACAGCGGTTTTATGATTTTTCTGGTGTCTTTTCTATTTTAACACTGATTTCTTACAAAACCGTTGTCTTACTGGTGCAGTCTTTCGATAATAGACATCATGTTTCCATAACAATTTTTTAATATAAAGGGCAGCACAACTAAGTTGTCTTGAACAACTTCCTCATCATCATTCAGTTGCAGACATCTCATCATGTAGGGTTGATAGATGAGCATGCATACGTATTTTTCAATCATCAAATTCTTCAACAGTGAACATTGGAATGCGAGTTAGATTTGGTTCCATGATAATAACTTTGCTTTTGAAATAAAAGCTTTAAAAACTCAAGTGTTGATTCTTTGAAAAGGAATGAGATTAAGTTCAGTAACCAGTGCGGAAGGCTCAATGAACCAACCGCTCTGATACCACTTGTAGGTCCTAAGGGGTGATGTGTAAAGTTTAGAAGGGGGGTTGAATAGTCTTTACCAACTTTTCGATTTTAGTCCTTTTAAACAATTTCAGAGTTAACTCAATTCAACTAAGTCCTTCAGGAACAACTAGGTTGGCTTACCCAGCAAAGTTACCAACTCAACAGACTCGACTGAGCTGTTGATAGTATAACTTAGTTGTTTTCAGCTAACACTTAGAAATGCAGTTGACTTGGTTTTACCAGCGGAATACTTTCACCCTTAGAGTTTTTAGTATGTTTTTCAACACTTGTTTTAGCAATGTTATTATCAACAGATTTAAGCAATTTAACTATCAACAGATATGAAAATAATGCGAGAAATAAAGTGCGCTAAAAGATAAATAGACACAAACAGTTTATAGTGGTTCGAGGATGGGATAATTCCTCTAGTCCACTTTTCTCCAACCCCTGGAGGAATCCACTAGGTAACTTGGCTTGGTTACAAAGTAGTTAACAGTTTGAGTCAGCTTTGATCACACAGCCTGCTGCTCCTGGGACTCAGCTTCTTCACAAGACTTTTGTCCTGCTACTTCAGCTTCCTTCAAACCTTTGGACTTGATCACTTAGCCCTCCAATAGGTTCAAAGCTCTGGTTCGGTGGAACCTCACTACTTATCTATCAACCTTGGAGAGTGCAAGTCCAAGCGGCTACGATAATCTAGAGAGGGGGTGAATAGATTATCTCCATCTTTTCGATTATGCCCTCTTTTTCGAACAAAACAAACCAAGACAATAATAAAGGTGCGGAATGTAAACAACACGCGTCGATTTATAGAGCTTCACCCCACCTAGGGACTACTGCTCTACCACCCCAGTATATCCGGGATGGGTTTCGAAAAAGAAAAAGAATTTTATTAATTACCACAATTAATACAAATTCAACTTACAACACCTTGAAGAGCACCACACTCTTCTTCAACACCACCTTTGGAGATTACCACAATCTCCCTTTGAAGATTACCACAATCTTCCTTCAACGGCACCTTTGAAGATCACCACAATCTTCAATCTTGAAGAATACCAAATTATTCAACACCTCAAGAGCACCACACTCTTGAAACACCTATCACCTAGATCACCCAATTGTATTCTTTCCACAAGAATACTCACAAGGATGTCTTGTGTTGAATGATGACCAAAATCAAGATTACAACTCAATAATGAATAATACAATTTGAGTGCAAGTGTAATCAAGAAAAGAAAGCCTAGACCTCAAGATGTGAAAGTGATAAGCTAGGCAAATTACAACAAGAGTAATAACTATGAAGAACAAGTATTTGCTTGGAATGTATCTTGTTGTGTTGTATCTCAATTGTTGTATTGGTTGCTCCAAAACTTCCTCTATTTATAACAGATGATTGATCAAGCATAGGCTCCTCTTGGGGATTGAAAATCTACAGAAAAATATAATTAAAATCAAGAATATAGTTGTTAGAAATCAATCCCACAACTTAAGGAAAGTTTGTCTGCTGCACAACGGTTAGAATTTTGTTGTCAAACTTGAGGGCAATCGCGCGATAAGATAAGAGAAAAGGAAGGAACACAAAGAAAAATACAAGGGGCGACTGGTCCAGGGGGTCTTGACCGAATAACAAGGATCGGTCCCCTGATGCAAAACCAAGGAACAATTGTCTGTCTCAAAACGGCTCCCAGTAAAATTTGGCCGACGCCAACAATGCCCTGGTCGATCGGTTGACCTGGTCAAAAATTCCTCTGTCTCATTTTCTGTTCCAAAATTCATCTTTAAGGTAAATCAAAAATGTTGTCCAATTTTTGTTGAAAATAAACCTCAAGAAATACTCCTATAATTTAGTAAAAATATTTTAAACCGATCGGGAGTATTTGAACAACATTTAGGAACCTTGTTTTGATGTAAAAATATATTAACATAAAATCACTAAAAGTGTTGTCCAATTTTATCTAAAATAAAACTTGAATAAATACTCTGAATAAATAGAAAAAAATTTTTTTAAATCATTTAGGAGTATTTGGACAATATTTAAAAACATTGTTTTGGTGTAAAAATAAAATCATCAAAATTAAGATAAAAACATGTATCAAACAATCTCCCCCTTTTTGATGATTACAAACCAAAACAATTTTTAGAAATATTAGGAGGACAAATATTAAAACGATTTTCCGGTAAAAACATTTCCAAAATACATAAGCAACCAAATAAGGGAGTGAATATATTCAAGAATAAGCACAAGCTCCCCCTATCAATAAGAACATCAAGAGTAATGTTCAAATAATCAACCACAAGCTAAAAGCTTAGCTTTTACATATTGTACTTAAGTACAAGAGCTTATAAGCTCCCCCTGTCAACAAAACACCATTAGACAACAACAAACTCCATTAGACAAGTATATAAGTTCATCATACAACAATTTGACTAAGTAGTCCACAACTTGTGGCTTTAAGAAGTCGTAGCTTATAACTTTTATATCGAGCTTTTATTAGCTTCTTTGAGCTAACGAGCCAATTTCCTGTTTCTCCCCTTTTGAATCATCAAAAAGAATGTTAGGATGATAAAAACATCATACAGGTCTATCAAAGTGAGCCAAAGATACAATTTATCAATCATTGAAAAAATTAGGCTTAGAATCCGAAGAAATGGGAGAAATGTATCATAAAAAATCCATAAGCTCGTTTTGTTTTGCCAATACATGATCTCAATAAGTATTTAAGACATTTGGAAGCAAGAGATTCATGTAGAAGTTGAAATTTTCATTGAAACATTTAATCGAACACTTGCCCTTGTAAAAGATATTAAGCCAAGTTTTTCATCACCAAAACCAAATTTTCAACATATATCCAACAAATAAGAGGCCCAACAAAGTAAATTGTCAAGGGTTCAACCCAATTGAGATAATTTTAGCCAAAAAGATCAAGGCATTACGAATGCCATTAAGCAAAAAAAAATTAAGAACCATCAAGTAGTTCATATCAATGCAAATAAGACATTACAAATGTCCCAAAATATTCATCTAAACAAAATGATCAAGGCAACACAAATGCATTTAAGCAAAAATTAAGAGAAGCACTTTTACCATCAAATACTTCATACCAATTATCAAACAATGCCAAATAGAGTAATTTTACCATCAAATACTCCAATACCATAATCAAGATCAACCAAAAGCCACTTTCATACTTGTTATTTTATCCCTTCAACAAACAACAAGCAAATATCTTTAGAATAAGAAAGTTATACAAATCAAGTACATTACAAGAAAAATAAATGACATAATAAGAAAAGCAAGATAGGATCATCATTCTTCATCGGAAGAAAAACATGTGTTGGGGATGAGTTCTTTAATGAACTTCTTCAATTTGCCGATTGATTTTTGCATCTTTGAGGTCTTTTTCTCCAAAGCCTCATATTTAGCCTCATGGTATTCTCTAAGTTCATCAAATTCGGCTTGAGTGTAGCTCCTAGATGGTTGAGCACCGGTATTACCCTCCGGATTGCTCGGTCCGTCCCCTACCGCCAATCTTTCGGCCTCGGCATAATTGAAGAAGTCGTTTGGATTTTCGGATGTAGAACCTTGCCTTCTTCCTTTAGCCATTTTAGTTGGGCGGATATCCATATTATTGCGCATGTGGACCATTTGTGAGATATTGTCAATGTCAAAATCATTTTGAAACACCTCCGAATTACATTTCAAAAAGGTAGCCCCGATTGTATAAGAAGTTTGCAAATCCAATTGCCCATGACAAACTTCTTATTTCCTTGTGTGATAGACTCAATTAAGCATTGAATAAGTATTGCGCCAAAATTAAGCGGTTCCCTTCTAGCAATCTTATAAGTTAAAAAATAATCCATATTGCTAGACATTTTGCCCGCTTTACCACAGATATAGTATGCGACAATAACCGAAATAATCCTGTGCTCAAGAGTCATGGCCAATAACGAATATTTTGGCCAAACGCCCAAATAGGTCTTAACCTCTTCCATGGAAACACCCAACATATCATCATTCCAAATTGAACAAGCGGAATGTAAACAACAAAGATTATCTCCATCTTTTCGATTATGCCATCTTTTTCGAACAAAACAAACCAAGACAATAATAAAGGTGCGGAATGTAAACAACACGCGTTGATTTATAGAGCTTCACCCCACCTAGGGACTACGTGCTCTACCACCCCAGTATATCCGGATGGGTTTCGAAAAAGAAAAAGAATTTTATTAATTACCACAATTAATACAAATTCAACTTACAACACCTTGAAGAGCACCACACTCTTCTTCAACACCACCTTTGGAGATTACCACAATCTCCCTTTGAAGATTACCACAATCTTCCTTCAACGACACCTTTGAAGATCACCACAATCTTCAATCTTGAAGAATATCAAATTCTTCAACACCTCAAGAGCACCACACTCTTGAAACACCTATCACCTAGATCACCCAAGTGTATTCTTTCCACAAGAATACTCACAAGGATGTCTTGTGTTGAATGATGACCAAAATCAAGATTACAACTCAATAATGAATAATACAATTTGAGTGCAAGTGTAATCAAGAAAAGAAAGCCTAGACCTCAAGATGTGAAAGTGATAAGCTAGGCAAATTACAACAAGAGTAATAACTATGAAGAACAACTGTTTGCTTGGAATGTATCTTGTTGTGTTGTATCTCAATTGTTGTATTGGTTGCTCCAAAACTTCCTCTATTTATAGGAGATGATTGATCAAGCATAGGCTCCTCTTGGGGATTGAAAATCTACAGAAAAATACAATTAAAATCAAGAATATAGCTCTTAGAAATCAATCCCACAATTTAAGGAAAGTTTGTCTGGTGCTCAACGGTTAGAATTTTGCTGTCAAACTTGAGGGCGACCGGTCGCACACTGATAAGAGAAAAGGAAGGAACACAGCAAAAATACAAGGGGCGACTGGTCGACCCCTACAAGGACCGGTCCCCCTTGATGCAAAACCAAGGAACAATTGTCTGTCTCAAAATGAAGCTCCCAGGTACTGGTCGATAGGGTGTCGACCGGTCGACGCCACCGGTCGACGCCCTGGTCGACCGGTCAACATGGTCAAAAATTCCTCCGTCTCATTTTCTTTTCCAAAATTCATCTTCAGGTACGGGTTGCCCTATAGGGCGACCGGTTGACCTCGAGACAGAAATGTTGTCCATTTTTTGTCGAAAATAAACCTCAAGAAATACTCCAAAATTTAGTAAAAATATTTTAAACCGATCGGTGTATTTAGACAACATTTAGGAACCTTGTTTTGATGTAAAAATATATTAACATAAAATTATTAAATGTGTTGTCCAATTTTATCTAAAATAAAACTTGAAGAAATACTACGAATAAATAAAAATATTTTAAATCATTTAGGAGTATTTGGATAAAATTTAAAAACATTGTTTTGGTGTAAAAATAAAATCATCAAAATTAAGATAAAAACATGTATCAAACAGAGAGTAGACCCCTTGTTCTTAATAACAAGTTTTCCTCTTCAATTGATGAAGTTGTCTTTCCTTCACTAAGTGTGTTGGATCCATTTTCTTCGAATTTAGGCTTGAGGATTTATGTGAAAGCTTGAGAGATATTTGCTGATTATTTCTTGAATTCTTGTATGCTTTTGTTAAAATCGGTAACCTTCTCTCAAATTACTCCTCAGCCTTCTATATTGCACATTTGAAAATATGTCCGTTGAAGAGATAGACACATATTTCAAATCACACTTCATAGGGTGTTGGCTTGTCTTGTTTTGTAGCATTAATGGAAACCGTACCTTGAATTTAATGCTCTGCAGCCTTTCCTTAGCCTCTGCAGAATTTCAGGTACATCCCATTGGTTCCTTGCTTTTTGCACTCATTCAGCAAAACAACTTTATTGCTGGTAGCCTGACATATGCCTATTTCCAGCAAAACCTTGACTTGTCATGACAACAGATCTCTTTTAGCTTTCTCGAATCCTGTCTATTGCATACCCCTTTGACATTCGATTCCAATCATTTTGGAATAACTTTGCTGTCAGTCAGCTGACTGAGATAGCTTTTCTTTCACTTGATTGATTCTTCATTTCACTTCACTCAGCTGCACCACAGCTAGGTCTTATCTTCAATCTTCAGTCGAGTCTTGTATTCTTCAACTTGGTTGTCTTCAACTCAGCTCATACAACCCTATCTATTACAAGTTGAATTACATTTAAAATGGGGTGCCAACTTCCTAATCTAAGTTTCACATGGTATCATCAAAATTTATACATAAATTTTCCCAACATTCTTATATTTTGTAGAAAAGTGGAGAAAAGTGACTAATATGGACCCAATTCATTGATGTTGAAGAGGCAAATCGGATTTGTTGAAGTTGAGATAATCAGAATACCTGTTGGCATAAGGCATGGGCACACCTTATTCAAACAATGCATCTGTGAGAGCTTTCAGTATAAGGCGTGGGCATGCTAGGGTACCTGCAGGATTTACTAAAGTGGCACCCCGCATGCCTTATTTAAACAACACATATGTGAGAGCTTTCGCCCATTTTAAAGTGGCCTTTTCCTTAAAAATCAGATTTTTAATATTTAGGTTTAGTTTTAAGAGTTCTAAGTATGGTAGAATTTTTATTGGAGTGTATTTTTAAAGAAAGAATGTCCTCTTCCAATTAAAAACACGTTTCCATCTAGGATTAGGATCTATCTTTTGACTTTCAACTTGAACCCTAGCTCTCTCTCCCCATTCTCTATTTTCATGATTAGTTTCTACAAGTTCTCTCTTTTATTTGATTTTTCCGGTGACTATGTATATGGATTTCTAAACTACTTTTCCGGCTAAAGGATAATTGAAGATTTGGTTCTACGCGATTTGTGAGATATAATTAATTTTACTTCTTCTTTGTTTCGCTAGTATTTATATATCTTATGTTCTTATTGATTATTGTTGTTTGATTGATTGCAACAAAAAGGATCCTATGTTCAATTGTCGAAATAACATATCACCATTTAGAACATTAAATTCGTAACTGTTTATCTGTTCTAATTGTTGTGGCAAATAACATATTTGATTACATAAGAGGTTTTCAGTATATGTTATGGAGATATATAATCTAGTCTAAATGAACCTACATGTGTGTTTGTTCGCTAGAATGGATGGTTCTCTATATTTTAATGTTGTTGATAAATTAAATTCTGAGATCGTTTCTGAAATTGTTTATTGGCTAGGGAAATAATTAGAAATCGTATCCTAATTATCGGATGAGTAAGAAGAGATAGGTTGTTAGGTAGACCAATAGCCATAACCAATTTTATAGATAATTGGAAGATTTTTTTGTCCTAGGTTAAACATATTTATTCGATTAGTTCGAATAAAAATCTACTTTGATGCTTGTGCAACAGTCTTTTGTTTAGTTGACTTCAGAGATTATGTATTGCGATTCTTCAGCTTGACAGACATTATATTTGTCTTGATTGAACTACAAGTCTTATGACACTTTTCTTCAAGTAAACTTTTATATCTCAGCTAATACTTAGACTCTTCTGTCAACTCACCGAGTCAAATTTCTAGTCAGCTAGACTTAACAGTCTCTGACTTAGTTGTCACTCTTATGTTTTTTATATACCTAGTTTATACTCAGTTGTCTTTAACCTTATTTGAGAGTCTTTTGTCTTTTGTGGCAGCTCAACTTAGATGGTCCAAGACTCTGCCGGATATCTATGATCTTTGAATAAGCTATACAAAGTTAACTTATCTACTAACTATTACCGAAGAGTTACAACTAATATCAATATAGTTTTGGGGGTGCCAAGATTTCAATATGAATTACCTATGCGTTATCAAAATCTATACAATTTGTTTTACCAATAATCCTCATAAATACCAAGATTGGCAAAATTCAATACTGAAAGGATTTCATTCTTTTCCAACATTTCTAATCTTTTTTTGGAAATATACAGTAAATGTTTATGTCACAAGTAAGTAGCATTTTCATTCACTTAACCATGTTTAATTCATTTCCAAACATAAATTTATTCGGACCACCGTTAAGGACACCAGAGCCAATAAGAAGATTTTGTTTAAACAATTTCAAATAACCTTTTTTGATTAGAAAGAGTATCCAACAAAATCAAGTCTAAAAAGATAAATAAAATAATGAGAAATAGAAGGTACATAGAGTCTAAAAAAATCTAAAATGGTGTCCGGTGTCTAAAATCAAACGATAAGTTCCAATGGCTTCAACTGGAGCTTTGACTCGGTTTCCCATAATACACTTTTTATTTGCATTTATGCTTCAGATTGTAAGGGATCCATGCATTGTATTTGAAATATGAGTGGTGTAGCTAGAATCAAGCCATAAAGTGTTAAGAGGAACTTCAACTAAGTTTGATTCAAAATATATGAAATCATTAAACATGCCTTTCTTTTCAAACCAATGCTTTACATTTTAGGTAATCTTTCTAGAAGTGTCCCGATTTTCAATGGAAACGACACTTAAAATTGTTGTGTTCCTTTCTCTTGACTTGGGCATTTGACTCATTCACCTTGAATGGTTTTTGTTTGCCCATTCTTTTATTTCTTCTGACTTTCTTACCAGTTCATTGATTAGTTACGAGATGAACAAAATGAGTCCATTGGTTCTTAATTTGTGTTTCCTCATTATGTTCATTCACATTCCATTTGTCCTTCTTGGTGTTATAATACATTTGGAACTAACCATATTCAGTGAGCAATGAATTTAAGATAAACTGCACGAGAAAATTCTCATCCACGTACCTAAAGACTTAAGTCTTGCTACAATGTTCGTCAATTCAATGACGTACTCATCCATGCTACGCGAACAATCAAACTTCATGATGGGTACTGTAGTAGCCATTAATGTCCCTGCAGCAAGAGACTTATCAGCATTTTGAGAACTCTCTCTCACTAATTTCATGAATTTCTTATAGCACTTTCAGTGTTAGGAAGAGTAGAGATTTGATGTTGTTTGTTATAGTCATTCGCATAAACATCAGATTTAGTATGTTGATTCTTATTGAAGCATCATGAACTAATTTCTCAACATCCACTACAAGAAAACTGCTGATAGACACCACCAAAAAGACACCGGTTTTATGACTGTACTGGTGACTTTTCCTTTTTAACACCGGTTTTGTAAGAAACCGGTGTCTTATTAGTCTTTGTCGTCGATAAACAACACCGGTTTCCTAGAACCGGTGTCTATTCTAAAAACAATTCCCAAATAGACACCGGTTTTCGCACCGGTTTTCGAAACCGGTGTCATATATAAAAATTATTTTAGATTTGACACCACATTTTTTGACACCGGTTATAGAACCGGTGTCTATAATATTTTTAAAACCACATTTTTCGACACCGGTTATAGAACCGGTGTCTTTATTTTTTAATTAGGGTTATTTCCCCCAATTAATTAGCTAGGGTTTACTTTTTAGTGTGTAAGATGAACAATAGTCTTTAGCCCCAAACTATCTCTGCCCGTCGCCGTCAACCCGTCCCCTCAACCCTCCGCTCGCCCGTCGCCATCCCCTCTCCCCTCCGCTCGCCCGTCGCCGTGACCCCCGTCCTCTCTCCTCCGCTCGCCCGTCGCCATCACCCGTCCTCTCTCCCCTCCGCTCGCCCATCGCCATCACCCGTCCCCTCTCCCCTCCGCCCATCGCCTCTCTCCCTTACGCTGGTCGTCGCCGCTCGTCACCGCTCGTCAATCTCTGCTCGTGGTCGCCGCTCGTCACCGCGCGATTAAACCCTAATTTTTTAAGAAATTGAGTTGCACCCAATAAACTCTCTCCTAGGGTTTATCCTATTGGAAAAAGGTACGTGAAACCTTTTTGTATTGTTATAGTTTCTTTTTATGAATTTCATGTTTATTGATTTCTGCCACTTAATTATCTGCTTTGAAACAACCCTTTTTTCTTCTTGACAGTTAAAATCCCAGATTAGACCCCCTGTTTTATCTCTTTACCAAGCGGTTCACAGGAAATCAATCCGCGTGACCAAAGAATTTGGATTTTACTGTGCCAAGGTAAATGCTACCTTTTGTCATGACTGCATAATGCAATTCTTGTTTTGGGTATAAGTTTTGGTGTTATTCATTCGTTTAGCGTTTTGAATGAATTTAATTATTTTACACTTGAACAAATATGGTTAATGAGTGTCTGGTTTGGTGATTTGCCTAGTTGCTTTGTCTTTTGATGTATCATGGCTCTGCTTGCTCTGTGTTGTTAATGGGTTTATAGTTAGTTTTTGCAGATATTTATTTCTGGTAATTATGTTCAATTTCTTTACATGTGAATGAGCTTAAAGTTAGTTTTTGCAGATATTTATTTGGGTTTTTTGGAGTTGGTTTTCTGGAGATGTGAGGTTTTTTACAATATTTTTGGTTTGATAAAAAGAGGTGTGTGGGAATAATTATTAGCTAAGTAGGGGTTATAGAGGGCTGCTCATAGTCACGGGCAAAGAGACTATATATGTTGTTTAATTGGAATGATTTGTTCGAAATGAGAATGTTTGGAAGCGAGAATCAAACGGGCGCTTTAAGTACATAGGACAAATGGTTTAATTTTATCTTGACATCAACATGTTTAAGTACATAGGACAAATGGTTTAATTTTCTTGAACTCAACCTTCCGGAAAGTTTGCGGTAAAAAAATATCAAAATTTCCCCTCATCCCCCTGTACAAGAAAAAAAACTAAAAGCGAGGGACAAATTAAGGTACTTAAACATATGATATTTAACAAGAAGTAACATTTGGCCTTATCATATATGCCTATATAGCACATTCTTTGCATTCTCGAGCATGATTACAATGCACATGAAGTAATTTGGAAATAATGATTGTGCTTGATAAATTCCATTTGAGGGGGGGAAAATACTAGGATAAATTACAACCACCCTAAAGTTTAACCTAATTACAAAAAAATAAAAAAAAAAAATAATGATTGTGAATATACCATGACACATTTTAATGGGCAACACAACAAACATTTGGTGGGTCATTAAAAAGAGAAATACGAAAAATCCAAACATCAAGAGTTGAATAATATAGTTAAAATTACCCGCCAAAGCGTCCGGAAGAGTGGATTTGCCACAAATCATTCCAATTAAACAACATATATAGTGTGAGATTTTTGGTTTGGATGATAGTTACGCAACTTTTTTATTAAGTGCGATTACACAGTGTTAAAAACTCGTACTTATTTTTTATTAAGTGTTAATTAGGACTTTAATGATGATGTTATGTCGAATTGAAACAAGACTGAAAGAGTAGCTATAAATATATCTCAAGATTTCTTTTACATTTGCTTAGGCATCTATTTGAAAAGCCTAATAGAATATATTTATATCAATTGTATTTATACGTATATTTGATGTGGCCTATTGTTGTAATTGTTATGAAGGTTTTGAGTCGTTGTTAAAATGTACAAAGAATGGATGTCTAAGAATAGATTATCGCAAGAGTATGAAGATGGAGTAGAATCTTTCTTGCGATTTGCAAAGCAAAATCTTGGTAATCATAATACAATACCTTGCCCTTGTGTGAAATGTGGTAATGTATGGAAGAAAAATGTTGAAACCATAAGGGCGCATTTGTGCCGTAATGGTATGGATCTAACATATCATACATGGATATGGCATGGGGAAAGATCTAAATCAGGGGTTTTAATCAATGAAAATGATGAAATTGGGCAAGGTGAGAAAGATTTTGTTCTTTGAGGAACTCGTAGACATGGTACATGAATATGCAAATGATCCAAATGAATTTAGTAAATTACTTGAGGATGCCGAGAAACCTTTATATCCCGGATGCACAGAATTTACAAAGTTGTCCGCAGTGGTGAAATTATATAACTTGAAGGCAAAATATGGTTGGAGTGACTCAAGCTTTATGACTTGCTTAGTTTGTTTAGACACATGCTTCCGGATAAGAATGAGTTGCCTCAATCTTTGTATGAAGCCAAGAAAAGTATGTGTTCGTTGGGGATGGATTATGTGAAAATTGATGCATGCCCCAATGACTGCATCTTATATCGAAAGTAATATGAGAATGTGTACAGGTTGCCCTACCTGTGGGGTGTCACGGTGGAAGGCGGGCAAAACGGAAAGACACGTGAAAACATTTCGCAAAAGTCCTCGGTACTTTCCACCAATACCTAGATTTACGAGAATGTTTGAAATAAGGAAATATCCAAGGAGTTAACTTGGCATGCAAATAAAAGAGTACGTGATGGAAAAATGCGTCATCCAGCTGATGCACCGTGCTGGAAAATTGTGGATCATTAAGTGGCCGATTTTAAACTTGATCCTAGGAATCTTAGATTGGCCATTTCTGCTGATGGGATCAATCCCCACAAGTTGATGAGTTCCACATATAGTTGTTGGCGAGTGGTGATGATTATGTATAATCTTCCTCCGTGGTTGTGTATGAAGAGAAAATTTATGATGCTAACTTTGTTAATTTCTGGTCCTAAACAACCTGGGAATGATATTGATGTTTACTTGGCACCTCTAGTTGATGACTTAAAGTACTTATGGGAAATAGGTGTGCAAGCGTATGATGCATACCGGCAAGAAAGTTTCCTGCTTAAAGTTGTTCTACTATGGACGATTAATGACTTCCCAGCATATGGAAATATGTCAGGATGCAGTGTTAAAGGATATTGTGCATGTCCTATCTGTGGTGAAAAGACGAATTCAACACGGTTGAAACACAGCAGGAAAATCTCATTCCAGGGCCATAGGAGGTTTTTACGTGCAAGTCATCCTTATCGAAAACAAAAGAAGGCATTTGATGGGAAGCAAGAATTTAGAGAGGCACCAAAACCATTAAGTGGGTACGAAGTTTTAAAAGTGTGGATGGAGTTAATTGTCGTTGGGGAAAGTTGAGTGGCAAGCCGATCTAGCAATGTTGATTCAAAATCATATTGGAAGAAAAAATAAGTGTTTTTTGAACTCGAGTATTGGAAAGATCTGCATATTCGACTTGTTCTTGATGTCATGCACATTGAGAAAAATGTGTGTGAAAGCCTCATTGGTACATTACTCCATATCCCCGGAAAAACAAAGGATGGAGTGAAGGCGAGATTAGACCTTGTAGAGATGAATGTGAGAACTGTGTTGGCACCACAGATTGGGGAGAAGAGAACTTTCTTACCTCCAGCATGCTATACACTTAGTAAGGATGAAAAAAAGAAAGTCTGCAATTCATTGTTGGGAATGAAGGTCCCCACTGGTTATTCATCCAATATTCGGAATCTTGTCTCTATGAAGGAGTTGAAACTTGTGGGCCTCAAATCACACGATTGTCACACCTTGATGCAACAATTGCTTCCAGTGGCAATCCGTGGTGTCTTTCCTAAACATGTTAGGTACGCTATTACGAAGTTGTGCTTCTTCTTCAATGTAATATGTAGCAAAGTGATAGATCCGACAAAGTTAGATGCTATACAAGATGATATTGTCACCACAGTGTGTTTACTTGAAAAGTACTTTCCCCCTTCATTTTTTGATGTAATGGTTCACCTAACCGTTCATCTTGTGCGGGAAGTCAAGTTATGTGGACCTAATTTTTATAGATGGATGTACCCATTTGAAAGATACATGAGAATCTTGAAAGGTCATGTTCGAAATCGTAACAGGCCTGAAGGTTGTATGGCGGAATGTTATATTGCTGAAGAGGCTGTGGAATTTTGTTCAGGATACTTGTCCAATATGCACACAATTGGGATTCCATCAACGCATCTGCAAAATAATCTCACTAAACCTTTATCAAGTTCTCATGTGCAACCTATTACTGATCAGGAGTGGAAACAGGCACATCTTTATGTATTGACAAATGATGTTGAGATTGAACCTTATGTCAGGTAGTTTCTCTAACTCACGAATTTATTGTTAATAATTGTTCAAGATATAATGGTTAATTAATTCCAAACTGGTTCTTTAAGTGAAAACAAGGAGCATTTGAAGGAAACATATCCTCTGAAAGCTCATTTGGAAAAGTGGATACTTGAGAAGCATAATCAAACGTTTGTTTCTTGGTTACACAACCGTGTAAGTTCCATTACTAATATCTACTACCAATATGGAAATCCTGAACTTTAAAAAACATTATTTTAACACTTATTATGAATTATAGGTTATGAGTTCCTCACATCGTGTATCAGAAAGGTTGAAGTGGTTGGCTCATGGTCCACGCAAGCAAGTGTTGAAGTACCAAAGTTATTTGATTGATGGAGTTACTTATTACACAAAAGAGCTTGATAGTGTACGGGTTGTTCAAAATTCTGGTGTAAGCTTGGTTGCAAAGATAATGCAAATCTCTAGTGCAAAGGATAAAAACCCGATCGAATCAGACATGGTGTTCTATGGAGTTATAGAGGAAATCTGGGAACTCGATTATACAAATTTTCGAATACCAATGTTTAAATGTAATTGGGTAGAGAATAATAAGGGCACTAAGGTAGATGATCTTGGTTTCACACTTGTAAACCTTAACAGAATTGGATTCAAATCCGATTCATTCATCATGGGCAATCAAGCAAAGCAAGTATTTTATATTGACGACCCTGAAGATCCTGCATGGTCTATTGTGCTTTCAACTCCAAACAGAGACTACTTTGAGTACATGAATGGCGATGATTTGGGAGATACTATAATCCAACATCAATGTTTTTCTAAAGAAATACCACCAAATGGATCTTGTGAAATTGATGAAAATGAACCACCGTGCATTCGTTCAGATTGTGATGGGATTTGGGTTGACTCGTAGCTCTTGTATAAAAATGTGTTTTTGTTCTAGTGATTGGTTGGGAGGTTCAGTCTTTGTATCAGTTTAAATTAACTTGCTACATATGTATTCTTAAATGTTATGTCAATGAAAGTCCGTAGTAATTCTTTTTTTTTTTTTTGCATATGATCAACTTTCAAGAAAAATTACAACATAGAATATTTTCAAGTACTAATGCACTATCTTTTCATAATTGCATAATCTGAAATTTTGGTTGGGCATGCGAGGTTTTCACATGTGGAGATAATTCATCGTTTTGAAGCTTTGAAGGGTATTCCTTACAAGCGGTATGCCATTTTATTATATATGCAATTGGGCTGAACCATTCTCTCGTATCATTGTTGATTGAGTTTAATGAAAATGATCTCACGGGGCATTTAAAATATTAGATACCATGGACAAAGTTGGTTGCAAAACGTGATTTACTTTTGTCTAAGGAGTGTAATCTCTCTACTCATTTCCTGTAGAAGCATGTATTTAAGATCGTGTAAAAAAATGGCTTGAGTTTTTGAAATCTTGGTGTTTTCCAATTTTAATGACTTGGTTTAGTAGGAACTTTTAAGAACTTAGACCTTCTTCAAACAGTAAACCAAAAGTATCCCTTCAAAGTAACAAAAGAAAATGGTATGTTTTTGTTTTCTCTCCATTCGGGTACTTTTATGTACTGGACTTATAATTGTTACATAATGTTTTGAGTGTCAAATGTTCTTTTTCCTTGTAAAATACATTAAGAATTTGTGAAAAATCCTAATCACAAGAAGATATACTAATAATGTCTGTTCCTAGTCCCCCCCTGGACTCTGTCTTGTCATTTTCTACTGATTTAAGAAAACAGAAAAGCTTAGAACAGCCCCTGGTTGTTGCAATAGTTTTGTTTTGAGGTACTGTGAGATGAAAGAGGAGCCTATAATATATAACCCTGTTTTCTGCCAATTTGTTATGAATAATAGGCTCTATCTATATGTTCCCAATTTGTTCATGGCATTTTTAATTTTCTTTTTTCTTTTAGGAAGGAAAATAATTGCTGGATCAAGTATAAATAAAGATTGTAATATCATTAAATCAGTTTATTCAAACTTCCGTGTTGTTTCTTAAAAGATGGAGTTTTTGTTGATGGTTACAATGAACTTAATGATTTTAAAATGATTAAATGATAAAATAGGCCTATAGAAACTTAAATTTTGAGTAAAAAATCCAAATGCATGTCTTATGTTAGTTTGGTAGATTGTGTTTTTAACCAAGAAAATCATTCAAACAAGTGTTTAAAGGTCCCACAACATTTTCACAAAGAAAAAACCTTCGATTAAAGCGAGAAATTACTCTGTTGCTCTGTTGTTGGCAAAAAATAATATGCATGTTTTAGCAAATCTTCATTATTAAGATCTCGTTTTTTTTTTTTTTTTTGGAATGAACAGTATATTCCTACATTTACTATTCACTGTTTTACGTGATTATCTTCTTTTAATATTTGCTTTTAATATTTGTGTTCCATAGGTTGGGCTCCATGGCTCGTAAAAAGTTAAAAAATGGACACAATGACAGTGAAAAGGTCAAAGAAAACAAGAAAGGTAAGGAAAAAAATACATCTGTTTCTATGCAAGAGGGTGACGAGGACATGGATGTCGAATCTCAAGATACACAATCAACTAGAGGTCGTACAAAGCTAAATAAGCTGGCCGTCCAAAGGAGTCAGGGGATTACGCCTAATATTGACTTTAATAGTCGTGGACAACCAACAGGGAAAGGAGTGGCGGAGATGCAAAGCTTTATTGGAGTCCTGGTCCGAGAGAAAGTTAAGATTACCTACAACTCATGGAAACAAAGCAAAAAGTGACAAGGATCTAATTTGGGACACTATTAGTGTAAGTAAAAAAAGAAATATATTTTGCTCTTTTTTTTGCATCTTATAATTTATTTTGGATATCGAACCAAGAACCTAATTTTTGTGTTTACTTTCTTTTTTATAGTTGACATTCAATGTGGATCCAAAATGGAAGAAGTCGTGTTTGTCCTCAGCATGTACAAAGTGGCGTCAATATAAAACCACTCTCACCAAGAACTTCATTATAAAAATAAAGATAAACCCGAGGAGTTGAAACGGCCACCTAAGGGACATGAAATTTCACAAGAGGACTGGAGTTCATTTGTGATTAGCCGAATGTCTGAAAGTTTTTTGGTAAGATTCTTAATTTAATCTTTTTATAATAAATTTATCACTATCTATTGACATTAATGAATTGGAATATTTTGGTATTTGATCGTAATCTGTTTTATACATTAAATTTTCTAGAAATTAAGTGATCAACAAAGGGAGAGAGGTAAAGCAAATAAATACCACCACCGACTTGCTGCTCGTAAGGATATCTTTGCATTGGAACTCGAGATAGTAAGTATTGAGTAAATCTTAATTCTTAATTTTCAATGCATTTTCAAGATAATAAACAACCTCGTGCATTTTCATTTTTACTTGCGTAAAGATGAACTATGTGATGACGAGGACATTAATCGAGCTATCCTTTGGAAGAAAGGACAAACCAATAAGAAAGGGGAGATTGAAGGAGACGAGTTAAAGCAAATATTTGAAAAGATTGTGAGTAAACAACTATATTATTTGTAAAATGTATATATTTAATTTCTTTATTTTAGTGACTCATAGTTTTGTAATTATTTACTTTTTGTGTCCACGACAGGATAATTTTATAGATCTCAAGAAGGAGGGCAAGCTTAAATATGAAGGACCAAAAGAAGATATCCTCACGAAAGCCCTTGATTCTCAAGAACACGTTGGACGTGTTAGGGGCTTAGGATCGGATATCACTCCTACAATGTACTTTAATGTTGTTAAGGGTAAGAAACATGTTGAATGTGGCATGCTAAGCGCACAACAAAAAGAATTGATGGAGGCGAAGAAAAAGATTGAAGACCAAGAAACACTAATAAAAGAGCAAAATGCACGCTTACAAAGTTTAGAAGCATTTATGTACAAAAAGCATGACGTTGACCATGAAGGGAAAGGTAGTTGTTCTATGAAAGTTCAAAGTGACATCAACAAGGGTGAAATGGATGAGGACAGTGATGAATGTGATGTGCAATTCCTTGACAGAAATGATGCTTTACAGGTATATGTTAGTTTGTTTATTGAGGGATCTTTTTAACATCAAACCCATTATGTTATGTACTTCAATAATAAGAGCCACTAACCCATACAATGATAATTTGTTGCTTAGGGCTCTGCAGTTGAGTTGACACTAGAGTCTAACAACGTCGTTGTTGCATATGGTACGATTGTCCACGTTGATGGTCCAAACAACTTTCTACATGGTGAACGTTTACCCAATAATTGCATGTGCGTCTCTATTGATGAAGCAATTAATCAGATCTCCCCTTTGCCTGTTCAAATCCCGAGGATGTGTAGTTGTATTGGTGATCTTTGTAGGCAATCATGTGGCTTGGCCTGCACACTTAGTCAAGTTGCAAGTTGAGGTAATGTAACATAAAAATTATTTGAAATCAATTTAGGCAAAAATTCTTTATTGTACACTTTTATAATATGTGTTAACATGTGTTTTTTGCATTAATTAGAAACCTATACACAAGAATGTTGCCCATATGAAAAACAAGACTATGGTGATATCTTGAGTATGCCAAGAGAGTTATACTTGCTCTCTTTGGTTGTTGTAAGGATGCTCTTAGTGATGGAAATAGTATACCTATAACTTTTGATCATGATGTATTTGGCGTTGATGAGTATTCCATAATCAATCTTGACCTTAAGGACATTAAGGAATTCTGTGAGTAACGGCCTATTTCATGGTTTTGTATAGTTACGTACATATGGTAAGCTTTCTATATTTTTTGGAGTATGACTCGTGGTTTTTATAATATATATATATATATATATATATGTATATATATATATATACTTCTATTGTACTAATTTGGTTTTTTATTTTAAAATGTTAGGATTCTCCATAAAAGGATGAAGGGAGAAATTGTGGATAATTATATCAGATTTATGCATCCATATAAGATAGGGTACATGGACACAACAAACACAGATAAAGGTTATCTCCAAGAACAATTGGATAGAAGGGCACAAGCTTTGGCAAATAGATTGTACGGCACATCAACTAACCAAGTGGTTTTGGCGCCTTGTAATATAGGGTAAGTAAGAACTAATTTAACATTTTATATGCATGTTTTCATAAATTGAAGAATAACATCTTGCTTGATTATGTATTTGTGTGTAGTTATCATTGGATATTGATCGATCGACCCTAACAAAGAGGTGGTTTATGTATTGGATCCTCTTGGTCCCCGAATTCGCTCGGACAGCTGGAAAGATGTTGTGAACCGGTACCTATAATCTCAAAACTTTTACCTAAAACACTAATCTACAAAACTTGATGTAATTTTAATTATCAACTCTTATGTGTATGAAGGGCATTAAAGTTGTTCAATGAGAAGAAGGGAAGAAAATGGAAAAAACAACCGCGTTGGGAACTCATTAAGGTATGCTATATCTATTAATATATCTTTTTCATTGTATATGGATTGGTCATTAATAATTTATTTCTAATATAGGCTCCGATTCAACCGGATGAATTTCAGTGTGGTTTTTATACAATGCGTTACATGAAAGATATAGTAGATGAATTCATAAAGACTGACCAGGCCCCACTTCGATCAATGGTAATATTTTAGATTTTAGATTTCAAATTTTCATGATTGGCTTTAGGTAACAAAATAGGTATTTATTCACGCTTCAAAATACGGAGTACTCTAAAGCTGAAATTGATGAAGTGCGTTTGGAGTGGGCTAGATGCGTACAAGATCACATGTTTGAATAGCCGTGATTTTAGTTTTGAGGTAGGCAATTTTTACGTTGAATTTTTCTCACCATTATGATTGCATGACCTTATATACATCAATGTGGCTCTTGTATGGTGTGTTGTGGCTCTTTCTTATTTAGCTTTTGGGAATACTGCTTTTTGAGTTGTGCTTTTAGATTTTGGGATGGATGTTATGAACTTCATTACATATTTGTTCTTTTTGTATGGGCCGTGAGCTTTTTGTAGGTGTGACCTTTGCATGTGTGTGTATTAATTAGAAACAGTTTTGTATGGGCCATGATGTTTTTGTAGGCGTGACCATTGAATTTGTTATGAGTTTGGAAGTTGTAATCAGGTTTTATGTATGTTTGTGGGTATTTTAAGAACCTGTTGCTTTTCGTACAAGACTACGGGTTTGTTGTTCACTTGTTTGGGTTTGTTTTCATATGACAAACTGTTTGTTATGAGTTTTGGAAGTTGTGCCTAAGAAATACCCTCTTGCAATTTTAATCTATATTTAAGAAATTACCAGACATTATGCCACACATAAAAGAAAGTTTTCTTTTGGAGGTTGTGATTATCAGAACTTGTTCAATGGGTTACTCTAATTCGAATAAGTAATGGAAGGAGATGCACTATATCTAATTTTGATATTTGGTCCGTACATGTTGAATTGAGGTTATAAACAGGGATATGATTTTGTTTCTTTTTTTTTGGGGAAGTAAATTATATATACTAGTGTTGAGCTTCAATTGATCTGTTTGCCTTTAAGATCTTGTATGGAATGGTGTTTTTTTGGCAAATTATGTTTGCCCAAGGACAGAGAGTGGATGATTTTTACTTTTATTACTTGATGATCATCTCGGTGGAACTGTTTATGTGTCTTGAGAGTAATTTGAGATCAATGTTTTACCGTGTTGTTTGGTGTCCGAATTGTCTAATTTACGCAAGTTAAGTTGCTATGAATTGAAATGAAAGTGCATAGATTACATTAAATCATTAATGATTGATTGAGGGCGATGGACTAACTTGCATGCACAGGCTTCTATCCGATTTGGTATTTTTTTCTTTTTTTCCCCAAGTGTTACAAAGGGATTGTGTTGATTTTGATATTCATCTTCAAGTCCTTTATTGACTATTATCACGATCATTACATTCTTTTTTGCACACGAGTTGCATGGTCGATATAGAGTTTATTGGATGGATAACAATGATAGTTGCTGGTCATTTGTTTTGGCATAAGGGGGTATTCCAATTTATAAGATAAAACAAATGCCAGAGGGGGTATTCCAATTTTAAAAGAAAAATGATCTTTTTTAATTAGGCTAAACCTTGGGGTAGTTTTTGTAATTAACCTTTCTTATGATTGTCTTGGACTTGAACTCCAATTTGGTCACTCATTCTTTTTGTATCTACAATTAACAGGTGTTTTCATAACAGATGATAAATGTTTGGTTGTAACTTGTAATAGCTCTGATATATATCAGTCTTCTTTATTCTCTTCTTCATAAAAAGGATGACTCATATAACCGGTTTTTTTTCTCTTCATAAAAAGGATGACTCCTCTACACATTTTTACCTTGTATATTATGTGTAATATCTCATCTCATGACCTGTTAGCACAAACTAACAGTCTTTATTTGATATTCTTACTTCAGGGAAGGACGTAACAGACGAGTTTGATGATGTCGGGCACAACCACGATGCTTGGGCAATGTTGGAGAAATACTATGTGGGTGAACTGAACAAGTCAAACATTCCATGTTTAATTGTATATGTTTGTTGTTGGATCATATGGATTTTGTTGACTGTAGTTGAATTATATAGTCTTTTTGTTGGTTGTTGGTAGTGCACTTATGATGGTTGTTAGAATTGGAGTTCATGATGAATTATTTATTTATATGGTTATTTTGCAGTTTTAGGCCGGTGTTTTTGTGTAAATAAACAACCCTTTTAAAACCGCTTCTAAAAACATCAAAAGACACCGGTTTTAAAAACTGGTGTCAAATACATAAATTTTTAACATTAGAAAGTGGATAATTTTTCTTAAAGAAACCGGTTTAAAACCAGTGTCTTTCAAAGAAAAGACACCGGTTTTAAACCGGTGTCGTTGAAGGAAAAGACACCGGTTTTAAATCGGTGTCAAAAATGTTAGACTTTTAACACCAGTGGCTTTAACACCGGTTATGTTTACTAATAGACACCGGTTTTAAACCGGTGTCGTTGAAGGAAAAGACACCGGTTTTAAACCGGTGTCAAAAATGTTAGACTTTTAACACCAGTGGCTTTAACACCGGTTATTGTTACTAAAAGACACCGGTTTTGAACCGGTGTCGTTGAAGGAAAAGACACCGGTTTTGAACCGGTGTCATAAAGTGCAGACTTTTAACACCAGTGGCTTTAACACCGGTTGGTTTACTAATAGACACCGGTTTAAAACCGGTGTCTATCAGCTTTTCTGTAGTAGTGATCGCTGCTAGTATCAATAATAGCAACAAGTTTCTCAACTTTCAGTGCCAGATTAAGATGCAAAACTCCAAGGTGAAATTGAATGTGTTCGCACCATCAAAGAAATTAAGCTCGTTAAACATTGGAATAAACGATCATGCAATCGAAGAGAAACAAGAACATGTAATGCAGTTAAAGAGTTGATTTTACATTAATGCTTTGAGATCATATAATATATATTCAAAAATACCTATAAGTTTGCATTGAAGTTCTCCTATTGGTGGTCAAATTACGTTCTACATTAAACGTAATTGATGTTATAAATTAAATTCACATGATTGATAACTGAATATACTCTAATAAACATGTCTGCAATCTTTAGATATACTAAACACATATAATCAAGTATATCAATTAATCACGATCATGTTCTTGATTAAAAAAATTATCAATCTTTATGTGATCCTTAAATATTTTATAATCAACCAACTTTAATATATCGAACTTCAATATACCCATTACCACATTGTATCATTTCGGTTAATAGCATCACATAATCATGGGTTGAATTTTATTTAATTTGACATCTATAAAAACGTTCTAATTTGGTCACTTTGGTGACTAACTCATACGACCTAGATTTGCCATATTAAATTGGGTCAATATTATTTGGGCCTCAATATTAAAAACAGGCCCAAATACAAATATGGACTCTATTAGGGCTATAATTGGTAGAATCTAAAATGATTCCATATAAAGGGAGTATTATATACTCTTCTCTTTTACATTACATCTTCACATAATATTTTTAATGATTCTCATTGGATAGAGTTCTGACCTGAGCGTCGGAGAGGGTACGCCAGAAAAACTCTCCGGCCCAATAATATCTCACTGTTGTTTTGCAGGTACAAAGGTATAACAGAAGTTGGAAATATGATTTTCTCAATGGGGTGAATTTCTCGCCCCAATAATTGGCACCGTCTGTGGGAAAAAATTGAGTTAAGACGTGAGAAATCATTCACATTTTATCAAGCATCTGGTGTATATTCATATTTTGCGGTCACCGGGGCAGATTGTGGTCCATCCAGAGTTCAAATCACCATCCCGGAAAGATACTAGGGGAAGCATTGATTTCAAAATCAGAAGGCCTCGGCTACATCCTAACATGACAAAAAGGTTCAAACCATTTTACTTGAGGAACGGGGCGATGAATGCCTGAATCGGGCGTGAGGTAAAACTTAAAGTCAGTCTTATATCCACGATATTAATTTGAAAACTGTGAAGTTTCTTTAAGAATTTTCTTGTCGATTTGATAAAAGCATATTTTCATTCAAAATGTGTAAATCCATTTTGGCCGGCTGGATAATATGCCAAAAATCAATTTCCAGTATATTTTGATCTCTGAATGGGTATTGTTTAAATTCATACTCGAATATTTTTGCACATACGTTTCAGGCGGTCATTGTAGATTAAATTTGAAAAGTGGTGCAGAAAAAAAGAAGAAGAAGAAGAATAGATGAATTTTGAACTAATGGTCGTATCTATTTAATGAATGTTCTGAGAGAGTGTGAAGAGATATTTGTAATTTTGCCCATTGCTCTTAGTGTCTTCGAGTCTCTAGGAATTGTGTGTGCAGTTGGATAATTAGATAAATTATTTGCTGATACTTTGAGGAGTTAAATCCCTTTTTGCCATTAGCATGAAAATTTTTGATAGAAAAAGCTCAATGCATCTGAAGTTGGAGATTAAAATTATGGGTTCAGGGAATTTAAGAAACGATATGAATCGAACAAGAAAGATACTAAGCCTTCAATTTGATAAGATAAATTTTACCAGAAATGTGGGGCTGATCTCCAGACTACTAACATGTTTTATTTTTGTTTTGTTGTTTGAGCCCTAATGATGGTAGATAAGGATTGCAAGTTGTATTAATGATATATCATCATTGTTTCAGAATGATGTTTATATAATTCTTTATTTAGCTAGAATAATTTATCAACTCCTAGCTAATGGATTTGATTATGAAATTTTTGATCCATGACAATGGCTTGCATTTCTCGAAAAAACCATGAAGATAAGCTTTAGATAATTTGTTGAGAACATGGGATTATGGGTTGAGTTTTTGAAAGTTGATAATAACATGAATATATTATACGTGGGCATCTATCCTCCAGCTTTATCTTTCTTTTTCGAGCAAGGAATGTGGTGGAACCACCATTAGTTCGCCTAATATACCACCATTAAAAAATTCACCACAAAATCTAGGGAGAATATTATGGAGGATTAACAAACTTTTTTTTCCCTCGAGGTATGTGATTTTTTAACTAAAACCTTACTACTTGCGATCTTGAGCCTCATTCAATGTTGATTTTTATTGGATTTCTTTCTAGACTGTGAATGGCATACACTTTAATTTGTAATATTGCTGGTATCATTGTTCACAATTCTACAATTGATGTTATTGGAATTGAGAATGGTCGAGTATATTGATTTGGATGAGGGGAATAATTTTATATTGTTCAGTAACTTCCCATAATCATATAAATATGGAATTTGTTTGAGTTTATGTTAGCTTGATTCTTTTCAATAGCCATACATTTAATTTGAATGAAAGATTTTAGAAGTCTTACCTTTCCTGAGAAGGGTACTTGAATTGGTTTGAGCCTAATTTTAATCCATTTTTGGATTTTGATTACTACCTTTGGTGCAATGCTTGTACTAGTTTGACTAGAAATTATTAAGTATTATATAATTGAGGTCACCTTGCAAGATGGTTCATGGTTGGAAGAATTCGAATATCAAGGCAAGTTTATTTAAACCATATCAACCTAGTAAGAATGAAATCGCTTGTGAAACCACATGAGGTGTATTACGTGAGATATTATGAAATTGATGTGTCATAATCCTTTATTTTACTAATTTATTTATTGCTAGCAGACTTGATTGTGAAATGCTGCCTTTGGATTTAATTGCTTGATAAATTGATTGAGTTAGATTTTATTTGAATAACTCATTGATTATGAGCAGTTATTATCTAAAAAGTCACTGATGGAATTTCTTACGAAGTGTTTCACTGGATAGTTTTCTTGAAGATCTTGCTATTATTGATGAGCCAATTATTTATGTCTTACATTTCTATAAGGAGCAAGTAACATAGACCCAATTCTTGAAGAACTTATTATTATTTATTTGCATATCGATGAATGGTTGGATTTCTTGACTAATTTATTTATTATGAGCAGATGGAGATAAAGTGGATTTCTTGATGAGCTCGTTGATCGAGTTATATTTATTGACACATTCATGATTGAAGCAAATGTTACTTATTAAATTGATAATGATTTGGATTTCTTGAGTCTATTCTGAGAAGGTATTATTTATGAGCTTACGGAGATGAATGAGATTTCTTTACGAATTTATAAACATGAACGATATTCATAATCCTCTGGATTTCTTGAAGACGTTGTTGATTATGAGCAGATGTCGTTTTTTAAACACTATTGATTTCTTGGCTTATTAGTCGGATTATATCACATAGATTTCTTGAATCTCATAAAACGCAAGTTTGTTGGGTTTCTTTATATGTTTATAATTATGATAGAGATTGTCTATAAGTTCATTGAATATTTCTTGGACTTCTTTACACAAGTAGGGTCATATATAACATATGGGCCTATGGATTTCTTGAAGAACTCGTCTGGTTTAAACGGCTTCAAAGCTTTGCCAGACGAGCCATTTCCTGGTTTGAACAGCTTCCGAGCTCGGCCAGATGAACTTGTTTATGGGCGATGAAACTGTCCCGAACTCGTCTGGTTTGAACGGCTTCGAAGCTGGGCCAGACGAGCCATTTTCTGGTTTAAACAGCTTCCGAGCTGGGCCAGATGAACTTGTTGATGGGCGATGGAACTGTCTCAAACTCGTCTGGTTTGACCGACTTCAAAGTTGGGCCAGACGATCCATTTCCTAATTTGAATAGCTTCCGAGGTGGGCCAGATGAACTTATTTACAGGCAATGAAACTCCCGAACTCCTCTGGTTTGAACGTCTTGGAAGCTGGGCCAGATGAGCCATTTCTTAGTTTGAACATCTTCAGAGGTTGGCCCGTTGAACTTATTGACGGGCGATGCCATTTCTTAGTTTATGAACATCTTACATTTCAAGGGTTGGCCCGTTGAACTTATTGAAACATTGGACGATGGAACTAAGCTCCCGAACTGCTCTTTCATTTTTCGGGTTTAAATGGTTTCAAATTGCTTATTAACCAACCCTCCGGCGTTAGGAACTTCAATCGAGATAGGTCATGATTCAACAAAGATGAGGCATTTCTGGTTTGATTCATGACATGATGAACTACCGAATGGGGTACTAATTGATGCGGCCTAGATTTGTCATATTAAATTGGATGAACTTTGATGGGCGGATGCTAAAAAGGGTCCAACGAGAGGTCTATTAGGCTCTATGCTATAAAGGAGCCGACCTTCAAACATTGATGGGCGTATTCCGATGCATTATACGTGCGATTGCTCTAGTTGATAAGTGTTTTGCTACAAAGGTGGAACGAACTTTGAAAATGGTTTTCTGAATGGAAATTTCCCTTCAACATTAACCATATATCACATAAATTAATAAGTACTTTAATATTTGAAAGTATTCCGAACAACCACAAAAATGAGGGAATATAATCTGACTTCTCATGCATAAAGACTTTTAACACAAACTTTATACCTTAATTATATACTATTAAAGAGGGAGAGTCAGACCTTCCGATTAAATAGGCCTTTATAACATGAATCTCTGATGTGATTCAATGTAAATTGAATCCACTAATTAATAGGTTCACATAATGGAAAAGTAAAGTACTGAACAAAACTTTCTTATGCCAAATAAACATGAATAATTCATAAACCATAAACAATCTAATTCGATAGGGATGATTACCAAGAAAAAGCTTTGAGCTAATTAGATGGCAAAAGGCAAATGATTGCTTATTAACCAACCCTCCGACGTTAGGAACTTCAATCGAGATAGGACATGATTCAAAGAAAGATGAGAATGACTTGCATTTATTCTTAATTAAAAAGTTGATGAACTACAAGAGTGGGGTACTAATTGATGCGACTAGATTTGTCATATTAAATTGGGTCAATATTATTTGGGCTTTAAATTCTTGATATTAAAAAATATTGATACTTTTGGGTCCAAATAAATAATATAAGGTGGACTTATTAGGGCTTACATATTCAAAAATAAGATTTTTGGTAGAATCTAAAATAATTCCATATAAAAACTGAGTACTTAGTCTATACTCTTTCTTTACATTACCTCTTCACATAATATTTTTGATGATTCTCATTGATAGAGTTAAAATGAGCATCGGAGTAATAAATATGATACTTTTAAGGTGAACGATACTTTAATTTTTACATATTCAAAAAATCCTCCGGTATTCCTTCTCATAGCTAATGTTGTTTTTGCAGGTACAAAGGTGGAACGAACTTTGAAAATATGGTTTTCTGAATGGGGTAAATTTCTCGCCCCAACATTAACCATATATCACATAAATTAATAAGTACTTTAATATTTGAAAGTATTCCGAACAACCACAAAAATGAGGGAATATAATCTGACTTCTCATGCATAAAGACTTTTAACACAAACTTTATACCTTAGAGTCAGACCTTCCGATTAAATAGGCCTTTATAACATCATTAGGCCTTTGACTTCTGAATCTCTGATGTGATTCAATGTAAATTGAATCCACTAATTAATAGGTTCACATAATGGAAAAGTAAAGTACTGAACAAAACTTTCTTATGCCAAATAAACATGAATAATTCATAAACCATAAACAATCTAATTCCTGATAGGGATGATTACCAAGAAAAAAGCTTTGAGCTAATTACAGAAAAAAAATCAGAAATATTTCAAATTTACAAAAAGCCCCTTAATTCCAATTTGCTTATGTCTTAAATTTAAGGAGCAACTATAATATTTTTATAACTGTTAGGGGAGTTTTTGAGAGAAAAAAATTATGAAGGGAGAGAATGTAAAATAGTCAAATCTTAAGGGTTTTTTTTTGCTATTTTTAAAAACCCCTGGATTTTTACTAATTAGCCTGAACCTAAAGAGCTTTTCGTAACTATCCCTTCTGGATATTATATACATATACCAATCAAACAATTGGTAATTTATGTACATGAATTGTTGCAGCATTTCAAGGAAATTTTCAATGATATCAAAATTCATAAATGAACATATATTTTGCAGCAGAAAACGTAATTAATTGGGATTCGTAAGTTAAAAATTTCATAATCATAATTGAAAAATCATGTGTTTTTAAACCGTAAGCTCCAATACCACATATATCACATAGAAGCATAATAAAACAAAATTGTAGAAACAAAAATTGAATTTCCGAATCTTGAAGTGCATGATTTTCACAATTAAACTCAATAACATAAATAATTAGGGTTCCTTGAGCAGCCATGATTGTCTTTTCATGATGATGGAACAAATTTTATCTTTTAAAAATTAATTATTATTTAAACCATAAAAATAGATATTTAAAAATAAATTAATTAAATATCACTATAGTGGTAATGGGTCAAAATGACCACTTCTATAATGAAAAAATAAAAATTAGTCATCTCTTGAAAACAAATGTTTTTAGCCATTTTGGCATAACCAAAGACATTCATACCCTTCTAGCATATTTGTTTGATATTTCGTCTATTTCTCTCTCTTCCACTTATCTCTATATCCTTTTACACTCTATTTCAAACTTTTTAAAAAATTTGAATCTGCATTTTTTATTTTTGTAAATGCAATATGGGTATTGAATTATATATCTCAGAAAAATGATTAACTTGATATATTATACATGCAAAACGGATTTGAAACGAAAAAATTATGTGAATTCAAAGTTTTTTGGAGAAAAACAAAATATAACTGGTTATAATAAATTTGAGTAGTCTGAGCAGGTAACTCGATATCCATCGAGATATCGCTGGTTTGACTAACGCTTACAATTAAAGTTGAAAGCTCGATACCAATTTATGTAAATGGCTATCGACTTTTCATAACTCAATATCGAGTAATGTAACTGGATATCCAGTTAACTCGATATAACTGAGAACAAGATCTTAAATAAGTAACTCAATATCGAGTTACGCGATGAAAATTCTTGTCATCTTCCTCATTCACCCCAATCACCATTAACGGTGCAACAAGTTTTTCAATCAAAACCTAAATTGTCTAAACCATAAAATTCTTCAAAACCTAACAACAAATCCTAACCCAAACAATTATAAACTAACTAAATCAACAAAGAATATATGAAATTAATGGAATAAAATTTTTGTCCAAATTTTGAATGTCGAGTTACGAAATTGGTGAATGCGTGTTCGTGATCGAAAAAGGATTTACTGGGTTAAGGGGCATTTGGGAATTTCACATGTCAAAATGGTTAAAAAATATGTATTTGAAAAAAATGACTAAATTTTGTTTTTTGAGAGAAATTGCATAGCTTTATTATAATAAAGAACTATCTGCTCGTACAATTTCTTCAACCCAAAGAGGGATATCCGCATTCGCCCAACAAAAAGGCGATGAGGAAAAAAAAGCAAAAAAAGCTAGTTTATGAGCAACACTATTAGTCGTGTGACGCATATGAATAATTGTGGTTACTCCTAAACAACCAACAAATGATTAATATCCTGTAATAAAATGCCATTGTAACTAAGGTCTTCTTGATTGGCCATGACTGCTTGCACGGCTACCAAAGAATCTGACGGGACAACAATAGGTCTAATATCCGCTCCCAGTACCTATAGCAACCTGTCTTTCACTGCTGTGAGTTCTCCTTCTAATACGCTACCCATTTCAGGTAGTTTTTTTCCAAAAGCAATGATCGCCTTGCCCTCAGCGTTTCGAACTACACCCCTTGTAGCATATCGCCTCTCCTTTGGGTTAAAATATGCATCCAAATCCAATCTAAATTGTCCCAACAGAGGTTTTCGCCATGTTGCATCAGTCCGTCCATGAACCTGAACAGAATTCAATTTGTCTTGAAATTGGGCTACTTTGTAAGCCTCCAAAAACACCTCTACCCACTGCACAAAATTGGCCATGCACCTACCCTCCTTATCATGCAAAAATGTTGCCTTTCTTTCCAAATCGCCCAAGTCTGACAAGCAAAATCCTCAAACTGATTCTTCTCCAGATTTCTTCGCATCCAAAAACCAATCTCCAAGACGTCTCCGTATTTTTCCTATTTTAATATATCCCAAAAATTCTATTTTTTCCACAAGTGTCGAATGCCCACGCAAAAAAAATAGAGAATGCGTTGTGCTATCTCTACTATTATGACATATTGTACAATCCTGTAGGTCCCAAGGGGTGTGAGTAAGGTTTAGAAGGGGGGTTGAATAAACCCTACCAACTTTTCGATTTTAGTCCTTTTAAAATATTACAGAGTTAACACAAACATTTGAGTCCTTGAGGGACAGCTAAGTTGGTTATTCAGCAGAGTTAGCCACTCAATAGACTCGATAGAGCTGTTGATAGAATAACTCAGCTGTTTAACCTGAACCTTAACTTGGCTGTGTTGGTTTTATCAGCAGAAGACTTAACACCCTTTGATTTATTTTAAAATTGTTTTAACACTTGATTTTAACACTTGGTTATTAATCAGTGGGATAACAAATAAGTTTATCAGCAGATATAATGTAAGTATGCAGAAATGTAAATGTGCTGAAAAATAAATGACACAGTTAATTTTTATAGAGGTTCGAAGATGGGGTAATTCTTCTAATCCCCTCTTCTCCAACTCCAGGAGGAATCTACTATGTAAAAGATATGTTTACATAGTGGTCAACAGTCTAGAGACAACCTTGGTCACACAACTGGCTTTTCTTCCGACTCAGCTTC
This sequence comes from Rehmannia glutinosa, assembly GCA_016081115.2. Lineage (NCBI taxonomy): Eukaryota > Viridiplantae > Streptophyta > Magnoliopsida > Lamiales > Orobanchaceae > Rehmannia > Rehmannia glutinosa. The sequence continues at coordinate 42,378,602 of CM071932.1, read as the reverse complement.
TTCACAGGGCAACTTCCTTGCTACTTCAGCTCACTTTTTCAAGCTCTTGGATTTGATCACGAAGCCCACCAATAACTTGATACTAGTTCGACCTTGAACCTTCCTACAATCCTCCTTGGAAAGTAGACCCCTTTTGATTCTTCAAAAGTTCCATATTCAACATATTTGAAGTTGTCTTTCATTTACAGCTTGTGTTGGATCGATTTGCTTCGAGTTTCAGGCTTGAGGATTTGATTGCATATACTTGAGAATATTGCAGGTTACTAGCTTGAATATTGCTTGCTTGTCCGTGGTTCAGGTGTGCAAGGTAACCTTTTATCAAAGAATTTCCTCAGCCTTTTATAGTGAACATTCAAAAATATGCCCGTTGAAGAGATATGCTGATTTAAAAAGTCACTTGTGTGCGTTGGCTTGTCTTTTCTTGGTCCTCAATCTTGAGATGTAGACCCTTCCTCGTATTAAATGAGTTTACAGCTTTTCAGGTTCTGACAAGAGGTGCAGTGCTTCCCATTGGTTTATTCATTTTGCACGCTTCTGGGATGAGCACTTTAAGACCTGGCAGCATGGAAGTATTACTTATTCCAGTAATGTTCTTGACTTCTGTGCAACGGATTCATTCCAGTTAACTCCTTTTGGCTGCTGCCTTTTTTCCCAGGTGACTTGTGTCTGCTCTAATCATTGGAAGACTCATCTGTCACTTTCAACTTGAGACTTGACTTTTTTAGTTGACTTGACAGACTCTTCACACACCTGTTCACCAGCTGATACATCTTCAGTCGAGTTCTTGATCTTCTATCTTAGCCATACTCAGCTGTTCCACAATGGAGTCTTCACTTAAGTCTTCAGTTGACTTCTTGTATTTTACAGGCGTAGCTGACTTGACTCAACTTTTCCAGCCCTATCTATTTCAATGAAAATTACAAAGAAAATGGGGTGCCAACCTTCTAGTTTAAGTTTTACATGGCATTCATCAAAATCTATAAAATAAATTTCCCAACAATTTCCCCCTTTTTGATGATGCCAAAACTTAAAAAATATTCAACAAAATATAAACAACAAAGATGCATACAGACAATGCCCAGTCATCCCTTTTTTGCCATTCCTCCCATTCGCGTGTGGCTTTGGCACTTTCTGCTGCCATTCTTCTTTTGGCTTCTTCAATTTTGCGTTGATCTTCTAAATTCACCAAGTGGTCATGCCCAGTCCAATACACGATATCCCTTTTTCGCTCTTTTCCTGACTCAGCTACTCTTTCTCTGAGAGTGTACTGCACATGAGGTTTGGATTTTCCGGCTGAGTGTCTGCTAGAGCTTTGTTGTTTCTCAGCTTTCTTGCACACCTCCAGTCCCTTTTCCCAGTACAGATCCCATGCTTTGGTTAGAGACAGTCCCTTGAAGTAGCCTTCAGCTTCCAGTGTTTTGAATTCTTCCATGGATCTAGGCTCAGATCCAACATGTTGTATTAATTCACTATGAGGGTCAATTAGAGCCTTGCTTAATTCAGCTAGGAGTCCATCGTGCTCTTTTTAGATCTTTTGAACACGAGCTTCCTATTTTTCAGAGAACTCCTCAATTTCTACTTCAATGATATTCCTTCTTTCTGTTATTGGCATAGTGGAGTGTCCCATTGGTAGGGTTACAGGGAGTTTGCTCATGATGGAGGCAGTAACGTGACCTTGCTGGGAGGTTTCAGCTATCATCAAGGTTAAATCTTTCGAACGTTACCCCTCAGTTGTTTTTCCTTTCTTCTCAGCTTCAAATTTCTTCAACCTGTCTTCTTTCAACTTCCTAAGAGAGTCCTCTTCCCTTTCTTTGGCATCATCAGAAGAAAGAGTAACCCCAGGGAACATGCCTGAGAGCATAAAGTCGAGTCGGCTGAGAACGGAATTCTGTTTGGAGTCTGCTGCTGCATAAGCTGTTCGAAATTCTGATTGAGTAGCCTTGGACTCGGCTACCACCAACTTTATTTCAGCCATCCAGACAAGCATTCTTGCAACATTTCAATATATGCCTGCATCCTTTGCTTCAGATCAGCATTGTCAGCCATCCAGACAAGCATTCTGCCATACAATGCTTTAAAATAACGAACTTGCTCGATTCGTATGGCAGATTGCTATTAAGACCATTCTCGGATTCGCACCACTATCCCTCTCAAGTCTGCTGTGAGGGTAGCATCCCTGTTGTCTAGTCTTAAGTCGAATGAGTCCTGATGTCTTTCGATCTTCTCAATCTCTTCACAGATCTTCTTGAAGATCTCACGAAATTCAGTTGTTTCACTTGATTCAGCTGCAGGCCACTCTTCAGCAAAGTTGAACTCGGCTGGAATAATTATGTCAGTAGGGATAATTGGATCTTCTCTCACAAAGAATCTTCGTTGTTCAGCAACGGTCTCTTCTTCCAAGTCTGGTAGGATCGGCGTGAAAGGGAATACCTTTGGAAAGGCATCATCACTCACATATGGGATTATTTGTGAGGGTTGTGCCTTCGATGATTCAGCTCTTCGTACCTCAGCTGCGATAGCTTCATCGACAGTGGTCATAGCTATTGAGCCTGTGCCGGAGCTGGTGTAGTCGTTACTGGGGCAGTTGAGATAATTTTCCCAGCTGACTGAGCCTCAGCTGTCTTAACAGCGTCTTCGGTCTCAATGGATTTTTCAAAGTGAATAACCGGTTCCTCTGCTGCATCATCAGCGTCATCAGATGATGATGAGACTTGGGGGCTTGGCTCATCATCGAACTTGAATTTTTGACGAGAAGCTTTATCACTTAGCTGACTCGTGGCTTTGAGAACATCCTCAGCTGGGTCCCTTTGATCTACAATGGGTGTGGACTCAGCTTCATCTTCAGATCCCAAGAATGATGTATCAAGGTTCTCCTGGGAGTCATGAAGTGCGCTTATCTCTTCTTCGATTTCAGCGCTTTGAACTAGAGGAATGTTATGAGTTTCTTGAACTTTACCCAGGGAAGTCTCAACCTCCCTTGGGCCTTCACTACCTCCATCTCAAGCAGCGAGGCCTTCAATATTCCCTTCGACAGTCGCATCTGTCTTAGGGTCTTGGACCATTGCATCCATAGGAGTCTCAACCCCTAGAATTGCACTTTCATTTCCCAGAGTGGGAACTCCCGGGGCATCTCCATCCTGTGCCTCGACTGTAAGAACAGTGTCATCAGCCTTCAAAGCAGCTGACATTTCAGCTGGGACAAACTCAATTGTCCGAGCTTCGTCAATATCAATCTGTTGTAGTTCTATCTCAGTTTCCACTTCGCTTCCTTGCTTCAAGTTGTAGTCTTCTGCAGCATCCTCCGACCCTGCTACATTGGAGAGAGTTTTCCCTCAGCTGGCACACCAACTGAGTGACTGATGGTGGGCTCACTTTGCTCCTGACTCGCGGTTTTTTCTTTTGAAGCTCAACTGCTGGGACAGATGGTAAAACACCTTCTTCAGGGGTTGGCTCAACTTGGGTGCCCAAAATCCCAGTTTCATTGCCAATTCCCTTGGACCCATCCTCCGATTGCACGGGGGACGTGGCTCCAGCGATGTCTGAGGCAATCTGTTGCACCACTCCCAAAGGGTCAATCTGCAGGAGAGATTGAGACGACTCTCCTGGTCCTTCAAATAATTGTTGCTCATGCAACTGCCTGGATTCTCTCATTGCTTGCTGCATGTCTGACTTTTCTGCAGCAGCAGTGGGATCCTCATCACTCTCTGAGTATATATCTAGATGTGTATGAGTGTGAGATGGAGAGTTTGGGAATTCACACATCTTGGCTTTTCTAGGACATGGGCTTCCTCTTCAGCTTTGTCCTTCTCATCTGGTTTAATGATGCGGAGGATATCTATATAGTTTTCTTTGTCAAGGGCCTGTCGAACAGTCGAGACCCCAAGAAACTGAAGCAACTCTTTTTCCTCTTCGATGTACTTAGGATGAGCGAACTGCATCCTTGAGTGATTTAGTTTCCATGCCCTCAACTCTCGTAGGCGTCTCTGAATATCTGGATATAGTGGAGAATACATGACAACATCATCATCCTCATCTTCATCATCTCCTTCACCAGCTATGGGTTCAGTTGTCTCTGCTGCCTCACTATCCGCAGTTGTCTCCTTCACTGCTGGGTCTTCAGTAGGCCTCTGCGGATCATCCTCAGCAGGCTTGGCAGGTACATCAATAACTTCGGGAGACTGCTCTTCTAGATTACCAGCAGTAACTTGTGATTCCAGCTGAGTAGCAGAATCAACTTTCTTTTCAAGCTCTGAATTCTTGAAAAGTCTTCTTCTTTTGGTCCGAACCAAAGGAATTTCTGGTTCTTCTTCTTCTTCTGATTCTTTGGCAGTCCTCTTCTTCCGTATGGATGGAGAAGGGATTTGGGTTTCCTCCTCAGCATCGGCTGTAGGGGCAGGAGACTCGGCTGCACGGGCAGGCGACTTGGCTGCAGGGGCAGGAGACTCTTTTTTCTTAGCTTCAGGGCCATCTTTCTTCTTCGCAGCTGCATGGGCAGCTTTCTTCTTGGGATGAAAGGTAGCAGCAGTGTCCTCGGGTTCAACTGATTCCCCCTCACTTGTTTCTGCCTTCTTCGCGTGGGCTCTCTTCTAGGCTCCAGAAAGGTTAGCCCTAAATATCTTTTTGTTGACATGGAAGGATTTTCCATGTCGAAGGGGAATACCCTTCACTTCCATCAAGTGGCCAATAACGAGGCCGTATCCAAGAGATCCTCCAAAGGATCCATCTTCCTTAACTACCTTGTTCAATACATTCAGGGCAGAGTCTGTTGTACACGAACTCAGCCCAGTTTACTTTCTTGCCCTGCATGATCGTGGCCATGACGATCAGCTTTGTCTTGGACAGCTGATTAAAGCTTCCAAACTTCATGTCTACACACTTCGAGACGACATCCATCAACTTATGATAGTCGTCCTTCAGCAACTTCTTATCAGTTGTGTAGACCACCTTAGCAGCACACTCTAGTTTGGCTACCTCTTTCCACGCAGCAGCCAAATCAACATCAGCTTCATTAATCTCCTTCATGTCTTCAGATGGCAACAAGCAGTGCTCCACAAGGTCCTTAGCGTTTATCATTATGTCCTTGCACTGGACAGAAGACTTGATTCCTCCGTCCTGCACTTCCGCGTTGACATAGAACTGCACCACCTCTTCTAGGTAGTATGAGAGTACTCCAAAGTCAGAAAAGCCTTGAGACCTGACCTTTATTGCATTTCAACGATTTTCTTGACAAGGGTTTCATCAGAACCCTGATTCACCATACCTTCGAAATCCACTGATGATCCTGAGTGGATTTGTTTAGAGAGTTTAACGAAATCAAACTTTGGTGCCATTTTCAGAGATTTTCTCCGATTAAAACTTGACGAACTTGCTTGAGGACACTTAGGGTTTTCGAGAGAAATGGCTTGTTTTCTTTTTGCTAGAAGATGAACAGTTTCCGTGTGAGAGAAGAAAGCTAGAAAATGTATACATAAGGGTTATGAAAGGACAGGTCTTTGGATTTTGAAATTTTGATCGAGATCAACGGTTCATATTTAAGCACGTCAAAACGCATTTAATTCCTCGCATTTAATGCGGCAACATTTATATCCAATCATATGCATACTGTGCAGCTTTTTACTGTACCCGTCAATATTACGCTAACGTCATCCTTAAAAATATTCCCGCTCATTAAAAACGACTGTGTTTTTGTCACTTACCTCATAAATGACTCAGCTTATATCAAATATGACTTAACTCTGCTTCTCTCCTTTCATTAAGTGACTCAGCTGTCAGCTAACTCGATACAGCTGACTTTCCGACATAGCTGTTTCACTTGGCTGATTCATGAAACTTGTTCTATTTTCATTCTCTCATCTTCCATCTCTGCTGATTGAGTCTTCTGAGTGTCAACTCAGCTCAATTAACCCTAGCTCATTCTTAAGCTCTTCAAATCTTGATTCACATAGAGGCTTAGTGAATATGTCAGGTAACTGCTTATTAGTTGAGATATATTCCAAAGTGATGTCTTTCTTTTCAACATGATCTCTTATAAAATGATATATGACATCAATGTGTTTTGTTCTTGAATGCAACACAGGATTCTGAGTGATTGCTATAGCACTTGTGTTAACACACATAATTGGAATCTCTTTTTCTTCAATCTCATAGTCGCTCAGCTGCTGTCTCATCCATAAGACTTGCGCGCAACAGCTGCCCGCAGCTATGTACTCTGCTTCAACTGTGGATGTGGCTATTGAGTTTTGCTTCTTGCTAAACAAGAAACCAATCTGTTTCCAAGCATTTGACATGTACCTAAAGTATTTTTCCTATCAACTCTACATCCAGCATAGTCAGAGTCTGAATAACCAATGAGCTTGAATCAACCTTCCTTTGGATACCATAAGCCAACTTCCTGGCATCCCTTCCAATATCTTAGGATTCTCTTAGTTGCAGTCATGTGGCTCTCTTTTGGTGCAGATTAGAATCTTGCACATACACCTACTGCAAAGGTGATATCTGGTCTGCTGGTTGTTAAGTAGAGCAATGATCAAATAAGTGCTCTATATCTGGTTTGATCTACAGCCTTGCCATCTGCATCCATGTCCATCTTGACTGATGTGTTCGTTGGTATTTTCACAGAAGATTTCTTTTCCATACAAAATTTCTTCATTAAATCTCTGGTGTACTGTGTTTGACTTATGAAGGTTCTATCTTTCAATTGCTTAACTTGAAGACCTAGGAAAGAAAGTCAGCTTTCCCATCATGCTCATTTCAAATTTGCCTTGCATGAGGTTTGAGAACTTATCACATAGCTCTTTATTTGTGAATCCAAAAATAATATCATCCACATATATTTGAACAAGCAGTATACTCTCTCCATCTTGAATTCTGAAGAGTGTTCTGTCCACCTTGCATTTGGTAAATGCATTGTCAGTCAGAAATTGAGACAATGTATCATACCATGCTCTTGGTGCCTGTTTCAATCCATATAATGCTTTTTTGAGCTTGTACACCTTATCTCCAATAGTCTTCTGCTCAAAACCTGGAGGTTGTTCAACATAGACTTCTTCCTCAAGCAGTCCATTTAGAAATGAACTATTCATATCCATTTGATATACAATGAAGTTCTTATGTGCAGCATAGGCAAGAAACATCTTATTGCTTCTAATCTTGCAACATGAGCAAATGTTTCATCAAAATCTATTCCCTCTTCTTGGCAATACCCTTTGGTCTCTGCACCAATTCCCATACTTTGTTTCTTTCAAATTGATTTAGCTCTTCTTGCATGGCTTGAGTCTAATGTGTGTCATCCATTGCTTGAGACACATTTTTTGGCTCTATTTGGGAAATAAAATAAGTGAACATTGCTTCTTGTTGAGCTCTAGATCTGGTTCTTACACCATCTCTAATATCTCCAATAACTAACTCTGGTGGATGGTCTCTCAGCCATCTCATATCAGGTTGGAGCAAGTCACCGGATTCACTTGCCTCTTGCAAAAGGTTGTCTTGAAAAATTTTTTCATCGTTTCATTTCGTCATTCAACTATTGTAGACTTTCCAACATAAGGATTGTTCTGCATAGTTGGGTGAGATTCAACTATCTCATCTTCATCTGGGTTGATTGCTCTTACTTCAGCTTCAACATAAGATACCTTCATCAGCTTTAGCATCAAAAGCCTTCAAATTATCTTTGCCATTGTTGTGGATGAAGCATTTACATCCAAATATCCTGAAGTACCCAACGTTTGGCTTTCTCCATGTCCATATTTCATAGGAGTCTTGGTTAATTGCCTATTTATCATGCATCTATTTTGAGTATAGCATGCAGTGTTGATGGCTTCAGCCCAAAATCTCTTAGGCAATCCAACTTCAGCTAACATGGTTCTTGCAGCTTCCTTGAGAGTTATGTTCCTTCTTTCAGCTACTCCATTCTGCTGTGAGTTCTTGCTGCTCATAAATCATGAGCAATACCATTTTCAACACAATACTGAGTTATTATCCCTTCGACAAACTCAGTTCCTCTATTAGATCTTATCTTTATAATGGTTTGGCTCTTTTTATTTTGAACTCTTTTCATCAGCTGAGGTAACTTCTGCAAAGTTTTCTTCTCTTTGCACATGAAGATTGTCCATGTATATCTTGAATAATCATCCACCACCACTAAGGTGTATTTCTTTCCACTTATGTTGGCTGGTTCAACTGGATCAAATAGATCCATATGCAACAGATGTAATATCCTTCTTGAAGAAGGACTAGGCTGATCCTTGAATGAAGATTTGATTTTGCTTTCCCATCTGACATGCATCACATACACTTTCCTTCTTGTACACTGAGTCTAGCAATCCTTCCACATGATGACTCCTTGCAAGCTTGTTGATTGTTTTGAAATTCATATGACTCAGCTTCTTGTGCCACAACTAACTTGATTCGGCTGTACTCTTTGCTAACAGACAAGTGCTTGGTGTGGCAGTGGACCAATCTACCACATACATATTCTTCTGTCTTGATCCTTGCAGCACTATTTTATTTGATTCAACATCTTTGATCTGGCACACTCCCATATTGAATCCAACATTGTAGCCCTTGTCACAAGTTGGCTGATGCTTAACAAGTTGAAGTTGAGCCCTTCAACAAAAGCAACATCTGTGATTTCCAATCCATTCTTCTTGATAGATCCAGTGTCTTTGATTTCCCCTGGAGCTTTATTTCCTTCAAATATGACTTTTGCACCTCTAATCTCCTTGAGTCCTGACAGGTTTTTCTTGTTCCCTGTCATGTGTCTAGAACAGCCAATATCCATGTACCAGGTTCCTTGGCACTCAGTTGTTCCTTGAACCTGCAATCAAGGAAATTAGTTTTTAGGTACCCATACTTGTCTGGGTCCTGAGGGGTTAGTGCTGTAAGATGATCCAACCAACCTATAGCCAAATGACTTGACTCTAAGAGGTTGCCATCTATCTGTGCCACAATCATAGTACACATTAGCAAATTGCTTGGGAGCTTTAGGTTCATACATCTGTCTCTTTTGTCTGTATGCATGTGTGTGTTTTAGCAATTGCCTTCTCTGGGTAGTTGTGGTATTTTTGAGTGTAGTGTCTGGGTGCATATGTGTGCTAATAATATCTCTTTTGCCTTTGGAATGACCTTTGTTGAGGTTTAGGTCTTTGCCATCTTAGCTTGTATTCCATTGGTCTTTGTTGATATTTCACATTGTTCCAATCAACATGGCTTGGGTAGTTTCTACCATTCCCATCATAAGTGTTTCTCTGATGAAACTTCTGGGGTTTTTGATAGCTCTGTTTGTTCTTCACAGAGTACTTTCTATTTGGAGTTTGCTGAGGAACTCTGCTGAATTTCTTCTCAGCTGTCCTCTCAGCATACTCAACTGGCTATTTTTCTTTCCCTTTATATCCAAGGCCGGTTTGTTTGTGATTGTGCTTTGGGATGAGTGTGGGTGCAACATTTGGTGTTTTGGGTTTTTGAGATACTTCATTGCTCAAAGATCCTTTTTTTCCAAAATCACTCTAGAAGTTTGACCGTGCACAAAGGAATTGAATCATATGCCTGTCTTATCTCCACATTCTTTTTGACTCATGATAAGGTCATCCATTGATTTGGATGCCTTCGTAAATGAGGCAATCACATTTTTAAGATCATTTTCCTTCTTTTCTAGAGCAGCTATCTCAGCTAATAGTTTAGCATTCTCAGACTTCAGCTCTGTGTTCTCACCAGCTATGTGACTTAAAGTACTCAGCTCCTTAGTCAGCTGTGAGTTTTGGCTTTTGAGCTGGCTGTTTTCCTCATTTAGAAGTGTGTGTGAGGATTTAATGTGCTCAAAGTCTTTCATCATTTTTCCTAATGAATCATAAAGATCAGTGGGTGATGAAGTATGTGTATCACAATCACTATCACCTGAATTTGAATGAGATGAGTTAGAGTGTACCTCATCTTCTTGGTCTGGTTGATCTTGTTCTTTAGCCATAAGACAGATCATGGCTTCTTCTTCAGAATCACTTGATTAGTCAGCTTCACTACTCTCTCGAAATCTGGCCGCTTCATTAGACTTAGTTGTCTCAAGATCTCGGCAGCCAACATGGCTTTCTTCTTTTCTGTCTTTTCTTTCTCTCAAGACTTTTCTTTCTTCTTCATTCCTCAGTATTTATTGAAGCTGGTGGATAGGAACAGTCAATCGCAAAATGTCCTAGTTGTTGCAGCCTTCCAACACAGTTTCTCGGCTCTTTGATCGCTCTTTTCGTCGTCCTTGGGTTATCAGCTCTCTGATATTCAACCCTTTGATGCATAGCTCTCTTGGGTGGCCTATCTTCCCTTGACTTAGAGGGAGATGAATGTCTCCTGGAGGTTTCACCCTTGTTTCTTTTCTAGTTCTTATTGAAGAACTTGTTGAATCTTTTAACCATTAGGGAAATTTCTTCCTGGTCTATGACTTCATTTGGTTCAGCTCTCTTTCCATCCTTGACTATCAGTGCAGCTGTCTTGGGTACAACTGTCTCCTCTTGATCTTTTCTTCTCAGCTCAAACTCATTGGCTTTGAGATCTGAGAATAACTCGTGATTGGATGTTTTTGAGAGGTCCATTGAGTGTCTCAGAGCCATAGTCTTCATTTCCCATTTAGCTGGGAGGCTCCTTAAGATCTTCATACACATTTCCTTCTGTGTGTATTCCTTCCCCAGAGCTGATAGCTCATTTGTAATCTCAGTGAATCTGGCATCTAGCTAATCCATAGATTCTCCTGCAAACATTTTTGAAATTTTCAAATTTTTGAACAGCAACAGATAATTTATTTTCTTAAATTTGCTCTGATCCTTCACGAATTAAAGTTAGTTTATCCCAGATTTCTTTTGTTGTTTTGCAGGATTTGACTTTATTGAACATTGCTTTGTCCAAAGTCTTGTAGAGTATCCTTGGCCACATTGTCCAAGTTGTATCTCTTTCTATCATCATTTGTCCACTCAGTCCTTGGTTTTTCAAGCAGGGTTGGTCTTTCTTCAGCAACAACTTCTTCTCCTTCAGCTGCGGCTGCTCTTCTTACAACCGTGTTCACTTTCAGTATTTGCAGTGGCCCATCTTCTATTACGAACCACATTTCATCATGTAGAGCATATAGATGAGCATGCATACGAATTTTCCAATCATCAAATTCTTCAACAGTGAACATAAGAATGCGTGTCAAATTTGCTTCCATGATAATAACTTTGCTAAAAATGAAAGATTTTGAAAATACAAGTGTTGAGAACCTTTTTGAAAAGATAAAGATCTAGTTCAGTAACCAGTGCGGAAGGCTCAATGAACCAACCGCTCTGATACCACTTGTAGGTCCCAAGGGGTGTGAGTAAGGTTTAGAAAGGGTGATTGAATAAACCTTACAAACTTTTCGATATTAGTCCTTTTAAAATATTATAGAGTTAACACAAATAGTTGAGTCCCTGAGGGACAGTAAGTTGGTTACTCAGCAGAGTTAGCCACTCAACATATTCGATAGAGTTGTTGATAGAATAACTCAGTTGTTTAACCTGAACCTTAACTTGGTTGTGTTGGTTTTATCAGCGGAAGACTTAACACCCTTTAATTTATTTTAAACTTGTTTTAACACTTGATTTTAGCACTTGGTTATTAATCAGTTGGATAGCAAATAAGTTTATCAGCAGATATAATGTAAGTATGCAGAAATATAAATGTGCTGAAAAATAAATGACACAATTAATTTTTATAGAGGTTCGAAGATGGGGTAATTTTTCTAATCCTCTCTTCTCCAACTTCTGGAGGAATCCACTATGTAACATATCTGTTTACAAAGTGGTCAATAGTCTAGATACAGCCTTGGTCACACAGCTGGCTTCTCTTCCGACTCAGCTTCTTCACAGGGCAGCTACCTTGCTACTTCAGCTCACTTTCTCAAGCTCTTGGATTTGATCACGAAGCCCTCCAATAAATTGATACTGGTTTGACCTTGAACCTTCCTACAATCCTTCTTGGAAAGTAGACCCCTTTTGATTCTTCAAAAGTTTTCTCTTCAACGGATTTGAAGTTGTCTTTCTCTCACAGCTTGTGTTGGATCGATTTCCTTCGAGTTTCAGGCTTGAGGATTTTCTTGAATATACTTGAGAATATTGCAGGTTACTAGCTTGAATATTGCTTGCTTGTTCGTGGTTCAGGTGTGCAAGGTAACCTTTTCTCAATGAATTTCCTCAGCCTTTTATAGTGAACTTTCAAAAATCTGTCCGTTGAAGAGATAGTCTGATTTCAAAAGTCACTTGTGTTCATTGGTTGGTCTTTTCTTTGTCCTCAATCTTGAGTTGTAGACCCTTCCTCGTATTAAATGAGTTTGCAGCTTTTCAGGTTCGGACACGAGGTGTAGTGCTTCCCATTGGTTTATTCCTTTTGCACACTCTTGGGATGAGCACTTTAAGACCTGGCAACATGGAAGTATTACTTATTTAACTAATGTTCTTGACTTCTGTGCAACGGATTCATTTCAGCTAACTCCTCTTGGGCACCCTTTTTCCCCAGGTGACTTGAGTCTGCTCCAATCATTGGAAGACTCATCTGTCACTTTCAACTTGAGACTTGGCTTCTTGAGTTGACTTGACTGACTCTTCACACAGCTGTTCACCAGTTGATACATCTTCAGTCGAGTTCTTGATCTTCTATCTTGGCCATACTCAGTTGTTCCACATCGGAGTCTTCACTTTAGTCTTAAGTTGATTTCTTGTATTTTCCAGGCGTAGCTGACTTGACTCAGCTTTTCCAGCCCTATCTATTTCAATGAAAATTACAAAAAAAATGGGGTGCCAACTTTTTAGTTTAAGTTTTACATGGCATTCATCAAAATCTATAAAATAAATTTCCCAACAAATCCCCGTCTACAGGTATATGATGAGTCAATAAATTCATTTGTGCCACAAGTATATTGTGTGATTCTTTCCACCAAAAAATACGTACCTTGGGCGGGATGGATAGAGCCCATATGAATTTCCACCATTTATTCATCTCCGTAGTTGTGATGTATTCGTGAGTTTGAAAGAAGCCAATCGCAACTTGGTATCCTATTTTCACTGAATATATCCCTTTAGAATCATATCTCCAATATCAGGCATCATCGCGTACGGGGTTCGAAGGAGGGAATTGGAGTATCTCATCCGCCACATGGGGTAGAAAATTCCCTCTAATTAAACCTTCATTCCAAGCATTCCCTTCCACTAATTTTTCCACCTTATCCGCTTCTGTGAGTATATTAGTGTGGGGGCTATAATATTCTGCAAAGATGGGATCCACTTTTCCTTAAACAATTGAATTTCTTTACCACCCCAACCCTCCATATTAAACTTGTTTCCATCAACCCCCTGCTCCATATAAGTGAAAGCCAAATGTAGGAAGATTTTGAGCCTAAATTCGCCATCATACTATCGCAATGACGAAAGTATCTCACCTTAAGAACTTTTGCCACAAGGCTATCCGGCTTTCTAATAATTCGCCATATTTGCGTTGCCAGGAGTGCTCTGTTAAATTCCATGAAATGTCTAAAACCCATGCCTCCCTAAGATTTAGGACGGCATAACGACTTCTAGCACATCCAATGCATTTTTCATTTACCTCCATCCATACCCCACCAAAAGTTCGCCCACGCATGTTCTATCTCTTCGCATATGGACTGAGGAATTTGAAAACATGACATTGCATAAGTAGGTATAGCTTGTAGTGCCGATTTGATCATCACTTCTTTACCCCCTTCCGAGAATATTTTTCCGCTCCACTCTTCTATCCTTTCGAGGATTCGTTCCATTAAATAGCCAAATTGAAGGCGTTTATTTTTTAAGGAGACTGTTGGCAGTCCCAAATAAACTCCATGTCCCTGTACAATTGGCACTTTGAATACATCCTTAAAAAAATTCACAATCTCAACTTTTGTGTTAGGACTGAAGGCTATAGACGATTTTTCATAATTTACGAGTTGTCCCAAAGCTTTCTCGTATGATTTTAGAATGTGAGCGACTCGACTACATTTCTTTGTTGTCGCTCGACAAAAAATCAAGTTATCATCGACGAAGAAAAGATGCGAAATCGTGGGCAACATGCGGCTATTCATACTCCGTTAATCCTCCTATTTTTCAAATGGTGAGTGAACATCGACGAAAAGCCATGCACGCACAAAACGAATAAATACGGGGATAGTAGGTCTCCCTATCATAGTCCCCTATTTGGATTAATAGAACCTGCCAGTTCTCCATTCAAGCAAAATGAGTATCTTACTGTGCATACATGTCATCAACAATTCTGTCCATTTATCCGCGAAGCCAAACTTTTTCAAGATCGCCTCCAAAAAACTCCACTCCACCCTATCGTATGCTTACTCATGTCCAATTTTAGCGCCGCGTATCCTCTATTACTTACCCGGTGATTACGAATCCAGTGAATGCATTCAAAACCCAAGATTACATTATCGGTGATAAGTCAGCCTGGGATAAAAGCACTTTGAAAATCATCTACAACATCTTGTAAAACCACACATATTCTATTAGTAATTGCGCGAACAATAATCTTATAGAATACATTGCACAAACTAATCGGGCGAAATTCTTTCACAAGCATCAGATTATTTACCTTAGGGATCAAAGTGATTGTGGCTTCATTCCAGCTCGCTGAGATCACCGTTGTCATTAAGAATGTGTAGTAGCTCTTTGGTGACGTCGTCTCCGATAACATTCCAATATTTTTGGTAAAAAATGGCCGAGAAACCATCCGATCTGGGTGCTTTATCCGAGAACATATCCAACACAACCTTTTTAATATCTTTTGCATCATAGGGTCTGCATAATAGCTCATTCATCTCATCTGTAACTTTTCTCTGAACGCACTGAATTACTTCTTTAATCTCCTCCTTCGCCGGGTTGTTTGATGTAAAAATATCACTGAAATATTCTGTAATAATTTCCATCATACCGTCCTTGTCCGTGATAAAATCCCCTTGTTTTGATGTTAAACCCTTAATTGTATTTTTCGTGCGTCGTTTGGAGGCTTGCGCATAGAAATATGGGGTATTTTTTATCACCATGTTTAAGCCAATTAATCCTACTTCTCTGCTTCCAAAAATTTCCTCTTGAGATGGTAGTTTTTCGTTTGTCCCTTCTAGCTCCTTGATCTGTTTGGTTGACTTCCTCCAAGTATTGGATAATTCATTTTATTAAGACGCTCTCATTCCCTTTTCAAGTGTCTTGGGAGGTAGCAGAATTTTCTATCCGCCCACTCTTGGATTGCCATCCTAAAACTGTTGAACTTGATTCGCAAGTGGGCTGCATCGATCTTCCTTATACCATCCATTAGCAACGAGTTCCTTAAAGTCGGGCTCGAGGGTCCAGAACTTCTCAAATCGGAACTGGTGAGAGAGTGTGCATCGAGTCTGGCCTCTTAAATTTTTCTTTTGCCTCCATCTAACTTCAACCACTCGATGATCAGATGAATAATATTCCAGCGTGGATGTTGTTGCCGTAGGGAAAAGCATTCTCCACTAAATGGTGTTGAAGACTCTATCCAATTTTTCAAAAATTACATCATTATCCAATCTATTGTTTACCCAAGTGAAATGATCACCATTTCCATACAACTCCTTTAATTCACACTCCTCGATAACATTTCGAAACTTTTCCATTTGAACTTCTGATCTCCGCCTAACACCATAAAATCCTTAATTTATCCTTAATTTCAGCTATAGTTGCTAACCGGCATAAAAGATTCCACGACTCTCCCATAGATATCTTTTACTTGCATCTGGATTACCGTAAAAACCCGTAAACCTCCACTGAGTCTCCCCATCTTGGGTTAGGCTATCGATATGTCCTCTGGAATAAGATAGAAGCATCACCTTCAGTGATTCTTTCCATAGAAGCATTACCCTCCTTTCTTACCTTCACAATTAACAATGAAAATTCCTTCAAATCCCAAACAAGTTATACATCGATTACACATTATCTATCATTTTTGTCTCACTCAAAAATAAGAGTAATGGGTCCTTTTCAAAAATAAGCCATTGTTTTTCTCGGAATGCTCGTTAGTTCCCAAGCCCTCGAGCATTCCATATTATGCAACTCATTGGTCTTGGCGGGGTTGCAGCGCAAGCCCACCATATCGTTAATATCCATGTACATGGCTTTGTGTTCGATCTCCTTCCTATTAGTCTCCAAATGCATTCTTTTCTCACAATATTTGACTCCTCCAAGTCCTCCAAGTCTCCATAACTTCTTTTGGTCCCTTTATCAACAACCTCACGGGTCTTTTATGGTATTTTTTGCTTTCTCACTCTCTTCTTCCATTTCTTAGGGCTCCGTCCCGTGGATATATCCGCTGTAGTTTGTGAATTTGTTGAGAGATTACCATCTGCCTGGGGTGTTATCTGACTCACTTCCATGGCCTCGATACCCAAAATATTCTCTATCTCCTTATTAACTTCAATCAGCAATTTTGTATTTTTCACTGGTATGAGGGCTGACATATCTGCTGATAATTGTGGATTGTTCATTGCATCTCTATCCATCGTCGAATTATTCCCAGCCTTTGTTCTTTGCCCATCGGGTACCTTTATTAATTCTTCCATTTCTTTCTCCTTTGGATCCTTTGACCACTGAGTTTGATTCCAGAATATTATTTCTTCCCCTTGTTTTTTTTTGTATCGCCCCATTGGTAACGTCGCCCGTAGCCAACAACTGTATTTCATGTTCAATCCCTCCTTATCAGTCTCACCACATTCTCTCCACGTGTGTCCGACTTTACCACATGCATAACAAAAATCCGGTAATTTTTCATATGTTAGGAGAACGTATATTTCATCTTCCTCCCCAGCTTTCTGTAAAATAATATGACTTTGGAGAGGTTTGTTAACGTCTATTTGGGTCCTGATTCTGGAAAATCTGCCCAATATGACTTCTCGATCCCTCTTATCAATCTCAATAACCTTACCGATCATATTTCTAATTCGCTGAAGAATCTCCTCTTGCATGTATGCCACCGGAATATTATGACATTGGGTCCACACTTCCCAAGTTGAAAAGTCGAGTGACTCCAGGTTTGGCACTCTATTTAATTCCTAAAATAGTACCAGGTTGTTGAAAAAATGCCAAGGTCCCCGCATAGAGCCCTTCTTCGATCCGTAGGGTTTAGGAATTCTAGCACGAAAAGATTTTCTCCCACAACCACGATGTCTATTTTTTTGGTCGCCTTAATAATTTAAGGTAGATGTTGTCTAAAAGTATCTCTATTTATCCGTTTGGACGATAGAACCTTATCCACCAAACAATTGGCAATACGATCTTCTCCTTTCCGGCGTAACTCATGTTCCAGCGTGAGTTTGTTGTTCTCGTCCTTCTTTGATATCTTTATGTTGGCAATTCTTTGTAATATCTCATCTTGATCCATAGTTGAAGTGTTGATGATATTCTATCTGTGAAAACCACCAAAGGCTTTGGAGAGAGCCTTAGTGGTAGAATCCTACACCACGGTAGTAGATCTACTCGATTAGGGTTTTCGCTCAGCCGAGAGAAACCCTAAGAGAGAGTTGGATTCGAATGACTAAAAAAAATTTGGTTTGATGGAAATGGCCAAAAAACCGACTCACTTAACTTAATGGCAAGTGGGCAACAAATTTTAAATTATGACCTAATCACATTCAAGATATTTTAAGATGGGGGTGTAATTATTCATTTCCCCTCTAGGTGAGATGAATTATCTAACTAAATTGGTAATTATAATGGATTTTAATTTTCATCATGGATCATCCTTACCAGAATAAACGTTTTACTAAGTTGAATAGTTTATTGAGTTCAACATAATCAAATGATGAAATAAACAGACTCATAATTCACTTTTCATATGATTAGCTTGGCCATTGGACTAATAATTTCAATTCACACACGTAGATCCTGGTATTGAGTTTATTGAATGATCACCTCATCTAAAAGTTTAAGCTGTTAGAGAAATGAATCATTTAATAATTCATTACTCTAACAGATTTGGCGACGTCCAACTTGAAGTTCCTAAAACGACGCAGACCATAACCGATCAACCGTTGAGGAATTTCAGAGGAGGACTAACGGAATAAAGGGAGAGTATGCAAGCACATAAAGAAAAACTCACTACAAGAAAAACGTGTCAAAGACGACCAAGTTATTAACAATGACCAAATTATTAAAGTGACGACATGTAATTGCTAAAACAAGCCGAGAAAAACTCAAAATGATTGGTCGCTAATACTATTAGCAAGGATGGATAATTAAGTGTTGTCGCTAATAAAGATTCATTTGCAATACGATTTTTCATCGCTAAAAAAACAACCTTATTAGGGACAACTTTAGTCGCTAATAAGTTTGGCGCACAAGTTGATTTTGGCAGGACCAACCAGTGTCCGATCTACAATGGAACATTGGGGTATAGTTGTACCCCCAATTAATAAAAACTCCAAAAATACCCTTTAGTTAAAAATAACTAGTCTTTTACCCGTGCATCTATGTCTGTAAGGCCATCGTTTTGTACAGTGGTATGTGAATTTTCCTAATAATTCCATGGATTATATGTTTGTATTATAATAATACTATTCAATGTTTTTGTATTAATGAAGTCTAAAAAACATCATACCTTAAAATAATAAAAAAAATTACATTCAAAACTATGTAATTTTGTGTTCGATCTTCGAAAATTGATTTTTCATAACTTCATCGCCTGTCGTTTTAGGTATGTTTAGATTATTAATAACTGTAAAGATTGGTGCCAAATTTTTTTTTCAAGATTGTAGTAGTAAATTCAGATGCAATTTTATTTTCGAAAGTTGTTCGTTCGGGTAAATTGGGGACATAAATTGCAAATGCTTATCGTGCAATAAATAAAAAACTAACACGTATATTGGAGAACTAAGTACAATAATTACGGAAATACGAGACAATAAAAAAAATAATTTGGCAACATTATTTATTTTACTAAATTCATTTTTTGGAGGATATTTTTATTTTTTGCTGATTTTGCCATGTATTTAATGTATTCACGTTGTTAAGTCAATTTATAATTTTTTAGAATTTTGTTGTGAGGATTTGTATTGTATTATTTTAATTTTCTAATTATTTTTTCTATACGGGTTCTTATATTTGGTATTTTCAGACCGTGCATGCACAAACTTTATTTCTACCAAAATATTTTTAGAGATGGCAAAAGATTTAGAACTTCAATAAATAATTAAAATATAATGAAAAATTATTTTAATTATAAATCATACGATTAAACAATGGAAAAATAAATTAATACAAACTATGAAAAAACTCTTTAAATACAAAATATTTGGTCGATAATAATTTTTTAGACGTGATTTGTATCTATTTATACAATATGTTTATCTATAAGAAAGTAAAAGTTTCAAAAAAAAAATAACTACTCAATTCAAAATATTTAATATATTATAATATTAATATAATCAATAATAAACCCATGTCAAATTCCAATACCTTTTTTGGGTAATATGATGTCAGAATTAATAAAAAAATTAAAAAATCATTTTTTATTAGCAACATAATTTTAGGGGAAAATGAAACATTTCAAAAAAATAAAAACTATTCTTTTTAATATATACACATATATGTAAAATATATCAAATAGACATTCATACCTAATATCTATGTATAAAAAACTATTATGAATATAATTTCATATTAAACAAAAATAGTAATTTCTTCTCACATAAATATATATAATATTTGGATACATATTTGGAGATTTTTCTTAAATCAATATACATTTTTTTAATTTTTCTAATATTTTAAGTAGTATTTTATAATTGAATTTAATCAACTTAAATACAAATGTATACAATTATAAAAATGTGCTAAGCCCAAATAACAACTACACATATATCCTAGCTAAAGTACATAATATACAAATTGATATTCAATAGCCCAAAATACGTAGTTTTTAAAGCCTATTATAAAATAATGATTAGATATATCTTATATTTTTTATTTTACTATTTTTTTATTATATATATGCAATATGGGTGTCAAATTGAAGTTCGTAAATATATGATTAATTAGATATATTATATGTAAAAAATGGATCAAATAAAGAAAAAAGTTATTAAATTTTTAAAAATAAATAAACATAACAAATATAATAATTAATGTAGTACACAAACAGATTTGGAAAACTAATTTTACTTAATTCTATATTTTATATAATTTTAAAAAGGTATTTAAATAATGGAAGTATAAACATTGTTGGCACAATAATTATAGACTAAAAAAATAACAAAATCCAAAATATTTATTAATTCTTATTTTTATTACTCATTTTAGCAATGTGATTTAGACGGGAAAAGTTTTAGGTTACTATTCCTAGAATAGTCTCTCTTTATATATATATATATATATAAATAATAATAATAATAATAATAATAATAATAATAATATATTGGTACCCCTATTTCTACAGAAAGAATAAGAAAATCAAAATAATATAATACGAATTCCCATAATAAAATTTTGCAAAATTAAAATTAACTTAAGAACGTGCATGAATAAATAAAACAAATGGCAAAATCTCAAAAAAAAAATCCTAAAAACAAATATAACAAAAAAACAAATATTACAAACTATGTTTTGTTCTATCATATTTTCTTAATTACCCTAATTAGTTCTTTTATATGTTGTTAGGGCAAAAATGATATTTCATTAATTAATATATAATTCAGTTTATGTATTTATTTAATATTAATTTCCCAATGGTCTCTTAATTAGTAAACCGGCCAAATGGTTTTTGGGACTGGCCCAAAGGCTGATTTCTCCTACGCGAACTGGCACATAGGCCGAATTCTCCTACACGGCCGACGGGGCCCATTTCCCAGGTAAAAGGTTCCTCTTATTATCTATAAGTAGTACGCATTTTAATTCAATATTCGTTTGCTGTTTTATTCTCTCGTTCACCGTGCTGACTTGAGCGTTGGAGGGGCCTCCCTGGGACAACCCCGGGGCTCTAACGTTAGTGCGTGTGTGTGCAGGCAAGTTTCCAGTCAAAGAATTTTCCAGCTCTTAGAGAAGAAGACTTCAAGATTTTCTCCTGGGAAGAGGATTTTCGTCAACCCCATTGACTTGGAGTGATCTACCTTAAAAAGCATCATCATTTTGGCGTCGTCTGTTGGAATCAGCCAAAGTACACGAAGATGAAAACTCAATAGCAATCACATGAAGTCGGATATCAAGCTGCAGGCCATCGACCTTTCCACCGAAAGGCGCCACCTTTCCCGCAAGAAAGAAGGGTGTCGCTCCTCCCTCCGGAGGCACTCCGCCTAGTGAAGAAATTCGTTTAACCAAGGAAACCCTCCAAATCTTGTTTGAAGAAGCTGCACGGAACGCCCTGAGGCAACAAGCGGTGGTTGGGACCATGGGAGCACTATCCCCGGCTCCGCCCACCATTGAAGACCTTGACCTTGAAAGACGAGGAAAAATCGATGAAGGACGCTGCAGGAGCCAAGAAGAGCCGCCAGTAGCTGAAGAGTCCCAAACAACACAACCCAGTCATACCCATATACAAGCTACCGCTTCGAAGAAAGGGAATCTGCTGAACCCTGCCTGCCGGAATAGCTACCCTCGGGAATTAGGACATCTAAACTCCCGGAATATGATGAAACTTGAGATCCCCAAGAGCATTTGAATAAATTCTATGATGAGGCAGACATTATGAGATGACGAATGTTGCCTTTTGCAAAGCCTTTATAAATGCCCTGATCAAGCAAGCCTGGGCTTGGTTCGATCAGCTCCCATAGGACTACATCATCATGATGCACAAGTTCGTAGAGGCTTTCGTGCAACAATTTTCCATCAATAAGGAAACTACGAGACCATCGCAAACCTATTTCAGCGTGAGGTGGGGGAACCTTTATGCAATTTCATGGGACAACTCGTGGAAGCCATAAATGAAGTCACCAACATCCAACAAGAGACCTTGACGAGGATTCAACAACGTGTCTCCCACCAAGAGCGTGTTCTGGGCATGCCGAAAGAAGGATCTCTCCCCATTCCAGGACAAATCATCCACCGCAAAAGAAGAGCACCCGATGATGGAGATGAAGCAATAAAGCCACCAAAAAGGAACAAGCATAAGGATGATGAGGGTGCCAAGAATCAGTCTCAAGGCCGCAAAAAGAACTCGGGCCAAGTAACAATTCCCTTAAATGCACCGTTATTAGAGATACTAGCCACCGCTTGGAGATAGAGAATCACAAAACCACCGTGGGAGATGAGAGATAGTTTTGGACGACGTCAGTCCAAACATTTTTGTTACTTCCATTATGATAGGGGACACACAACTGAGACTTGCATGAATTTGAGGTTTGCCATCGAAAAGCTGATTCAGAGAGACCACCTACAAGAGTACATAGATCACCCGGATCACGATCAAACCCAGGAAGATAGCAGTAGGGGACGCCTACATCACATGCGGAGGCAGTCCGACTCATCGCCTTGGAAATTCCTTACCCCCACAACATGGACTTCGGATAGCACCTCCTGGATTAGCCTTGGATCACTCTATCCGCACTGCCCCTTTAGCCGAGACTCGCCAAAGAGTACTAGATAGGAAGTACTACTAGGACATAAGGACTATCTGGAAACATTAACTGAAGACGCTGAAGATGAAGTGAATTCTCCCAGTCAACCAGCAAACGCATCACACCTCCATGAAATTTGCAGATCTCCTTAGCTTCTGTCTACATCAATTCTCCTTGGCCTTCCGGAGGACTTAGTAATTTTTTTCATTTATTTTAGTTTATTTTCACCCCAGAGGCATTAAACATTTTTACTATTATTTATGTTCTATTTCCGCCCACAGGGCATAAAAATTTACCATTATAATGAATAAAAATGCTTTCGTGTTTCTAACTTAATGTTGTGAGTGCAGTTAATGGCCATATATGGCAGAGCTCAATGACATTTGGGTGCTCTTCTTAACAAACCCCATCTTTCAGGCTAAAGCCCCGATGGAAGGGCCTCCTCAGGGAGGGCCTCATAAGTAACCTTCTTCGGCTAGACCCAAGAGGGAAAGACCTCACCCGGCTAAAACCCTGGGTAGGAAGATCCCTTCCGGCTAAGAACACAGATGGGAGGGTGATACGTGTAAAATATACATGCATTTAAGGGCTTATTTTGATATATAATTGATGCATTTGCATGTATATTTAGTTTATTTTACTTGGTTTCCTTTGTTGGATGTAATACTGCGTACTTTGGTGAATTTTGCAGAAAATGGAGCTAAATTGGACAAAAGATGATAGCACATTCCAATTGGTATGTCAAAAGGCAAGATTCAAGTAAAGATATGAAGGAAAGAAGCATGGATGGTCGAACAAAAGAAATTTCCTTCAAAAACATCTAAACATGCTAACAGTTTTCAACAATGGCAGGGTTACGTAATTTAGCTATAACTTTCTCTACGAAATTGATATTGTGATGATTCAAGTGGCTATGAAAAGCTAAGAAAAAGGGCTACAACTGTTATGAATACATCAGGAGCAAATTTGCACGGTTTACAAGTCACATGATGGTGTGAACAGCCACACGACCGTGTAAAGTGCTTCAACGCAATTTTCAAAGACAAACCAAGTCGCACGGTCTGGCCGTGTAGACCCACACGACCGTGTGGGGTGGCCATGTGAAACCACATGGCCCGTGCGATGTGTCTGCGGCATATTTTGAATCATAGTCCAGTCAGAACACTACCAGTGATCTCTCAAAGCACCTATATAAGGGGGACCAAGGCCTGAACGAATTTTCATCATCTTAATCCATCCATACACCATACAACACACCAAAATACACAGTAACACAAGAACAAAGGTCTTCTCAGAGAGAAGGGCTAGGTTACGAAGAACACCACGAGGCCTTTCACATTTACGGAAGCACATGAGCTTCGAAGGCTTGGAAAGAAGATCCATCTTGACAAGAAGGGGTTTTCTTTCTTAGTTTAGATCTCTTGTCTGTACTTAAACGATGTCACAATATTGATTTCAAGTTTGTCTATGAATTTGTTATCAATGTTTGGCTAATCTTTCGGATCTTAGGACATAATCAAAACTGTGGATTCATGATAAATCTCGATTAATTATTTTCTTAATTTGTTCATTTGTTCTATTTTATGAATTCGAGTGCTTATTCTTAATTGTCAATTATTTGGCCAATAATTTGCATGTCATACTTGTTAGTCCATAATCGGGGAGGTGAGTTCTAGCAAGACGAAAATCGAATTTAGACATAAACAGGGTAATGTATCAGGAGACTACTTATGTTTGTGAGGAGTATTTCAATTCAAAGATCTTTTGGGAATTAATAATAGTTGTGATTGATCGGGAGACCTTTTGGGAATTAATAATAGTTTTGATGGATCGGAAGACCTCATTTATTATTAATCTATTGTTTATGCGCCACTCGGGAGGGGGAATAAACTATTTTAGGAATTGAACCCATAGAAACGCATGAATTAATTTTTGAAACTTTAATTGGATTTAATATTGAAGAAACATGTTGACATTATGTGCCTAAGGTTGCTTCCGTGGTTGTTGAAGACACTTGTGGAGTTCGCAAATATATTTCTTTTTTCTTTTATTTTTGATTTTTATGAAAACTTGATATTCGGTCGCTTCAATAAAATTGGAATGCGATGTTATTAAAGCCTAAGTGTTTCGTAGTCAATCCCTGAGTATACGACATTGCTTTTCATTATCCTATAAACTACACTGTACACTTGCAGCATAGAGGTCCAAACAATTTTTGGCGAATAAGTTTTTGGCGCCGTTGCCAGGGATTGAAAGTTTCTACTTAGATATAGTAATAAGTAGTTCAATCTTAATTGAAGCTTTTGTAAATCTTTTTTTATTTATTTTCAATTTTTGTAAAAAAAAATAAAATTCTTTCAATGTTTTGTAATTTTTTTACGATTTTCTTTTGTAAATATTTTTTTATTTTTTTTCGATTTTTTGTTTTTTTCGATTTTTGAATTTTTTTTTCATGAAGCCCCATGAGCAAATTCGCATGTTTTACAAGTCACACGATCAGCAACAGCCACACGCACCACAGTGAAGCGCTTTAGTGATTTTCGTGAGACAAAACTAAGTTGCACCTGCATGTTTTACAAGTCACACGACCGTGTGAACAGCCACACGACCCTGTGAAGTGCCATAATCCGGGAGGTGAGTTGTAGCAAGACGAAAATCGAATTCAGACATAAACAGGGTAATATATCGGGAGACTACTTCTGTTTGTGGGGAGTATTTTAATTCAAAGATCTTTTGGGAGTTAATAATAGTTGTGATGGATCGGGAGACCTTAATTATTATTAATATAATGTTTATGTGCCACCCGGGAGGGGAAATAGAATATTTTTGGAGTTGAAAACTCATAGAAACACATGAATTGGTTTTTAAAACTTTAATTGGACTTAATATTGAAGAAACATATTGAGATTATGTGCCAAAGGTTGCTTCTGTGGTTGTTGAAAATACTTGTGGGTTCGCAAACTTATTTCTTTTTTTTTTATTTTTATAAAAACTTGATATTCGGTCGCTTCAATGAAATTAAAATGGGATGTTATTATAGCATAATTGTTTTGTAGTCAGTCCCTGTGGATACGACCTTGTTTTCCTGTAGGTCCCAAGGGTGTGAAGTAAGGTTTAGAAGGGGAGGGGGTTGAATAAACCTTACCAAATTTTCGATTTTAGTCCTTTAAAAATATTCAACAGAGTTGACTCAAACAGTTGTGTCCTTGAGGGACAGCTAAGTTGGCTTTTCAGCTAAGTTACCCACTCAACAGACTCGATAGAGTTGTTGATAGTATAACTCGGCTGCTTAAGCCAAATACTTAACTTGGCTGGTTTGGTTTTTAACAACGGAAGACTTAACACCCTTTGTTTTGTTTTAAGCTTGTTTTTAACACTTGATTTTTAGTACTTGGTTATTTATCAGTTGGATAGCAAATATAATACTAACAGCTGATATAAAATAAATATGCAGAAAATTAAGTTTGCTGAAAGTAAATGACACAAATATTTTATAAATGTTCGAAGATGGGGTAATTCTTCTAATCCTCTCTTCTCGAACTCCTGGAGGAATCCACTATGTAACAGATCAGTTTACAAAGCATTTATCAGTCTGGAGACAGCCTTGATCACACAGCTGGCTTCTCTAGCGAGTGGGATAGCAAATAAGTTTATCAGCAGATATATGTAAGTATGCAGAAATGTAAATTTGCTGAAAAATAAATGACACAGTTAATTTTTATAGATGTTCGAAGATGGGGTAATTCTTCTAATCCCCTCTTCTCCAACTCCTGGAGGAATCTACTATGTAAAAGATATCTTTACAAAGTGGTCAACAGTCTAGAGACAACCTTGGTCACACAGCTGGCTTCTCTTCCGACTCAGCTTCTTTACAGGGTAGTTGTCTTGCTACTTCAGCTCACATCTCAAGTTCTTGGATTTGATCACGAAGCCTTCCAACAAACTTGATAATGGTTTGACCTTGAACCTTTCTACAATTCTGACTTGAAAAGTAGACCCCTTTGCTTCTTCAAATGTTTTCTCTTCAACTGGTTGAAGTTATCTGTTTCTACCCTTTGAAAAACACAAGTGTTAAAACTTTTTGAAAAGATAAAGATCTAGTTCAGTAACCAGTGCGGAAGGCTCAATGAACCAACCGCTCTGATACCACTTGTTCGTGGTTCAGGTTTTTCAAGGTCACCTCTTCTCAATAGCTTCATCAGTCTTTGATAGTGCCCATTTCAAATTTTGCCCGTTGAAGAGATAGGCTAATTTCAAATGTCACTTTGTGTTCGTTGGCTTGTCTTTTCTTGGCCTGCAGCCTTGGTGATGTTGACTTTTCCTCGTATTAATGGTTGCAGGTGCCTGACACAAGGTGCAGTGTTTCCCATTGGCTTATTCCTTTTGCACAATTCAGGGTCAAATACGTTAGACCTGACAGCTTATCATATTACTAAATGAAGTAATATTCTTGACTTTAATCAACGGTTCTAAGTCAGTTGTCTTGACTTGACTGCTGCCTTTACCCCAGGTGACTTGAGTCTGCTCCAATCATTGGATTGACTCAACTGTCACTTCAACTTGTAGACTTGACTTCTTGAGTTGACTTGACTGACACTTCTCACAGTTGTTCCTCCGCTGACTCTCCTTCAGTCGAGTCCTTGTCTTCCTTGATGGCCTTACTCAGTTGACACACAGCAAAGTCTTCACACAGTCCACAGTTGACTTCTTGTAATCTTTGACATAGCTGACTTGACTCAGCTTTTTCAGTCTTATCTATTACAATACAAATTAAAAGGAAAATGGGGTGCCAACTTCCTAGTTTAAGTTTTACATGGTATCATCAAAATCTATCAAATAAATTTCATAATAATTTTCCCTTTTTGAGGATGCCAAAACTTAAAAAAAAAATAAGTAAATAGCAAAACGATATACGAGCAGTGCAGTAACAAAGAATGTATGCTTGAATGAATCATTTTATTGATCATAGGATTCTTGTCCTTTACAAAGTTGTCTGCATAAGTTATCAGAGATTTTCCTATACAAAGCTCTATACAAATACATCAGTACAGTGTATCTAAGCTAACTTACAAGAAAATTTACAGAGCTTATTACAGAAGACTTACATTGAAATGTATTTACACAAAAATACACGAAGGGGTTCGCAGCACACTTCAACGCCTTTGTTGCTTCCTTCCTCTCTCTTCTTCAGTTCTTATGCGATCTTCATCATCAGCTCTTTTTCTCTTTTTCTCTTCTTCTTATCTTTTCTTCTTTTCATATGCTCGCCTAGCAGCAGGGTTATCCCTCCTTTTTCTCTCTTCCCATTCGCGAGCACTTCTCTCATTCTCAGCTTATTGCCTTTTAAAAGCCTCAGCGTTCTTTCTTGCAACTTCGATGTTGGCAAGGTGATCATATCCAGCCCAATATATGAGACCTTTCTTCTATGGATCTACAAACGAGACATTTTTTGGTTTTGGTCGAGGTTGAGAGCCTCTTCCACCACTACTATGTCTTCCCCTTCCTGACTCAGCTCCCCTTCCTCTAGGAGTGTACTGTATTGGATTCTTCTGCTTTCCAGCCGAGTGACTGCTGGAAGTCTGCTGCTTATCAGCTGATTGACATAATTCTAGTTCCTTCTCCCAATACAAATCCCAGGCTTGAGGTAGAGTCATTCGTTTAAAGTAGCCTTCTGATTCTAGAGTCTTGAATTCCTCCACTGATCTAGGCTCAGATCCATCATCAGGCATTGCAATTTCTCTTGGGGGTTGAATCGCAACGTAGTCCTTCCCAGCTGGTGGACCACCATGTTGCTTCATTATTTCTTGAACGCGAGCATCTTGTTTTACAGCTACTTCCTCAAATGCAGCTTCAATGGCCTTTCTTTTATCCGCCATGGCCACTGCAGCTTTTCTCAATAGGGAGTGTCACAGGTAGCTTGCTGAGAATGGAGGCAGTGACTTCACCCAGCTTTGGGGTTTTAGCGTACGTCATTTTCAAAGGAAGATTTTTTGACCTTCCTTCCCTCTCAGCTTTGTCACCTCCTACTTTCACTTCGACTTTTAATCCCTTCACGGTCTCCTCTTCCCCCTTTTTGGCATCATCACCAAAAGATAGAGGTATCCCAGGGAACAATCCACTGAGGAGAAAGTCCAGTTGGCCGTTCGTCGAGTTTCGCTTGGAGTCTGTTGCATCGTATCCCCTACGAAATTCTGAGCGTGTAGCCTTCGACTCGGCTGTCACAATCTTCATTTCAGCCATGAGAAGGCTGAATTTTTCATTCATGTTATTCTCGAGTCGGGAAATCTCATTCTTGTAAAAGGCTGTAGCAGCTCCATATCCGACTTGTGGGACTTTTCAATCCTCGCATTATACTCCTTGATTCTCTGCTGATACATAGAATTATCCGCACTCCATACGAGCATCTTTGCAAAAAGTGCTTTGAAGTAACGGACCTGCTCCGCTATCATGTCAATCTGCTGTTGAGCCCACTCCCTTATTCTTGCTACAATCTCTCTCAAATCGGCTGTGAGAGTGGCATCTCGATTGTCCAAACGTATGTCAGAGAGGCCTGATGATGTTCCAACTTCTCAATCTCTTCGCAGATCTTCTTGAAGACTTCACGGAACTCAGCTGTCAAGTTGGATTCAGCTGCCGGCCACTTTGTGTCAAAGTTAAAGTTTGCTGGCACAATCATGTATGTGGGAATAACTGGCTCTTCCTGCACGGTATATTTCCTTAACTCCGTAGTAGATTCTTCTTCCATGTCGGGCAGATTCTTCGAGAATGGGAACATATCTTCAAACACATCATCGCGCACAAATGGGATTTCTTGATTTTGTGGTGCCTGCGATAATTTAGCTCTATGTGCATTAGTTGCGGCAGCTTCATTGACAACTAGTGGAGCAGCTGTGAGAGCCTGCGGTTGAGCTGTAGTTATTATTGCTACATTGTGGGAGCCTGAGCAGTTGACTCGGTTTCAGCTGGGGCAGTTAAGGTTGTTTGCCCAGCTGATTGAGCCTCAACTGTCTTAACAACTTCTTCGGTCTCAGTTTGTTCATCTAAATGAATAACCTTGTCCTCAGTTGTATCATCAGCATCATCGAAAGATGATGAGACATATGAAGATGGCCTATCATCAAATTTGAACCTCATTCGAGCTGCCTTGTCACTGGCTTGGCTCTGAGATTGCAGAACAACTTTAGCTAGGTCCACTATTGGATTTTCATGCCGGGTGGACTCAGCTTCATCCTCTGACCCTAAAAATGATGTGTCAATGTTCTCTTCAGAGTCATGAAGGGGCACATATCACCTCTTCCATGATAGCACTTTCAATTAGATGAATGTTCTTTTCTATCAGCTCTTTACCTAGGGAAGTCTCTACCTCCCTCAGGCCTTCATTACCCCCAGCAGTCTCAACTGCTGCAGGGCCTTGTACATTCCCTTCGACAGTCGCAACCGTCTTAGGGTCTTCCACTATCCCTTCGGCAGACGCAGCTGTCTTAGGGTCTTGGACAGTGGTATCCATAGAAGTCTCAACCCCTTGGATTGCACTTTTAGAGCCCAGAGTGTTAATTCTCCCAGGGCTTCACCATCCTTCTTTGCCTCGGCCCCAGGCGGCGGCGTCGCCCTTCAATGCAACTGACAATTCAGTTTGAGACAGACTTAACTTTCTGAGCATCGTTAATGCCACTCTGCTCTTCTGTAAGTTCTTTTCCTTCGCCTCCTAACTGCATTGATTTGTCTCCCACAACAACCTCCAACCCAACTGTGGTGGAGAGAGTTTCTCCCTTAGCTGGCGCACCAGCTGAGTGAATGGTAGTGGGTTTACTCTACTCCAGATACGCGGTTTTTGTTCCCTCTGAGTGTTGAGCCGCAGGGGCAAGTGTGTTAACAACTTCATCAGGGGTTGGCTTAGCTTGGGTGCCCGAATTCCCAGCTTCATGGCCATCACCCTTGGCGCCATCTGTTAAGTGCACGGGGGATGTGGTTGCAGCTATGTTCGTCGCAATCAACTGCACCACTCCCAATGGATCAGTCCTGGGAGAGATTTTTGAGGACTCTCATGGACCTTTAAGAAGGCTTTGCTCGTGCATAGCTCTGGATTCTTGTAAAGCCTGTTGCAGTTCTGACTTCTCTGCTGCAGCAGCTGGATCCATATCGTCATCACTATCGGGGACTCATAGATTTGCTCATGAGTCCCAGTATGTGCGCATATCTTAGATTTCTCCAAGGCTCTGGCTCGCTCCTCAGCTTTCTCCTTCTCATCCTCCTTAATTATGTGGAGGATGTCCAAGCAGTTTTCCTAATTTAGAGCTGATTGAACATTTGTTAGACCAAGGAATCGGAGAAGCTCTTCAACCTCCTCGATGAACTCAGGGTGAGTGAACTGCTGCCTTGAATGATCCAACTTCCATGTCCTCCATTCCCTCAATATTCTTTGAAGGTCAGGGTAGATTGGAGAATATATGATTAAATCATCATCATCGTCGTCTTCATCTCCGGTCTCCGAATGGGGTTTAAAGGACCTTGCTCCTCCTCAGACTCAGCAACATCTGTTCGAGGAGGTGAGATAACCTTTTCTTGCATAGGTTCTGTTGTCTCAGCTGCTTCCATTTCCTCAGTTGTTTGCCGCACAGCTGGGTCTTCAACGATTCTCTGCTGATCAACATCAGCAGTCTTCTCAGGCTCATCAACAACTTCTGGAGACTGCTCTTCTTGAGCATCAGTAGTCTCATTTTCCTTCTCCGGCTGGGTGCCAGACTCAGTTGTCTTCTCAAGCTCAGAGCGCTTGTACAGTCGTCTTCTCTTTGTTGGAACCAGCTGGATCTCAGGTTCCACCTCCGTAGGCTTTTCGATAGTGAAGTCCTTTTCTCCTTTCTTAGAGGCAGCTACCTTTCTTGACTTGGCAGTCCTATTCTTCTTCACGATCGGGGAGGGAATTGGGGTTCCTCTGCTATCTGGGCTGTTGGGGTAGGGGGCTCAGCTGGACGGGCAGGTGACTCGGCTACATGGGCAGGACCTTTGGACTTGGCTGCGGAGCAAACGCTTTCTTTGTTTTGTCTGCGGGAGCAAACGCTTTCTTTGTTTTGGTTGCGGGGGCAGGTGCAGGCTTGGATACCGCAGCTCTCTTCTTGGATATTATCTTTGGAGAGAGAGCTGGAGATGTCTCAGCTATGTCTTCGAGATCAGCTGATTCCCCTCACTAGTATCAGCCTTTTTGGCATGAGCCTTCTTCTGGGCTCCGAAAAGGTTCGCCTTGAACATTCGATTGTTGGCATGGAAGGGCTTGCCATGGCGGAGAGCAATGCCGTTTGTCTCCATCTGATTGCCAATCACCAAGCCATATCCCAAGGAACAACCAAAAGATCCATCCTCCTTATAGGTACTGTTCAGCACATTTTGGCAAATTCGGCTAAAAACAAACTCAGCCCAGTTGACTTTCTTCTATTGCATGATCGTTAGCCATCACGATCATCTTAGTCTTGGACAGCTGATTGAAGCTTCCAAACTTCATGTCCACGCACTTGGAGATGACGTCCATCAGCTTATGGTAGTCATCTTTCAAAGATTCCTTCTTGGTTGTATACACAACCTTCGCAGCACACTCCGGCTTGGCAACTTCTTTCCAAGCAGCAGTTAAGTCGACATCCTTCTCAGCGATGTCCTTCAATCCCTCCACGGGAAAAAAGCAGTGCTCGGCAAGGTCTTTTGCAGTGAGTTTGATGATCTTGCCGTGGACTGATGACTGAATTTCATCGTCATGCACCTCTGCGTTAACGTAAAACATAGAGACTTCCTCCAGACACGTATGAGTGAAATTCATCGACAAGAAGTCCTTCAGACCAAACTTCTCAAATTTTTCTGCTATCTTTTTAACCAGGGCTTCATCGACACCCTGTTTGATCATCCCTTTGAAATCCACAGAAGAACCAGTGTGGATTTGCTTGGAGAGCTTTGCGTAATCGTGAGTTGGGGCCATTTTCAGAAGTTTCTACCGATTAAAACACGATAAATCATGCTTGTAGGAACTAGGGTTTTCACTCAGTTACAGAGAAAATGCTTTTGCTTTGCTGAAGATGAATAGTTTGCGTGAGGAGAGAGAAAGATGAAGTTTCGTATATAAGGAACGTGAAAGGACATCTTTCAGATTTTGAAATTTTTTATCGAGATCAACGGTCGATATTAGAGCTTCAAAACTGCATTAAATTCCCCACATTAAATGCAACAACATTTATATCCAATCATATGGTTTACTGTGCAGCTTTTGTACTGGACAGTCATTATTACGCTGATTTCATTCTTAAAAACATACCCGCTTAATTAAAATGACTGCATTTTTGTCACTTAGCTCATAAATGATTCAGCTTAAATCCAAAGTGACTCAACTCTGCTTCTCTCTTCTCATGATGTAACTCAGTTATCAGCTAATTCGATACAACTGACTTCCCGACTGGGCTGTTTCACTTGGTTGGAATGTGAAACTTGCTCTTTTTCAATATACTCATCTTATTTTTCAGCTTATTGAGTCTTCTGAGTTTCCTAACCAGCTCAATTAACCCTAACTCATTCTTGAGCTCTTCAAACCTTGATTCACATAAAGACTTTGTGAATATATCAGCTAACTGTTTATTAGTTGAGATGTATTCCAAGGTGATGTCTTTCTTTTCAACATGATCTCTTATGAAATGATATCTGACATCAATGTGCTTTGTTCTTGAATCCAACATCGGATTTTGAATGATTGCAATAACACAAGTGTTATCACACATAATTGGAATCTCTTTTTCTTCAATATCATAATCTCTCAGCTTCTGTCTCATACATAAGACTTGGGCACAACAGCTGCCCGTGGCTATGTACTCTGCTTCAGCTGTGAATGTAGCTATTGAATTTTGTTTCTTGCTGAACCAAGAAACTAATTTGTTTCCAAGCATTTGACATGTACCTGAGGTACACTTCCTGTCAACTCTACATCCAGCATAGTCTGAGTCTGAGTAGCCAATTAGCTTGAATCCTCATTCCTTTGGATATCATAAGCCGACTTCCTAGCATCCTTTTAAATATCTTAGGATTCTCTTAGCTGCAGTCATATGGCTTACCTTTGGTGCTGATTGAAATCTTGCACATACCCCTACTGCAAAGGTGATGTTTGGCCTGCTTGCTGTTAGATAGAGCAGTGATCCAATGAGGGCTCTATATCTGGTTTGATCAAAAGCTTTGCCATATGCATCCATGTCCATCTTGACTTATGTATTCATTGGAATTTTCACAGAAGACTTCTCTTCCATACCAAATTTCTTCATCAAATCTCTAGTATACTTGGTTTGGCTTATGAAGGTTCCATCGTTCAATTGCTTGACTTGAAGTCCTAGGAAGAAAGTCAGCTCTCCCATCATGCTCATCTCAAATTTGCCTTGCATGAGGTTTGACAATTTGTCACACAGCTCTTTATTTGTGTAACCAAAAATGATGTCATCCACATATATTTAAACAAGCAGTATACTCTTTCCATCTTGAATTCTGAAGAGTGTTCTATCAACTTTGCCTTTGGTGAATACATTGTCAGTTAAAAATTGAGACAATGTATCATACCATGCTCTTGGTGCTTGTTTCAATCCATACAATGCTTTTTTGAGCTTGTAGACCTTATCTCCAATAGTTTTCTGCTCAAAACCTGGAGGTTGTTCAACATAGACTTTTTCCTCTAATAGTCCATTTAGAAATGCACTCTTCACGTCCATTTGATATACAGTGAAGTTCTTATAAGCCGCATAAGCAAGAAACATCCTTATTGCTTCCAATCTTGCAACAGGAGCAAAGGTTTCATCAAAATCTATACCTTCTTCTTGGCAATACCCTTTGGCTACCAATTTTGCTTTGTTTCTTACAACAGATCCTTCCAAATTCATCTTGTTTCTGAAAACCCTTTTGTACCAATAACATTTTGATGGGTTGGCCTTTGAACTAATTTCCATACTTTGTTTCTTTCAAACTGATTCGGCTCTTCTTGCATGGCCTGAATCCAATGTGTGTCATCCAATACATGAGACATATCTTTAGGCTCAATCTGGGAAATGAATCAAATGAACATGGCTTCATGTTGAGCTCTGGATCTGGTTCTTATGCCATCTCTAACATCTCCAATGACTAACTCTGGTGGATGGTCTCTCAGACATCTCACATCAGGTTGGAGTAAGTCAGCTGGATTCAGCAGTCTCGCAGCTAAGTTGTTTTGAATAGCTCTTTATCTTCATTCAGCTGTAGACTTTCCAACTATCTTTGAGATTCATCTATCTCATCTTCATCTGGGTTAAGTGCTCTTACTTCAGCTTCCACATAAGGACTCTTCTGCATAGTTGGCTGA
Organism: Rehmannia glutinosa; assembly: GCA_016081115.2. Lineage (NCBI taxonomy): Eukaryota > Viridiplantae > Streptophyta > Magnoliopsida > Lamiales > Orobanchaceae > Rehmannia > Rehmannia glutinosa. Next base: position 42,343,689 of record CM071932.1, on the reverse strand, counting down.
TTCAGCTTATCAGCTAACTCTTCAATGTCTTCTTCATTCATATTAGGTTCATCAAAAACCACATGGATTGACTCTTCTGTGACCATAGTCCTCTTGTTCAGCACTTTATAGACTTTACTCTCAGCTGAGTTGTTAGTCCAAGTGGCTACGATAATCTAGAGGGGGTGAATAGATTATGCCGATTTTTCGCAAATCACCCTCATTTTCGAAACAACAAGTAAATGACACGAATGTAAATGCGGAAAATAAACAACACTCGTTGATTTAAAGAGGTTCAACCCACCTAGGGCCTAATCCTCTACCACCCAGTATCTCCGGGATGGATTTCAAAAAGAAAAAAAAGATTTTATTAATTTACCAAAAATTAATACAACACCTTGAGGATTACCACAACCCTCTTTCACCACCTTGAGGATTACCACAACCCTCTTACAGCACCTTTGAAGATTACCACAATCTTCAAACACCTATCACCTAGATCACCCAAGTGTATTCTTACCACAAGAATACTCACAAGGATGTCTTGTGTTGAATGATGACCAAAATCAAGATTACAACTCAATAAAGATTGAAACAATATGAGTACAAGTGTAATCAAGAATTGAAAGCCTAGACCTCAAATTTGTGCAAGTTAAAGTGCTTAGGCTAATACAACAAGATATAGAAATGTTTGCTTTGTTTGCTCTTTTTGCTTGTATTGAGTGTTGTATCTTGTTGCTTGAATGAAGCCTCTATTTATAGGAGAGGACTTGGCTTTCATTTCCAGACATTGGCTCCTCCTTGGGGAGTGATTTGCTGCAAAAGAAACCATTTAAAAAGATCAATATAGCTGTTAGAAATCAATCCCACAAAATAGGGAAAAGCTGTCTGAAAATGTAACGGATAGTTTGATGATAAACAAGGGGTTCGACCGGTTGCGCAGAGATAAGATTGAAATTGAATTCTGCGAATTTTTACACAGGGGGACCGGTCCGGTCGGGGGGTGCGACCGGTCGCCCTTAGTCATGACCGTTTGCCCTTGAAGAATTTACGAAACGGAGAAGTCGGAACAAAAATCCAACTCCCAGTGCAATTCGCCACGGTCGACCGCACACTCGCCCACCTAGTCGACCGGCCGCCCCTATTTTTCTTACGCCCCATTTTCTCGTTTCTCGGCTTAACTCAGTACGGGTTGCCCTATAGGGCGACCGTCGAGCCTGAAACAAATGTGTTGTCCAATTTTTTATTGAAAATAAACTTCAAGAAATACTCCGAAAAATAGTAAAAACATTTTAAGTTGATCGGAAGTATTTAGACAACATTTAGGGACATAGTTTTGGTTTAATAACTCATTTGAACAAAATCGAACATAATCATCAAAATCATGATAAAAACATTTATCTAACAAACTCCCCCTTTTTGATGATTACAAACAAAAACAATTTTCTTGAGGACGATTTGAAAACCAAATAAAATATTCCGGTTTTACAAGTAAACTATCCGTTAGAAGTATTTCATACAAAGCTCCCCCTATTTATGAGCATTTCAACAAACGATAATTATAAGTAAGAAGCACAAGCTATAACAAGCTTATATAGGATACATCATGAGCTAAGAAGCTCCCCCTGTCACAATACTTATAAACAATTTCATTCGAGTCCAAAATACAAGCCATGGACTAGGTATTCGAGTCCACAATACTTATTGCGAGCTTTTATTAGCTTTTCTTGTGCTAACGAGCCAATATCCTGTTTCTCCCCCTTTGGAATCATCAAATAAAATGTTAAAATGGTGAAAACACCATACAATAATATCAAAGTGCGCCAAAGGGATGGTTTATTAACCGTTGAGCAATTAAAGCGTAACAATTCAAGGAAAATGGGAGAAATGTAATATGAAGAGTTCATACGCTCGTTTTGTTTACCAAATCATGATCTCAATAAGTATAGAAGACTTTTGAAAGCAAGAGAATCATGTAGAAGTTGAAATTTTCATTGGACATTTCATCGAACACTTTGTGTACGTGAAAAATAAAAGAGGTTGTATATAACCTTTGTAAATGGTACAAGCCAAAAAATTTATCATCAATTCACCTCAATTTATGCAATACAATCATAATAAATAAGCTCATCAAAATCATATGCAAAAATTATCAAGAAATATACCATAAGGTTATTAACTCAAGGGTTCAACCCAATTGAGTAAAAGAAGAGAAAATCTTACCATTTGATCGGAAAGGATGAGCCATAATGATGATGATCATGCTATATAATGTCCATGGGTGTAAAAGATGCATGAAAACCATTTTTGAATGAAATTAGAGTGAAGTTGACAAAGGGGACGAAAAATGGCCAAAAAAATGTTAAAATGAAGAATCTTTGAATGTCAAGACGAACGTTTAAAAGCCAAAATATAGCTTAGGCGACGGCGACGGCGTTGAGGGCGACCGGTTGCCCTCAACCCTTCACCACTTCATGTCTGTCAGTTTTTCCAAAATCCGAATTTTCAACCAAAAATCCGATTTTTCGCCCCTAAGTTTTAAAAACGTGTAAAATGCAAACGTAATCTTCATTCAATATGCATTATGCCTAACCGAGCTCGTATTGATGAAAAAGTCTCGGAAGATAGCGGTTTTGTAAAAATGTCCGCTAATTGATCTTGAGATGGTACAAAAGATATCTCAATTTTACGTTTTGAAACACAATCCCTTAGAAAATGATGCCGAATTTCAATATGTTTAGTACGGTTATGATGAACCGGGTTTTGAGCAATATTTATAGCGGATATATTATCACAAAAGATAGGTACATTTTCAAAAGAGCATTTGTAATCCGCTAAGGTTTGTTTCATCCAAAGAAGTTGAGTATAACAAAATGCGGCGGAAATATATTCGGCTTCGGCCGTTGAAAGAGAAACACAGTTTTGCTTCTTTGAAAACCAAGAGACTAGGCAATCTCCTAAAAATTGACATGATCCGGAAGTACTTTTCCGATCATCAATATTTCCCGCATAATCCGAATCACTATAACCTTTAAGACAAAAATTTTCATTCTTTGGATAAAATAAACCATATTGAATGGTGCCTTTCAAATATCGAAAAATCCTTTTAACGGCACTCATATGAGATTCTTTGGGATTGCTTTGAAAACGAGCACATAGGCATACGGCATGAAGAATGTCCGGTCTACTAGCGGTTAAATAAAGTAAACTACCAATCATACCTCGATATTTTGATTCATCCACGGACTTGCCTTTCTCATCTTTGTCAATTTTGACATTTGTTGCCATAGGAGTAGAGACGGTTCTTCCTTCTTCAATGCCGAACTTTTTCAAAAGTTCTTTTGTATACTTTGATTGCGAAATATAAATACCTTCTTGACATTGCTTAATTTGAAGTCCAAGAAAGAAGTTAAGCTCCCCCATCATACTCATCTCGAATTCTCCTTGCATTAACTTAGAAACTTTCTTGCACAAAGAATCATTAGTAGCATCAACATATATTTGCACAAGTAAACAATCTTGCCCTTTTTCAAAAACAAAGAGAGTTGTATCAACTTTACCTCTTATAAAACCATTTTGTAAAAGAAAAGAGCTAAGTCTATCATACCATGCACGGGGTGCTTGTTTTAAACCATACAAGGCCTTTTTAAGTTTATAAACATCATTTGGCCTAGAAAAATTTTCAAACCCCGGAGGTTGTTTTACATAGACTTCTTCTTGAATAATACCATTTAAGAAAGCGGATTTAACATCCATTTGGTAAAGTTTGAAATTTTTAAAACAAGAATAGGCAAGTAAAATACGAATAGCTTCTAAACGCTCTACGTGCAAAAGTTTCATCATAGTCAATACCTTCTTCTTGACAATACCCTTGAGCTACTAACCTTGCCTTATTTCGAACAATGTTGCCTTGATCATCAAGTTTGTTCCGGAATACCCATTTTGTACCAATAATAGTTTGAGATGGAGGACAAGGTACTAATTCACATACATCATTTCTTTCAAATTGATTCAATTCCTCTTGCATCTCTAGAAACCAATCCTCATCCTCAATAGCCTCCTTAGCATTTTTAGGCTCTTTTTGAGAAATAAGAGCTTTCTCGGCAAATTTTCTCCGGGTCATCACTTTGTCAAGGGGATCACCAATAATAAGATCTTTTGGGTGATCTCCCTTAAATTTCAATACAACGGGAAGATCCGAGATATCACCTCTATCTTCTTGAGGACCATTTGAAGTAGATGGTTGATCATTTGATGTAGACGGTTGATCATCAATTTGAACAATTTGTTCAATAATATCTTCTTCATCACTATCATCATTAGGTATTTTTTCAACTCCCAAAGCTTCATTAAATTTGACATGAATGGATTCTTCAACAACTCCACTAGTCTTATTGTAAACCCGATATGCTTTGCTTTTTGTTGAATATCCCATAAATATTCCTTCATCGGCCTTAGGATCAAGTTTGTCCAATTGATCCTTGGTATTCAAAATAAAGCATTTACAACCAAATATCTTGAAATAACTAATATTTGGAGTTCTTCATTTCCAAAGCTCATATGGAGTTTTATTCATTTTAGGACGAATATAAACTCGATTAATGACATAGCAAGCGGTACTTACGGCTTCGGCCCAAAAATATTTTGGAAGTGAGAATTCATTGAGCATGGACCGGCTCATTTCTTGTAATGTCCGATTTTTCCGTTCGGCTACTCCATTTTGTTGAGGTGTCCTTGGAGCCGAGAAATTATGAGCATATCCTTTGGTTTCACAAAATACTCTAAATTCACCGTCAAATTCTCCACCTCGATCGCTTCGAATAGACTTGATAGTATCTTCTTTTTCATTCTCAATAAGTCTACACAACTTAACAAACTCATTAATGGCATCGCTTTTATTGATAAGAAAAAGAGCCCAAGTATATCTCGAAAAATCATCAACTATAACAAAAGTGTAATGTTTTCCACTTAGACTAGCCGTACCAATATCCCCGTACAAATCAAGGTGAAGCATTTGTAGTGGTTTGGTTGTGGAAATTTCATTTTTGGGCTTAAAACTACTCTTAACTAATTTGTTCTTTTGACAAGTGTCACATAAGCCAAGATTTTCAAAATTCAATTTGGGTAGTCCTTTCACATGTTGGTTTTTGTAAATATTTTTCAAATTCTTGTATCCAACATGTCCAAGTCGCCTATGCCATAAACTAGTTAAATCATTATTGGCGACTAAACAAGAAACATTTTGACTAACCAAATCACTTGTACAAATTTTGTAAAGATTGCCTTTTCTATTTGCTTCACAAATAATTTCACCATTTTTAAGTATAAGGCATTTTTCTTTATTAAAGGAAACATCATATTTTGAATCACAAAGCTGGCTAACACTTATCAAATTAAACTTAAGCCCTTCAACTAATAGAACATTACTAAGAGAGAAAGAAGAGTTACCAATTTCTCCATTTCCAAGAATTTTTCCTTTGCCATTGCCGAACATGACCATACCCTCTTCTTGGAGCTTGATGTTGGTAAAAAGTTCTCCCCTCCCGGTCATATGGCGTGAACATCCGCTGTCCACGAGCCATTTTGAATCTTCCATTGTGGTTATAGCCCCTATTACCTACAAAAGAATTTCTTTTAGGTACCCTATAATTTTGGGGTCCATGGGGATTAGTCTTGAGACCTTTGGGTCTCCAAACATGTCTTGAGCTATTTCTCAATTTGCAATTATTAGCATAATGTCCAACTTTGCCACAATAAAAACAAGTAGGAATATTATAATTATTAGCACGTACAAAAGTTGGACCTTGGTTATTTTTCTTAAAAACACTTTGAAATGGCTTATAACCAAGTCCCGATTTGGAATGCTCACCTCTTTGTGCATCTAAAATTTTTGTGACTTTATCCGTACTTATGTTGAAACGATGCACATCATTTTTCAAACATTCAATATCTTTTGTGAGCAATTTCTTTTCGGTTTCAAGAGAATGAATTCTAGTAAGAGTAAGAGCATGAGCTTTGTCTAGAGATTCATAAGAGGTAAATAATTTTTCCTTTTCAACCTTAATCTCCTTATGCTCATTTTTTAAATTTTTGTATTTAACGATTAAATTTTGAAACTCAATTTGCAATTCATCAAAATCACATTGCAAGTCATCAACTATGGAGGAAGTAGAAGAATTTGAGTGTACCTCATTGTTTTCACCGCCTATAGCCATGAGACCGTGTTCGGTTTCTCCTTCCTCATCGGTTTTTGAGTAGTTCATCCCATGTTTTGACTTCCGCATTTAGAGCCTTCTTTTTTGTGAAAGGCTTCTTTTTTTTTGCTCCTTCATCGAACTTGCAATCGGCAATGAAGTGCCCGGTTTTTCGCATTTAAAGCAAGCATTATCTCTTGGTTTTCTTGCTATATTTTTATTTACAAATTTTGCAAATTTTCGAACAAGTGCGGCCGTCTCCTCATCATCATCATCATTATCATAGTATGCATTATTAGAAGAAGAAGCAAGACCTTTAGGAATAATTTGCATACCCGATTGATTTGTGGATGGTTTGGAATTTTTCCTCTCCTTAAGATAGACTTCATAGATGAGTAGATTTCCAATAAGCTCATCAAACTTGAGTGTCTCAAGATTTTGTGCCTCCGTGATTGCCGTTACTTTTTCGGACCATGAGCCGGGAAGTGCATTCAATACCTTGGTCACCTTGTCTTCTTCGGAGATGACTTTGCCGAGGGCCACAAGAGGATTGACAATATTGTCAAGCCTTTCCACCATCTTGGAGATGCTTTCGCCATCATACATGTTAAAGTTTTCGAAGTCTTTAACAAGCATGGTCTTTCTTGCTTGCTTGACTTTCTTAGTCCCTTCATAGATTGTTTCCAATTTTTCCCAAACCTCATGTGCCGACCTTATGCCTCTTATGCGATTGTACTCGGTGGCGGTAAGAGAACAATGCAAAATATTTAAGGCCTTACCGTTTAAAGAGAAAGCCTTTTTGTCATTTTCATCAAACTCCTTGAAAGGTTTAGGAGCCAAGGTGCCATCCTCCGATTTCTTTGTTGGTTGATCAACTCCTTCAATGACCACATTCCAAATGTCGAACCCGCACCCTTGTAGGAAGCACTCCATACGGTCTTTCGAAAATGCGTAGTTGTTAGCGTCGAATAGTGGTGGCTTATTGGTGGAGGCGCCGATGGTGAGATGAGCATCATTTGTAGCCATGGATCTTTTCTCTTTACTCGGAACGAGCTAGCCAAAGAGTTTGGCTTTGATACCACTTGTTAGTCCAAGTGGCTACGATAATCTAGAGGGGGGTGAATAGATTATGCCGATTTTTCGCAAATCACCATCTTTTTCGAAACAACAAGTAAATGACACGAATGTAAATGCGGAAAATAAACAACACTTGTTGATTTAAAGAGGTTCAACCCACCTAGGGCCTAATCCTCTACCACCCCAGTATCTCCGGGATAGATTTCAAAAAGAAAAAAAGATTTTATTAATTTACCAAAAATTAATACAACACCTTGAGGATTACCACAACCCTCTTTCACCACCTTGAGGATTACCACAACCCTCTTACAGCACCTTTGAAGGTTACCACAATCTTCAAACACCTATCACCTAGATCACCCAAGTGTATTCTTACCACAAGAATACTCACAAGGATGTCTTGTGTTGAATGATGACCAAAATCAAGATTACAACTCAATAAAGATTGAAACAATATGAGTACAAGTGTAATCAAGAATTGAAAGCCTAGACCTCAAATTTGTGCAAGTGAAAGTGCTTAGGCTAATACAACAAGATATAGAAATGTTTGCTTTGTTTGCTCTTTTTGCTTGTATTGAGTGTTGTATCTTGTTGCTTGAATGAAGCCTCTATTTATAGGAGAGGACTTGGCTTTCATTTCCGTGACATTGGCTCCTCCTTGGGGAGTGATTTGCTGCAAAAGAAACCATTTAAAAAGATCAATATAGTGTTAGAAATCAATCCCACAAAATAGGGAAAAGTCATTCAAAATGCAACGGATAGTTTCTTTGATAAACAAGGGGTTCGACCGGTCGAGAGATAAGATTGAAATTGAATTCTACAAATTTTTACACAGGGGGACGGTCGACTTCGCCTTAGTCGCCATTAGTGACCGTTGCCCTTGAAGAATTTACAAAAGAGAAGTCTGAACAAAATCCAACTCCCGTGCACAGTCGCCACGGCCGACCGTCGACCGACGCGCCGCACCGCCCCACCTGGTCGACCGGTCACCCCGCCTATTTTTCTTACGCCCCATTTTCTGTTTCTCAGCTCAAATCAGGTACGGGTTGCCCTATAGAGCGACCGGTCGAGCCTGAAACAAATGTGTTGTCCAATTTTTTATTGAAAATCAACATCAAGAAATACTCCGAAAAATAGTAAAAACATTTAAGTTGATCGGAAGTATTTAGACAACATTTAGGGACATAGTTTTGGTTTAAAAACTCATTTGAACAAAATCGAACATAATCATCAAAATCATGATAAAAACATTTATCTAACATGAGTATCCCGAAAAGATACCTTCATCAGCTTTAGCATCAAAATCCTTCAAATTGTCTTTGTCATTATTGTGGATGAAGCATTAACATCCAAATATCCTGAAATATCCAACATTTGGCTTTCTCCCTGTCCAAATTTCATAGAGAGTCTTGGTCAATTGCCTATTAATCATGCATCTATTTTGAGTATAGCATGTTGTATTTATAGCTTCAGCCCAAAATATCTTAGGCAATCCAACTTCAGCTAACATGGTCCTTTCAGCTACTCCATTCTGCTGTGGAGTCCTTGCAGCTGATAACTCATGAGTAATGCCATTTTCAACACAATACTGAGTTATTATTTCTTGACAAACTTAGTTCCCCTGTCAGATCTTATTTTTATAATGGTTTGACTCTTCTCATTTTGAACTCTTTTCATCAGCTGAGGTAACTTCTGCAAAGTTTCCTTCTTTTTACACATGAAAATTGTCCATGTATATCTTGAATAATCATCCACCACTACTAGAGTGTATTTCTTTACACTTATGTTAGTTGGCTCAACTGGACCAAATAAGTCCATATGCAACAGATGTAATATCCTTGTTGAAGAAGGACTTGGCTTATCCTTGAATGAACCAACCGCTCTGATACCACTTGTTCGTGGTTCAGGTTTTTCAAGGTCACCTCTTCTCAATAGCTTCCTCAGCCTTTTATAGTGCCCATTTGAAATTTTGCCCGTTAAAGAGATAGGCTAATTTCAAATGTCACTTTGTGTTCGTTGGCTTGTCTTTTCTTGGCATATAGCCTTAGTGATGTTGACCTTTCCTCGTATTAATGGCATTTCAGCATTTGCAGGTGCCTGACACAAGGTGCAGTGTTTCCCATTGACTTATTCCTTTTGCATAATTCAGGGTCAAACACTTTAGACCTGGCAGCTTGTCATATTACCAAATGAAGTAATATTCTTAGCTTTAATCAACGGTTCTAAGTTAGTTGTCTTGACTTGACTGCTGCCTTTACCCTAGGTGACTTGAGTCTGCTCCAATCATTGGATTGACTCAACTATCACTTCCACTTGTAGACTTGGCTTCTTGAGTTGACTTGACTGACACTTCTCACAGTTGTTCCTCAGCTGACTCTCCTTCAGTCGAGTCCTTGTCTTCCTTTATGGCCTTATTCAGCTGACACACAATAGAGTCTTCACACAGTCCGCAGTTGACTTCTTGTAATCTTTGACATAGCTGACTTGACTCAACTTTTCAGTCTTATCTATTACAATACAAATTACAAGGAAAATGGGGTGCCAACTTCCTAGTTTAAGTTTTACAAGGTATCATCAAAATCTATCAAATAAATTTCTTAACATTGCCATTATCTTATAAACTACACTGTACACTTGCAGTATAGAGATCAAAACAATTTTTGGCGAATAAAGGTGCCTTCTTATGAGGATCCTAGTAATTCACCTCAGCCGGCTAAGACCCCGGAGGGGAAGACCTCACCTGGCTAAGAACCCATGTGGGAAGACCCCTTCCAACTAAGACCCCGGATCTGAGGGCCCTCTCACGGGGGTCCTAGTAATTCATCTCCTCCGTCTAAGACCCCAGTGGAAAAGACCTCACCCGGCTAAGACCCTCGGTGAGAGGACCCCTTTCAGGCTAAGACCTCATATGGGAGGGGCCTCCTCACAAGGGGGTCCTAGTAAAACTTATTCCTCCTCCGACTAAGACCCCAGAGGAAAGAGGCCTCCTCGCAAGAGTCCCCATAAATTCTTCTCCATGGTGAAAATGTGCGAGGAAAAGAAGACGGAAAAGCTAACACATGTGGAGAAGAGATCAAAGTGCTAAAGCAAAAATTATGAAGGATGCCTCCTTCAGGCTCCGGAAAAATGCCCCATGAACTCCATGGGGACGCCCACTTTAGTCTTCGGAACGGCACCCCGCTAAATATTATTCCCCGGTGAAAAAGAAAGCAAAAACTCTAACACCTAGGGGAAAAAATCAAAAGCGATAAAGTAAAGTTAAAGAAGAGCTCTAGAAGGTTGCCCCTTCTGGCTTCGGAAGGGCGCCCTCTCCGAGCTTTGGAAGGGCGCTCCTTGGGTTTCAGAAGGGCGCCCTCAAGGAGTTGCGGAATGGAATACATTAACTTCAAACACAAGTATTTTCGACTATTCCAAAAAAATCAAGACTTCCTTCTTAAGGAAAAGATCCACCTTAATGCGAAAAATGAATAAGTCTTCTACGGAAAGAAGTTATATCAAAGCACTATAAGTAAAGCATGATAAAGGAAAGGAAATATGCATAAGGAAGATGGAAGATCATCCAGCCCTATGGGGAAAATAAAACATCTCAAGACCAAAAGAGAAAGAAAAATATCCAAGTACGTAAAGCAAGCACTAAACAGATGGGGAGTCCATGGCCATCAGGCCAAGAAGTAACTATCACTACTCAAGCAGGGGGTGTCTTATCTCTATCAACAGCATCAGCTTCTCGAGGGTCATCTCTGTTGCCGCCAGCATCATTGGGAAGATCCTGCAAGGTCTCGACCTCTCTCACCTCCTCATCAGAGACGCTGCAATACAAGATATCAATCAGCTTGCATGAAGCCTTTCCACTCTGCCATAGAAGTCTCCGGCAATGGCGTACCGCCTTATCATAGTAAGAGCATGATTCTCTCATCATGTACGAACGATATGAGAAGGAACCCTTGTAGGCATCAACTAAACTGGACCTCTCCTTAGCCAACAACTTAACACCAGCGGGAGACTGGAAGAACAACTCACCCGTCTCAGCCTCATGGGCAAGCTAACTCTTCGCCTAGGCACACTACTTAGACAAACCTGACATCTCACACTTATGATGGCTAGCCGCTGCCTTAAGCGCCTTCACCTCACCCCAAAGTCGATTGTTCTCCACCTCAGTCACTTCGCCTTGATGATTTGAAGCCGTTGCGAGGATCAAAATATACAAGAAAATTTGTACAAGTCTTAGCCAAGTGAAAAGACAAAGAATGAAGAATGAAGATGTAAAGTAACCACGGAAGCTTACCCCAGCAATATCCTCGCAAAGGTGAGTCTCAATGTCCTTAAAGGACAGAGACCCAAGATGGGACTGATCATCTACTGAAAAAGCTCCTCTAGTACTGGCATAGGCAAAGCCAGAATCTGTGTAGTCCTAATGGCACTGGATCCCCTCACGATGGTTTACTCTGCCAGAAAACATAGCATGGGGACCAACAATCTCGGAAGCCACAACCTAGGCTCCATCTTCGGCCTCTTCCCTCCAGAATGGCCTGAAGGATGAGTAGTCGGAACAACATCAACACGGTCACTAGAACATGAGCCCGGGCGCATAGTGTTGGGAAATTTAGTGTTTAGATTTTGATGAATGCCATGTAAAACTTAGACTAAAATGTTGGCACCCCATTTTCTTTGTAATTTGTATTGAAATAGATAGGATTGTACTACCTGAGTCAAGTCAGCTACGCCTGTACATACAAGAAGTCAACTGAAGACTGGATAAAGACTCCGCTATGAATCAGCTGAGTATAGCAAGGAAAAGAAGACAAGAACTCGACTGAAGGAGTAGAAACTATGATACAACTGTGAGAAGTGTCAGTGAAGTCAACTCAAGATAGCCAAGTCAAGTTAAAGTGACAGATGAGTCTTCCAATGATTGGGAGCTAACTCGAAGTCACCTGGGGAAGTTAAGGAACTGCAGTCAAGTCAAGACAACTGAAAAGAGTCCGTTGCACAGAAGTCAAGAAAGTTACTTAAATAAGTAATACTTCCATGCTGCAATGTTCTAAAGTGCTCAGTCCCAGAAGCGTGCAAAAGGAATAAACCAATGGGAAGCACTACACCTGTGTCAGGCTCTGACAAGTGTCTTTTGAAAATTAGCCTATCTCTTCAACGGGCAGATTTTCAAAAGAGCACTATAAAAGGCTGAGGAATCAATTTGAGAGAAAGAGGCCTGAACAACAAACACTCAAGCTATTATTCAAGTTGTAACCTATAAAATATTCTCAAGTTATTCAAGAAAATCCTCAAGCCTAAACTTCGAAGGAAATCAATCCAACACCTAGCTGCGAAGGAAATACAACTTCATACTGTTGAAGAGGAAACTTTTGAAGAATCAAAAGGGGTCTACATTCCAAGGAGGATTGTAGAAAGGTTCAAGGTCGAACCAGTCTCAAGTTATTGGAGGGCTTCATGATCAAATCCAAGAAGCTTGAGCAAGTGAGTCAGTAGTAGCAAAGCGCAAAATTTGCGCCTGTGAAGAAGCTGAGTCGGACGAGAAGCCAGCTGTGTGAGCAAGGCATCTCCAGACTGAGTCCCAAAGATCAAATTAGCTGTGTGATCAAGACTTGCATCTGGACTGATAACCACTTTGTACTTTGATCAATACTTAGTGGATTCCTCCAGGAGTTGGAGAACAGAGGATTAGAAGAATTACCCCATCTTCGAACCTCTATAAAATTTATTGTGTCATTTACATTTCAGCATTTACTTACTGCATATTATTTAATATCTGCTGATAATTTGTTATCCAATTGATATTTAACAAAATGCTAAAACCATGTATTAAAACAAACTTAAACCAAATTCAAGGGTGTTAAGTCTTCTGCTGAATATCTTATCACAGCCAAGTTAAGTATAAGACTAAGCAGCTGAGTTATTCTATCAACAGCTCAGTCGAGCCTGTTAAGTGGCTAACTCTGCTGGTTAACTAACTTAGCTGTCCATCAAGGACATAGCTGTGAAATCAACTCTGAACTTATTTAAAAGGACTAAATCGAAAAGTAGGTAAGGTTTATTCAACCCCCCCCCTCAAAACCTTACTTACACCCCTTGGGACCTACAAGTGGTATCAGAGCGGTTGGTTCATTGAGCCTTCCGCACTGGTTACTGAACTAGATCTTCATTTTGTCAAAGAAGTTTTAACACTTGCCCTTTCAAAAACTATTTTCATTCAGCAAAGTTATTCCAATGGAAGCAAATTTGACACGCATTCCTATGTTCACCATTGAAGAATTTGATGACTAGAAAATACGTATGCAGGCTCATCTATCAGCTTTACATGATGAGATGTGGATAGTAATAGAAGATGGGCCACTGCAAATATTGAAGGTGAACACAGCTGTAAGGAGAGAAGCTGCAGCTGAAGGAGAAGAGGTTGCTCCTCCTAGACCAGCTATGGTTGAAAAGCCACGAGCTGAGTGGACAAATGATGACAGAAAAAGATACAATCTTGACAATGTGGCCAAGGATATACTTTACAAGACTTTGGACAAAGCCTTGTTCAACAAAGTCAAGTCTTGCAAGACAGCCAAAGAAATCTGGGATAAATTAACCTTAATTTGTGAAGGATCTGAGCAAATCAAGGAAAACAAATTATCTGTTGTTGTTCAAAAATTTGAAAATTTTAAAATGCTTGCAGGTGAAACAATGGATCAGCTGGATGCTAGATTCACTGAAATAACGAATGAGCTCTCAACACTTGGGAAAGAATACACACAGAAGGAGATGTGTATGAAGATACTGAGGAGCCTCCCAACTGAGTGGGAAATGAAGACCGTGGCTCTAAGGCACTCGATGGACCTATCAAAAACATCCAATCATGAACTATTCTCTGACCTCAAATCCTATGAGTTTGAGCTGAGAAGAAAAGATCAAGAGGAGATAGTTGTGCCCAAAACAGCTGCACTCGTAGTCAAGGAAGGGAAGAGAGCTGAGGCCAAAGAAGTCATTGACCAGGAGGAAATTCCCTTGATGGTTAAAAGATTCAACAAGTTCTTCAACAAGAACTACAAAAGAAACAAAGGTGAATCCTCCATAAGACATTCACTCCCTCCAAGTCAAGGAAGATAGGCCACCAAAGAGAACTGAGTATCAAAAGGTTGAATATCAAAGAGCTGACAACCCAAGAAATGAGAGAGCTGATGAAAAACTTGAAAACTTGTGTTGGAATTGTAGACAACCAGGACACTTTGCCATTGACTGTCAATATCCTGTAGTCAATAAATACAGGAATGAAGAAGAAAGAAAAGTCTTCAGAGAAAGAAGGCAAGAAAATAAAAGAGCAATGTTGGCTGTTGAGACTGCTGATACAGCCAAGTCAAAAGAAGCAGCAGACTCAGAGAGTAGTGAAGTTGACTACTCAAGTGACTCTGAAGAAGAAGCATTAATATGTCTAATGGCTAAGGAACAAGATCAACCTGACCAAGAAGATGAGGTACATTCTAACTCATCTCATTCAGATTCTAGTGATAGTGATTGTGACACACACACTTCATCACCCACTGATCTTTATGATTCATTAGGCAAAATGATGAAAGACTTTGAACACATTAAATCCTCACACTCACTACTAAATGAGGAAAACAACCAACTCAAGAGCCAAAACTCACAGCTGACTAAGGAGCTGAGTACTCTAACTCACATAGCTAATGAGAATAGAAAGCTGAAGGCTGAAAATGCTAAATTAACAGCAGAGATAGCTACTATAGAAAAGAGAGAAAATGATCTCAAAAATGTGATTGTTTCATTCACAAAGGCATCTAAATCATTGGATGATCTTATCATGAGCCAAAAAGAATATGGAGACAAGACAGGCATAGGATTTAATTCCTTTGTACATAGTCAAACTCCAAGAGTGATCTTGGAAAAGTGATCTTCAAGTAATGAAGCATCTCAAAAACCCAAGACACCAAATGTTGCACACACATCCATTCCAAAGCACAATCACAACCAAACTGGCCTTGGTTATAAAGGAAAAGGAAAACAACCGATTGAGTATCTTTGAGAGGGACAAAGAGAAAAATCCAAACAGAGTTCCTCAAAGAAACTCCAAACAGGAAGTACTCTGTAAAGAAGAAAGAGAGCTACCAAAAGCCTCAGAAGTTCTATAAAAGGAACAAATATGACGGGAATGGTAGAAACTACCCAAGTCAAGCTGATTGGAACAATGTGAAATATCAGCAAAGACCTATGGAATACAAGCCCAAAAGGCAAAGGCCTAGAACTCAGCAAAGGCCATTCCAAAGGCAACAAAGCTATTATCAGCACACATATGCACCCAAGCACTACACTCAGAGATATCACAATTACCCAAAGAAGGCAATTGCTAAAACACACACACATGCATACAGACAAAAGAGACAGTTGTATGAACCTAAAACTCCCAAGCAATTTGCCAAGGTGAATTATGGTTATGGCACAGATAGATGGCAACCCCTTAGAGACAAATCATTTGGCTATAGGTTGGTTGGATCATCTTACAACACTAACCCCTCAGGACCCAGGCAAGTATGGTCACCTAAAAATTAATTTCCTTGATTGCAGGTTCAAAGAACAGTTGAGTGCCAAGGAACCTGGTACATGGATAGTGGTTGTTCCAGACACATGATAGGAAACAAGAAAAATCTGTCAAAATTCAAGAAGATTAGAGGTGCAAAAGTCATATTTGGAGGAAATGAAGCTCCAGGGGAAATTAGAGGCACTGGATCCATCAGGAAAAATGGATTAGAAATCACAGATGTTGCATACGTTGAAGGCCTCAACTTCAATTTGTTAAGCATCAGCCAACTCTGTGACAAGGGCTACAATGTTGGATTCAATATGGGAGTATGCCAAATCAGAGACATTGAATCAAATGAAGTAGTGTTGCAAGGATCCGCATAAAAGAACATGTATGTGGTAGATCGGTCAATCACTACACCAAGCACTTGTCTCAGCAAAGAGTACAAAGAATCAAGTTGGTTGTGGCACAAGAAGTCGTCACCCGAATTTCAAGACGATTAACAAGCTTGCAATAAGTAATATTGTAGAAGGATTTCCAGACTCAGTGTACAAGAAGGAAATTGTTTGTAATGCATGCCAGATGGGTAAGCAAATCAAATCATCATTCAAAGAAAAGTCAAGTCCATTTTCAGCAAGGATATTGCATCTGTTGCATATGGATCTATTTGGTCCAGTTGAGCCAGCCAGCATAAGTGGAAAGAAATACACTCTTGTAGTGGTGGATGATTATTCAAGATATATATGGACAATCTTCATGTGTAAAAAGAAGGAAACTTTGCAGAAGTTACCACTGCTGATGAAAAGAGTTCAAAATGAGAAGAGTCAAACCATTATAAAGATAAGATCTGATAGAGGAACTGAGTTTGTTAATGGAATAATCACTCAGTACTGTGTTGAAAATGGTATTGCTCATGAACTATCTGCAGCTAGGACTCCACAGCAAATGGAGTTGCAGAAAGAAGGAACATAACTCTCAAGGAAGCTGCAAGGACCATGTTAGCTGAAGCAGGGCTGCCTAAAAGATTTTGGGCTGAAGCCATAAACACTGCATGCCATACACAAAATAGATACATGATAAATAGACAGCTGACAAAGACTTCCTATGAAATTTGGACAGGGAGAAAGCCAAATGTTGGGTACTTTAAAATATTTGGATGTAAATGCTTCATCCACAACAATGGGAAAGATAATCTAAAGGCTTTTGATGCCAAAGCTGATGAAAGTATCTTCTTGTGATACTCAGCAGAAAGCAAAGCCTATAGAGTGCTGAACAAAAGGACTATGATCACAGAAGAGTCCATCCATGTAGTTTTTGATGAACCTAATGTAAATGGAGAAGATCTTGAAGAGTTATCTGATAGGCTGAATCAACCAACTGTGCAGAAGAGTCCCTATGTTGAAGCTGAAGCTGGAATAATTAATCAAAGTGAAGATGATATAGCTGAATCTCAAAGACAGCTGGACAATATGCAACTAAGTGATGATGAGAGAAATACTCAAGATAACACAAACCGCAAGAAGAAGATCAACCCGACTAACTTACTCCAACCTGATGTGAGATGGCTAAGAGACCATCCACCAGAGCTAGTCATTGCAAATGTAAGAGATGGTGTAAGAACCAGATCAAGAGGTCAACAAGAAGCAATGTTCACTTGTTTTATCTCTCAAATAGA
Organism: Rehmannia glutinosa; assembly: GCA_016081115.2. Taxonomy (NCBI): domain Eukaryota; kingdom Viridiplantae; phylum Streptophyta; class Magnoliopsida; order Lamiales; family Orobanchaceae; genus Rehmannia; species Rehmannia glutinosa. The sequence continues at coordinate 42,326,228 of CM071932.1, read as the reverse complement.
GCTAAAAGATGTGTCTCAAGCATTGGATGACACACATTGGATTTAGGCAATGCAAGAAGAACTGAATCAGTTTGAATGAAATAAAGTATGGGAATTGGTTCAAAGACCAACCCATCAAAATGTTATTGGCACAAAATGGGTATTCAGAAACAAGATGAATGAAGACGGTTCTGTGGTAAGAAACAAAGCAAGATTGGTAGCCAAAGAGTATTGCCAAGAAGAAGGAATAGATTTTGATGAAATCTTTGCCCCTGTTGCAAGATTAGAAGCAATAAGGATGTTTCTTACCTATGCTGCACACAAGAACTTTATTGTATACCAAATGGATGTAAAAAGTGCATTCTTAAATGGATTATTGGAAGAAGATGTCTATGTTGAACAACCTCCAGGATTTGAGCAGAAGACTCTTGGATATAAGGTGTACAAGCTCAAGAAAGCTTTATATGGATTGAAACAGGCACCTAGAGCATGGTATGATACATTGTCTCATTTTCTGACAGATAATGGATTCACCAAAGGCAAAGTGGATAGAACACTCTTCAGAATTCAAGATGGAGAGAGTATACTGCTTGTTCAAATATATGTGGATGACATCATTTTTGGATCCACAAACAAAGAGTTGTGTGATAAATTCTCAAAACTCATGCAAGGCAAATTTGAGATGAGCATGATGGGAGAGCTGACATTCTTTCTAGGACTTCAAGTTAAACAACTGAAGGATGGAACCTTCATAAGTCAAACAAATTATACCAAAGATTTAATGAAGAAATTTGGTATGGAAGAAAAGTCTTCTGTGAAAATACCAATGAATACATCGACCAAGATGGATATGGATGCGGATGGAAAGCACATGGATCAAACTAGATACGAGCAATTATTGGATCACTGCTCTATCTCACAGCAAGTAGGCGAGACATCACCTTTGATGTAGGTGTATGTGCAAGATTTCAATCTGCACCAAAAGAAAGCCATATGACTGCAGCCAAGAGAATCCTAAGATATTTGAAGGGATGCCAGGAAGTCGGCTTAGGGTATCCAAAGGAAGGAGGATTCAAGCTTATTAGTTACTCAGACTCTGACTATGCTGGATGTAGAGTTGACAGGAAAAGTACTTCAGGTACATGTCAAATGCTTGGAAACAGACTGGTTTCCTGGTTTAGCAAGAAGCAAAATTCAATAGCCACATCCACAGCTGAAGCAGAGTACATAGCTGCGGGTAGCTGTTGTGCCCAAGTCTTATGGATGAGACAACAACTGAGAGATTATGATGTTGAAGAAAAAGTAATTCCAATTATGTGTGATAACACAAGTGCTATTGCAATCACTCAAAATCATGTGTTGCACTCAAGAACAAAGCACATTGATGTCAGATATCATTTTATAAGAGATCATGTTGAAAATAAGGACATAACCTTGGAATACATCTCAACTGATAAACAGTTAGCTGACATATTCACAAAGCCATTATGTGAATCAAGATTTGAAGAGCTTAAGAATTAGCTAGGGTTAATTGAGCTGATTTGACACTCAGAAGACTCAAGGAGAAGAGTTGGAACGAGAAAAGATGAAAATAAAGCTGAGGTCTTGAATCAGCCAAGTAAATCAGTCGTATCGGAAAATCAGCTACATCATGTTAGCTGACAGCTGAGTACCTATGTATAAAGAGAGAAGAGTTGAATCAGCTAAGGAGTAAGCTGAGTTATTTATGAGCTAAGTGACAAAAACGCAGTCGTTTTTAATAAGCGGGAATATTTTTAAGGATGACGATGTCAAGCGCAATAATGATAGATACAGTCAAAAGCTGCACGACCAAGCCTATGATTGGATATAAATGCTGTCGCATTAAATGCGAGAAATTAAATGCTAATCAGCGTGCTAAATCTAAGCCGTTGATTCTGATCAAATTTCAAAAACCGTATGCACGTCCTTTCATAACCCATACATATACCATTTCGCCCGTTTTCTCTCTCACACTACACTAAAACTGTTCATCTCTCCAAAAGCAAAGACTGCATTTTTCTCTCGAAACCCTATCAATCTTCAAAGCAAGTTTCTCAAAAATTGTTCGGTAAAAATCACTGAAATGGCAACCACCTACGACTTCGTTAAGTTGGGAAAGCAAATCCAAACTGGTTCTACCGTAGATTTTGAAGGAATGATCAAGCAAGGGTCCGATGAAAACCTTGTAAAGAAGATAGCTGAGAAAGTGGAGAAGTCTGGGCTGAAACCCTTTCTCACTATGGAGTTTCAGATGACTTATGTCGAAGAATTCGCTCAGTTCTATGTATATGTTGAAGTTCACGACGAGGGCATCAAGTCCTCTGTTCACGGAAAGGAGTTTACGATCACTGCTGAGGATCTAGTGGAGCATTGTTTGCTACCATCGGAAGGAGTGCTGGAGATATTGGAGGCCGATGTAAACTTGGCTGCTGCGTGGAAAGAAGTGGCCAAACCTTGATGTGCAAATGGAAGGTTGTCTACACACCGCCAAAGAAGTCTTGAAGGAAGATTACCACAAGTTGCTGCACAATGTTGCCAAGTGTGTAGACATCAAATTTGGAACCTTTAATCGGCTGTCCAAAACTAAGCTGATTGTGATGGTTGCGATCATGGAGGAGAAGAAGGTAAATTGGGTTGATTTTGTATACAACAGACTCTGCCAAAATGTTGGAAACAAGTCTTTCAAGGAAGATGGATCGTTCGGAGGATCCTAAGGGTATGGCCTTGTTATTTGCCGGCTGATGGAGGTGAAGGGAGTTCCACTCCGACATGGAAAGGCGTTCCATGTCAACAAGAAAATGTTCCGATCAAATCTTTCCGGAGCTCAGAAGAGAGCTTATGCCAAGAGAGCGGATACAAGTGAGGGGGAATCAGCTGACCCTAAGGAAATAGTTGTTGTCTCCCCTCCCAAGAAGAAAGCTGCCCCTGCAGCTGGAAAGAAGATTGTTGCGCCAAAGAAAAAAAAAGAAAACAATTGCACTGCCCCCTGCAGCGCCGCGGAGAAGGAACCTCAAATACCTTCTCCGGTTGTCAAGAAGAAGAGGACCGACAAGCCAAGAAAGCCGCTCCTCGAAAAAAGATAGTAGCACTGCCCCCGCGCCAAGACTCAATAAATCGTATCCGAACAAGAAATTTCTCTGGTGAGGACCAAAAAGAAGACTCTTCAATCGTTCGAGCTTGAGAAAACAAATTTAGTCTGCCACTCACCGAACAGATCAAAACAACTGGAGAAGTAGAGTCTCCAGAGATTATTGATGAAACCGCCAAGTCTGCTGAGGCCGATCAGCAGAGGCAAGTCGAAGACCCAGCTGTGGATAGAACATCTGAGGAGCATGTAACAACTGAGACAGCTAAGTCTCCAGTATACCGGATTGTGTCTCCGCCCACGACAGATGCTACTGAGGGTGAAGAGCAGCAAGCTATGCTACCCTCCATTCCTGAGACAGAAGGACAACACGAGGATGATGATGATGATGTGATCATGATGTCTCCACCATATCCAGACATCCAAAATCGTCTGCGTGAATGGAGGAAGTGGAAGCTGAGTCGATCAAGGGCAATAGTTCCAAAGACCTGAGTTTATTGAAGAAGAAGAAGCACTGATGAATTTCCTGGGGTTGACAATAGTGGTTCAAGCATTGGATGAAGAGAACTGCATCGATATATTAAACATCTTCAAAGAAAAAGAGAAGGAAAGGTTGGTAGAAGAGGCTGACGCTCGTGAGAAGGCCAACATCTGTCCCTTCACTGGAACCACTGAGCATACTCATCCCCACCTCGATGTTCTCTCCGGAAGTGATGAAGATTTGGACCCTGCTGTTGCGACAGAAGAATTGGAAATGCAGCAAGCCATGCGGGAATCCAGAGTGATGCATGAGCAATGGCTAATGGAAGGACCTAGAGAGTCTTCGAAATCACAGCTGGAAATAGACCTTATGGGGGTGGTGCAGCAGATTGCAACTGTTGTTGCTGCGACCACTTCCCCAGCTCACTCTGAGGAAGGTTCTAAGGGAAATGGCGATGAAACTGGGAACTTGGGGACCCAAGTCGAGCCAACCCCTATTGAAGGTGTCTTACCACCTGCCCAAATGGCTGAACACTCACAGGAAACAGCCGGGAGTTTGGAGGAAAGTAACCCCAATCCAAGTGACTCAACTGGTGTACCAGCTGAAGGGGAAACTCCTTCCACTGCAGCTAGGTCGGAGATTGTTGCAGACAACTCCACCATGAATCTCGGAGGTGAAGTGGAGAAGGAAAAAGAAAAAGAAACACAGCAGATTGTCACTGAAGAAGCTCAGACAGTTGAGAGTGTCTCAGCTAAAATGCCAACTGCTCTGCAGGCTGAGGACGCTGCTGATGCAGTCGAGGCACAGGATGGATCTGCCCTGGGAGTTAACACTCTGGGCAATGAAAGTGCAATCCACGGAGTCGAGTCTCCTGTGGATGCCACCGTCGAAGACCCCAAGACAGCTGAGTCTGTCGAAGGGAATGTCCAAGGCCTTGCTGTAGTTGAGACTGTAGGAGGTACTGAAGGCCTACGGGAGGTTGAGACTTCCCGGGGTAAAGAGGAAGAAGCACAGAACATCCCTCCAGTTATCATCGATGCATCTGAGAAGGAGATAAGTGCCCTTCACAATTCCCAAGACAATCCTGATGTAACATTTTTGGGATCTGAAGGTGAAGATGAGGTTGAGTCATCCCCTGTTGCAAGTCCAAACGACTCAGCTGAGGATGTTCTTCCCAGCACGAGTAAGCCAAAATTCAAGGTTGCTCGTCAAAAGTTCAATTTTGATGATGAGCCACCCCTACAAGTCTCATCATCGTCCGATGACGCTACTGATCACGACCAAGGACCAGACAACTCATATGGAAAAACCACCGAGACCGACGAAAGCTTCGAGACAGGAGGCTCAGCCAGCTGGGTCAACACCACAACAGACCCCAGCTAAATCACGGTCAACTGTGCAGGCTCCCAAAGCTGCAGCAGAATCGACTCAACTGGGCACATCACGGCCACAAGTCACGATCGAAGCATTCCCTATGTCCGTGATCTTTGCGTTTGAAGAAATGTTCCCTTTCTCACTAGAGTTTGCCTGATCTTGATGAAGAATCAGCTAGAGATCAACAACGTTTCCATAGACCGATCGATCATTTCCCACATATACCATCGTCCCAAAGAGATTTTGATTTTGATCTTTGCTTGGCTTTGCCAAATGAGACGGAGGTAAAAGCTGAAGTTCGAGAAGTTTTCAAGGCAATTTTTGCAGAGATAGAGAAGATGGAAAGGCACCAGGCCTCACTGGACATGAGGCTGGATAACAGAGATGCTAATCTTACGGCCGATCTGCGTGGAATCATAGTCAGGATCCGGGAATGGTGGCAACAACATCAAACAATGCGTGTGGAACAGGTTCGATACTTTAAGGCATTGTACAACAAGATATTGATCTGGAGCGCTGATAATGCTGATATGAAGAGAAGAATGCAAGAAAACATTGATAGAATGCATGAATCTCACAACACTAAAATGCAACTGCTGCGTGAATTCCACAAGAAAGAACTTCTGCGCGTCGAGGAGACTATGAACAATAAATTCAGCCTCCTCATGGCTGAAATGAAGTTGGTGGCAGCTGAATAAAAAGCCACCCACTCCGAATTCCGTGCAGCATACTCCGCAGCAGATTCAAAGCATAATTCAGCTTTCAGCCGCCTAGACTTCATGCTGGCTGGTCTGTTCCCGGGGGTTCCTCTCTCCTTTGATGATGCCAAAAGGGGAAGAGGAATACCTAAAGAAGAAGTTGGAAGGGTCTGCGGTTGAGAAGGAAGCAGCTATGAAGAAGAAGACAGCTGAGGGTCAGAGGAAGGAAAAAGGAAAATCCGTTGAGGGGGAAGGCTCGAAAGACATGACTTTATTGGTTGCTAGAACCCCTCCAACACTCTGCTGTGCCCATGTCTAAAAAGAGGAAAATTGTAGAAGCTAGAGATGAAAGAGGTTGAAATAAAAATGGATGCATGTGCGATGGACATACTGAAACAATATGGAGGCATTCCAACAGGCAGAGATACTGATGCCATTTCAGACGTCGGAACTGAGCCAAGATCAGTTGATGAATTTAAAACGCTCGAATCCGATGGATACTTCGAAAACATGTCCATGGCCCAAGCCTGGGACTTGTATTGGGAAAAAGCCCTTAAGCTATGCGAAGAAGGCCGACAGACGACTACTACTAGCGATCCTCTGCTGGACACTCTCGATCACTCACCGGGAAGAAGAAAGCCCCATAAATACACGCCCGGAGGTAGAGGAAGAAGCGATGGAGGAAGAGGTTTCAGACCTAGACCTCTACCCAAAAATATCGAATACATAGATCCAGGGAAGAAAGGAGGGATCTATTGGGCTGGGTATGACGTAATAGCCAACATGGAAGGGATCTATTGAAGCAGAAAATAAGAGACAAGATGAGTTGTGGGAAGAGAGTCTGAGAATATAAGAAAGGAAAAGAAAAGATGAAGCTGCCAGAAGAGCCTTTGAGAAAAAGAAGGCAGCTGAAGAAGAGAAAAAAAGAAAGAGAGCAGAGGACGAAAGAGCTGAAGAAGAAAGAAGGAGGCAACGAAGGAGATGAAGTGTTGTTGTCCACCCCTTCATGTATTTTACTGTTGTAAATGCATATGTATGTAAGTCTTCTGTACATTGAAATAAAATTGTGTAATTTATATACTTGCATAGATATAGAACACTATGATTGCTCTGAGCTCTGATACATTTTGTAAACAGCTGTGTAAAGGACAAGAATGTTATGATCAATAAAAAGATTGATTCTACGCATACATTCTCTGTTACTGCACTATCTGTATGTATCTTTGCTATTTACATTTTGAATGTATGTTTTAAGTTTTGGCATCATCAAAAAGGGGGAAATTGTTGGGAAAATTACTGTTTAGATTTTGATGAATGCCATGTAAAACTTAGACTAGAAAGTTGGCACCCATTTTCTTTGTAATTTGTATTGAAATAGATAGGATTGTACTAGCTGAGTCAAGTCAGCTATGCCTGGACATACAAGAAGTCAACTGAAGACTGGGATGAAGACTCTGCTGTGAAGCAGTTGAGTATAGCAAGGAAAAGAAGACAAGAACTCGACTGAAGGAGTAGCAACTATGATACAACTGTGAGAAGTGTTAGTCAAGCCAACTCAAGACAGCCAAGTCAAGTTGAAGTGACAGATGAGTCTTCCAATGATTGGGAGCTGACTCGAAGTCACATGGGGAAGTTAAGGAACTGCAGTCAAGTCAAGACAACTGAAAAGAGTCCGTTGCACAAAAGTCAAGAAAGTTACTTAAATAAGTAATACTTCCATGCTGCAATGTTCTAAAGTGCTCAGTCCCAGAAGCATGCAAAAGGAATAAACCAATAGGAAGCATTGCACCTGTGTCAGGCTCTGAAAGCTGAAGGTTTAATTAATACGAGGAAATGTCAATTTCAAGAACTGCAACAAGACAAGCCAACGACCACGAGTGTCTTTTGAAAATTAGCATATCTCTTCAACGGGCAGATTTTCAAAAGAGCACTATAAAAGGCCGAGGAATCAATTTGAGAGAAAGAGACCTGAACAACGAACACTCAAGCTATTATTCAAGCTGTAACCTACAAAATATTCTCAAGTTATTCAAGAAAATCCTCAAGCCTAAACTTCAAAGGAAATCAATCCAACACCTAGCTGTGAAGGAAAGACAACTTCATAGTGTTGAAGAGGAAACTTTTGAAGAATCAAAAGGGGTCTACATTCCAAGGAGGATTGTAGAAACGTTCAAGGTCTAACCAGTCTCAAGTCATTGGAGGGCTTCGTGATCAAATCGAAGAAGCTTGAGCAAGTGAGCTGTAGTAGCAAGGCAGCTGCCCTGTGAAGAAGCTGAGTCGGACGAGAAGTCAGTTGTGTGACCAAGGCATCTCGAGACTGAGTCCCAAAGGATCAAGCCAGCTGTGTGATCAAGACTTGTATCTGGACTGATAATGATACGGATTGTACGAAGGACCCATTGAACATATCGATTCAAGAACCCAACGTATACAAGTAGGCAGCGGATATTCCAGATCGATGATCTAGTTTGATCTTACCTAGAGCTTTATAACCTTGACCCGTTGGCTATATGATCAGCCAAGAACCTTGGTATGGTGAACACCACAAGATATTGCTCAAGTATCTTGATAAGTTCTTAAACAATTGAAAACTCTACAAAGAGAATTTCAACTCACAAAGGCAAATACCAATTTCAATATATCAATCAATTGTCCATTCTTACATGGGCTGCCATGCTTTTATAGTTACAATATGATACTTCAATGTTAATCCCGAATTGGCTTTTCATGGGATTTGAAGAGACATTCTTGACCCCTTTTTCTAGTCTTACAACATAGAAAATGACTCCCCCATGTGAAGAGACACTCTAGACCACCTTTACTAGACTTGGAAAATGATTACTAGACTAGACAACCTTTCTAGACTTGGAAAATGACTACTAGACTTACTTTATTGAATAATCATACTTGATTAACTTAACTAAGACACTTTGACTAACAAAATGCTGAAAATTGACAATTTGAAGCAAAATGAAACATCACTCCTCTTGGGCTTGAGGTGTTGGACGAAAATCATGGCTCATAAACTCCAAATTAAGTCTTCAATTCAGTTCCATGCTTGAGCCCAACTTATTTGATGCATTACGCCCAACAACTTGAATAACATTCATTACTTGGCCTTGTATTGAGCTCCCTTGCACATTTTCTTTAATTTCAGCAACAAGAGTCATCAAAGCTTGCTTAATTTGTTTAGCTCTTGCTCTCGTGATTGGCCCTCCATGAATCATCATCGGTTCTTTATTTCCTTGAGTTATAACTACGGGGTGACCTTCATCATTCCCTTCTTCTTCGAAAGGATTCGTCCTCGAATCTGATTCTGTATTAAAAGGAGATAGATCAAACACATTAAAAGTAGCACTCACATTATACTCACCTGGAAGATCAATCTTGTAGGCATTGTCATTGATCTTTGCAATCACTTGAAATGGCCCATCACCCCTTGGTTGTAGCTTGGACTTTCGCTTTGTTGGAAACCTTTCTTTTCTCAAATGCACCACACCCAATCTCCTGGTTCAAATATTACTTGCTTTCGACCTTTGTTGGCTTGTTTAACATATCGCTCGGTTTGCTTCTCAATATTAAGTTTCACCTTTTCATGCAACTTCTTTACCAATTCCCTTAGCTTTTCCATCAAGACTTGCTTGCTCTTCAACAAGGGATAGGAACAAGATCAAGTGGACTCAATGGATTAAATCCATAAACAACTTCAAAAGGAGTAAAGTTAGTAGCGAGAATGCACATTCCTATTATATGCAAACTCAACAAATGGCAAACAATCTTCCCAATTCTTTAAGTTCTTTTGAATCAAAGTTCGAAGTAGTTGAGACAAAGTTCTATTTACTACTTCGATTTGCCCATCGGTTTGTGGGTGGCAAGTAGTAGAAAATAGAAGTTTAGTTCCCAATTTGCTCCATAACACACGCCAAAAGTGACTTAAAAATTTTGCATCTCTATCACTCACAATTGTTCTTGGAACTCCATGCAAACGCACAATTTCTCTAAAGAACAAATCGGCAACATGAGTAGCATCATCACTTTTATGACAAGGAATGAAATGTGCCATTTTAGAAAATCTATCAACAACCACAAACACAGAATCTCTACCCTTACTTGTTCTAGGTAAACCCAAAACAAAGTCCATAGATATGTCCACCCAAGGTTCATTTGGAATAGGTAAAGGTTTATACATTCCATGAGGTTGTGATTTTGATTTAGCATGTTTACAAGTTATGCACTTTTCACAAATTCTTTCAACATCAACACGCATACAAGGCCAAAAGAAATGATCACGTAGGACTTCCAAGGTTTTATGCACACCAAATTGTCCCATTAAACCTCCCCATGCGCTTCTCTAACAAGTAACTCTCGAATAGAACATTTGGGGATGCAAAGTTTGTTTTCACGAAATAAGTATCCTTCATGTTTATAGAACTTTCCAAATGCAAAGCATGCTCACAAGCTATATAAATAGAAGAGAAATCAGAATCATTGTCATACATTTCCTTTATTGACTCAAAACCAAGAAGCTTAGAACCCAATGTAGTGATTAAGGCATGCCTCCGAGATAATGCATCGCTACAATGTTTTCTTTCCCCTTTTTATATTTAATCACGTAAGAAATGATTCAATGAACTCCACCCATTTGATATGTCGCTTGTTCAACTTACCTTGGCCCTTGAGATATTTTAAAGACTCATGATCGGTATGAATCACAAACTCCTTTGGCCACAAGTAGTCTTTGCCAAGTTTCCAATGCTCTCACCAAAGCATAGAGCTCTTTATCATACGTCGGATAGTTCAATTGTGCTCCTTTCAACTTCTCGCTAAAGTAAGCAATTGGTCTTCCCTCCTGCATCAAAACAGCACCTACACCCTCCGGATGCATCACATTCAAGCTCAAATGATTTATCAAAATTAGGTAATGCAAGAATAGGTGCGATAGTTAGTTTTTCTTTAAGGAGTTCAAATGCATGTTGTTGTTTTTCTCCCCAATGAAAACCAACTTCCTTTTTGATTATTTCATTCAATGGTGCAGCAATGGTGCTAAAATTCTTTACAAACTTCCTATAGAAGCTTGCAAGACCATGAAAACTTCTCACTTGACAATGCTTTTAGGAATTGGCCAATCTAAGATAGCATTGACTTTTTCCTTTTCCATTTCAATTCCATTAGCACTTACTACAAATCCAAGAAAAACAACTTTGTCCATGCAAAAGAACACTTTTTCAGATTAGCATGCAAAGACTCTCTTCTTAAAGTGTTTAACACTTCTCGCACATGATCAAGATGTTCCTCTAGCTTTTGCTATAGATAAGGATGTCATCAAAATAAACTACAACAAACTTGCCGATAAAGTTACGCAAAATATGGTTCATTAATCTCATGAAAGTGCTTGGAGCATTAGTTAAACCAAAAGGCATTACTAACCACTCATATAAACCATACTTTGTTTTAAAGGCGGTTTTCCATTCATCACCTTCTTTAATTCGAATTTGATGATATCCACTCTTTAAATCAATTTTAGTGAAGACTACATCACCATGTAATTCATCAAGCATATCATCTAACCTAGGAATAGGATAACGATACTTTCTACAAGGTGATTTTATTGATGGCACGGCAATCTGTACACATTCTCCACGCTCCGTCTTTTTTTGGTACCATGATCACCGATGCGGCACAGGACTCATGCTTTCTCTAATTTTACCCTTTGTCAACAACTCCTCCACTTGCATTTGAATTTCTTTTGTCTCTTCCGGTTGGCTCTGTATCTTTGGTCGGTTTGGAAGCACCGCTCAGGATGAAATCAATTTGATGTTCAATTCCTCTTAGTGGCGGCAATCCATTTGCTCTTCTTCCTTAGGAAAGACATCATTATATTCCCGCAAAAGAGAAATAAAAGAACTTGGCAAAGATGGTGTTAGCTCATTAGTGTTCAAATAGGACTCCTTAAACACCATTACTAACACACTCTTTTCTTCAACTAATGCCCTTTTTAACTCACTTGCTTTTGCATAGAAATTCAGCCTTTTTTGCCCTCTAACTTTTCTCCCTCATTCACACTCAATTCATTCCTCTTATTATTATCTCCACTCTTTTTTCACTCGAATTTTGCCCCTCTTCCTTACTCTTTTTTTTTTCTCTCGGCCTCTCGTATTTTTCTTGCTTGGGACATTTTGATTTGATCTTCTTGCACTTGTTGTGGAGTCAATGAAACAAGTTTGGATATTTTTATTATGATGCTTGAGTGTGCATCGATTAAGAAAACCATCATACGTCACCCTTCTATCGAATTGCCATGGTCTCCCCAATAGAATATGGCTAGCATGCATTGGTACCACATCACATAGAACATCATCCTTGTAATTGCCAATTGAAAATGATACCAAAACTTGCTTAGTCACACGAATTTCTCCACAATCATTAAGCCATTGCAGCTTGTATGGATTGGGGTGCTTAAATAGCTAAATTCAGTTTTTCCACCATTTCACAACTAGCAACATTAGCACAACTCCCTCCATCAACAATTAACATGCACACCTTACCTTGAACTAAACACCCTGTGTGGAAGATGTTCTCCTTTGTTGTTCAAACCTTCTTCCATCTTTGTTTGCATGTTTAGAGCTCTTCTAACAACCAAAAGCTCTCCATGTTCGGGTATGGTCTCTTCAAGTTGTTCCTCTTCATGTTCACTTTCAGATTCTATCTCTCCATTATCCTTCACGAGCATCACTCTCTTGTTCGGACATTGAGATGCAATATGTCCAAACCCTTGACAACGAAAACATTTGATATCTCGATTTCGAGAATTGGAGTTGAGACCCTTTCCCTTATCAACCTCATTATACTTGGTTTTGAACGCCTCAATTTGAGTTTTAGAGGTTGTTCCAACACTTGCTTTCAACATTCCTTCTTTCATCTTGTTGGAAGACCTAAAAATTCGATCGTAGCTCTTTTGAAATGAACCCTTCTTCTTGAGTTGCCTTTCCACCTTTATGGTTGTATGCACTATGTCTTCAAGCTCCACATAGTGTTGTAATTCCACTATGTTAGCAATCTCCCTATTCAGCCCGCTTAGGAATCTTGCCATGGTAGCCTCCCTATCTTCATCAATATTGGCCCTAATCATTGAAATCTCCATCTCCTTGTAATACTCATCCACCGATCTACTACCTTGAGTCATTGTTTGGAGTTTTTGATACAAGTCACGAAAATAATGAGATGGTACAAATCTCCTACGCATGGTTGTTTTCATTTCAAAGTAGTGATCGATCTTTCTCCGTAACGCCGATTTGTGGTTAATTGATCCCACCAAACTAATGCATAGTCGGTGAACTCAATTGCAAGCAAGCTTTACCTTCTTTTCCTCGGAGTAATTGTGGCATTCGAAAATAAGATCCACCTTTCTCTCCCACTCCAAATATGCTTCGGGATCACTTCTTCCATGGAATGCGGGGATATTCAATTTGATGTTCCCTAAATCCCGATCAACTTCATTATTTTGCCTTCTCCCACCTCGTCTATTTGCATGGTGTTGTGGCTCCATTTCTTCTTCTTCCTCGATTCCCACTCCTCATTACGTCTCCATTGATTTGGTTGAGGAATCTCACGCCTCTAGCTGCTTTTTGTTCAAGCCTCTCCAAACGATCCGTTATATTTTCAAGAATTGCTGTAAATCTTGCAAATTGTTGTTGCATAGCCTCAATAGTGAAATCTTTTTCTCCAACCTTGCTTTGCCAAGTATCCTCCATGATATATTCCTCACAAAACACTCGTGTATCACTCAAGATGATTCACTCAATTGGCTTTTACCTCCCCTCTAATGATCTCACTACTCAATGCCTTTTTCCACTCAAATTCTCATATGTAGGCTCAATAAGAATAAGAACAAATCAAGACAAGCAATTCCAACTCACGTTCAACAAATGATATGCCCGTGTACAAAAAGAACAATAAGTATTTTTTCTAAGAAACAAGATACAATTTTCTTTTGGTGGTGGAGTCTTTAGGATCTAACAACAAGATTTTTTTTTTTTGTTTTTGTATATACTTCTCAAGATTGAATGGAGATGGAATTCAAATTTTTTTTTTTTTTTTTTTTTTTCGTTTTTTTTTCTTTTTGTTTTTTTTTGAAACTAGAAGATAGAATATGGATAAAATGATAGGAAATCGGATCAATACCATTTCTCGATACCAAACTCATACGGATTGTGAAGGACCCATTGAACATATCGATTCAAGAACCCAACGTATACAAGTAGGCGGATATTCCGGATCGATGATCTAGTTTGATCTTACCTAGAGCTTTATAACCTTGACCGTTGGCTATATGATCACCAAGAACCTTGGTATGGTGAACACCACAAGATATTGCTCAAGTATCTTGATAAGTTCTTAAACAATTGAAAACTCTACAAAGAGAATTTCAACTCACAAAGGCAAATGCCAATTTCAATATATCAATCAATTGTCCATTCTTACATGGGCTGCCATGCTTTTTTATAGTTACAATATGATGCTTCAATGTTAATCCCAAATTGGCTTTTCATGGGATTTGAAGAGACATTCTTGACCCCTTTTTCTAGTCTTACAACATAGAAAATGACTCCCCCATGTGAAGAGACACTCTAGACCACCTTTACTAGACTTGGAAAATGATTACTAGACTAGACAACCTTTCTAGACTTGGAAAATGACTACTAGACTTACTTTATTGAATAATCATACTTGATTAACTTAACTAAGACACTTTGACTAACAAAATGCTGAAAATTGACAATTTTAAGCAAAATGAAACATCACTCCTCTTGGGCTTGAGGTGTTGGACGAAAATCATGGCTCATAAACTCCAAATTAAGTCTTCAATTCAGTTCCATGCTTGAGCCCAACTTATTTGATGCATTCTGGCCCAACAACTTGAATAACATTCATTACTTGGCCTTGTATTGAGCTCCCTTGCACATTTTCTTTAATTTCAGCAACAAGAGTCATCAAAGCTTGCTTAATTTGTTTAGCTCTTGCTCTCGTGATTGGCCCTCCATGAATCATCATCGGTTCTTTATTTCCTTGAGTTGTAACTACGGGATGACCTTCATCATATAACCACTTTGTACTTTGATCAATACTTAGTGGATTCCTCCAGGAGTTGGAGAAGAGAGGATTAGAAGAATTACCCCATCTTCGAATCTCTATAAAATTTATTGTGTCATTTATATTTCAGTATTTACTTACTGCATATTATTTAATATCTGCTGATAATTTGCTATCCAATTGATATTTAACAAAGTGCTAAAACCAAGTGTTAAAACAAACTTAAACCAAATTCAAGGGTGTTAAGGCTTACGCTGAAAATCTTATCACAACCAAGTTAAGTATAAGACTAAGCAGCTGAGTTATTCTATCAATAGCTCAGTCGAGCCTGTTAAGTGGCTAACTCTGTTGGTTAACTAACTTAGATGTCCATCAAGGACATAGCTGTGAAATCAACTCTAAACTTATTTAAAAGGACTAAATCGAAAAGTAGGTAAGGTTTATTCAACCCCCCCTTCTAAACCTTACTTACACCCCTTGGGACCTACACATCTCTCTTGGCGAGGAGGGGAGGCCCTATCACTCTAGGGCGGGGCGCTCGAGCTCCCGCTAGCAGAGATCATTCCCTCAGTCTTCTCCTTTTCCTTCTTCTTAAAGGCCATCAACTTTCGTGCGGTAACTCTCCTTACCTGAAAAGCAAGCAAGAAGCAACATCAGAAAATGGAGGCAATTGAAATATACAAGAAATGCGGGAAGCAATGTAAAGAAGTAAAGCAAGGTGGGATACCCAAGAACTCCCTAACATTCAGAAGACTCTTAAACAAGCCCCAACATGCATAAGATCGGTAAACGTCTGCCATCTCTTTTCGGGAAGCGGGAGTACCTCGGGTAGTCATAACTTCCAAAACCTACTCGTGAGGGAGCTCCAAACAATTATGCCTCACGTAAAAGAAGTCCTCCTACCACAGCCCACCAGGAGAAGGAAGCCCCTCGAGAAACTTGCACTGGGGGCGTGGGCAAAAGTGGAAGAAGGTGTCACCAGGAGACTTCCTAGCATAGAACAAAGAATGGAATCCATCTATAGTCGGAGTGAAGCCCAACCATCTCATCACATGCTCATAACCCCGTATACATGCATAAGCCTGAGGAATCAACTGACCATCACATGCTCCCATAGATCTAAGAATCACGATGAGGAAATTATTTGGGGGAAGAACAAAGCCAACAAAGAAGATGTAAAGGTACACCGTGATGAAGCCCTCAGGCGGATGAATAAGCACGTTGCCCGAATCTAGGGCCAACATCACAAATGCCGAAGGAAGCTGCAGCCACCGCTCTTGCAACCTATGAAGACAAACAGAGGATACTCGACTGGCTAACTCTCCCAGAACTACTGCCCGGCTCCAAGGACGAAACCTATGTTAGTACTTGGTAGGGCGGACTTCTTTAGGATTATCTTCCTCGAATCCGGCTCAAGCTCTACTTCTCCTTCGCCATCAAAAAACACAACTCTGGATCGAGAGAAAGAATATCAAAATCCAGAAAAAAAAAGTGGAAATGGAATGATGGAACCATAAATTGAGCGTCCGGTACCTCAACCTCTGAGCGGAACGACAGAAGTACCGAAATCCGGGATACGACTTGAAATTTACGAAAACTCCGGAGAAGACGGGAAAAAATAAGAAGAAAAATGGGCCATGGGGCTTGGAATGCTCTCCGGGGGCGCGCCCATGCGGCCGCCCGGGGAGGGCGCTAAGGGGGCACCCTTACCCACTCCGGGGAGGTGCCCCGGGGCACCCTCTACCACATATGGAGCTCTCATCTCTCTCTTCGCTTGACACACTCCACCCATCACTCCAACTCCCCATGCATTCTCACCTCACCTCAACTTTCAATCAAGAAATTTCCTAAGTCTTCTATAAAGCAAAAAAATTCAAAGTTGAAGGGTAGAGAGAGAAATATTATCTTTGGAAGACATGGTCTCAAGTTCTCCTTCCAAGTGTCCTTATGCAAAAGTGGTCAAAGATTCTCCAAAGACAAGACAAGATATACAACAAGACAAGCCGATATTTCTACATCAGATTAGCTCCCGCACTGCTTCATCCCTCTACAGCACCAGAGTTGGGGGGGCTTATGTTGGGGGCAAAAATGACATTGAATTGACTAATATATAATTCTGTTTATATATTTATTTAATATTAATTGTCCAATGGACTCTTAGTAAATAAACCGGCCCAATAGAGTCCGGGACTGGCCCATAGGCCGATTTCTTCTACGCGGACTGGCTCATAGGCCGAATTCTCCTACACGACCAACGGGGCCTATCTCCTAGGTATAAAAAGTCCCTCCTATTTTCTGTAAGAAGATTAATTGATAATTCTCCTACGCATTTTAATTCAGTATTCGTTTACTGTTTTATTCTCTCGTTCACCGTTCTGATTTGAGTGTCGGAGGGGGCTCCCCAGGACAACCCCCAGGGTCCTCTAACATTTGCGCATGTGCAGACAAGTTCCAAGTCAAAGGATTTTCCAGCTCTCGGAGAAGAAGAGTTGAAGATTTCCCCCTCCGGAAGAGGATTTTGGTCAACCCTATTGACTTGGAGTGATCTACCTTAAAAAATAACATCATATATATTTTTTAGTTTTTCATGTATTGTTGTATGATTAGCTTTTGCAAAATTTTAATTAATATTTTGTTGTACCACTTTAAAATATTAAAGGATATTTATGTGCATTTCTCTTTAAATATCTATCTTATCCCATTTTCAAAATTATGAATCCGACCAATATTTGCAATGATTTTAGCCATCGCAGCAGATCGTTGCATGTCAAGTGGTAGCCATGTGTACAATATTATTTTGTACCGGAACTATTAGTGTTGACCAGAGATGAATGTTCAAAGCAATCTTCTTGTCATTTACAAAAATACAATAAATATTTTTCCAAAATCAAAAGCACCACATACATTTAAATTTTGACTAAGTGAACCAAAAAAAAAAGTTGGCATCTGGAAATACTAAAAAGTGAATTTGTTTAGTTGAAAAAATATGGGAATCACTTTCTCTAGTGTTGACAAATTTATAATCTCTTAGATTGCATTTAGATGGAAGAATTTGGATTTGGATTTATAAGAAAAATTTAAAATAATGTCATATCTAAAATAGATTTGAAATCTACAACAATGATTTAAATAAGAGTTCAAAATGGAACCTAAGAATTTGAAATCTATTTTATCCAAACAAGCTCAAATGTTTAGTTATTATGAACCTGAGATCCTTAACTTCAAATTGGTCAGTCCAAATGATGTCTTAATGTTTTCAAATATCAACTTATGTTTGCGCTTCTATATATTTTAATAAAAATCAAAAAGCAAAGCATGGGTGTTTTATATTTCTGATGCCAGGCTGCCAGGTTTACAGCTTTCTAGTTAAATGTGCCACAAACTTTCATAGAAATTAAATAGAGACCCCACTTGGTGGCAGGTTTACAACTTCTATATTTAGACCAATTAAAGCCACTTTCATTGCGGGTGATATTCCCCCTTCTTATTAATTAAATTAGCACAAAAATGGCCATTCTCTAATCCATGCTTCTCTCCCACAACCACAAGTGACAATTTTTATGGTAAAAGAAAAAAGAGGTATCGTGATTTTGGCTATTCTTTAGTCCCAAAATTAATCAAATTAATGAATAATTCATTTACTTCTTTTATTTCTGTAGTTCCAAACTATTGATGTCTTTTTTTTTGTTTTTTTGTTAGTGAATATATATATATATGGAGAAAGAAGCGTGGAACAGTATAAGAGTGGCCACATGGAAACTAGTTCTGGCCATTTTTTGTTGTGTCATCGTATATTTTATACTCAAGTTCATAAAAGACTTGTTTGTTCTTTCATCATCAAGCGACGACTCCAAAGTAATAGACATCTCCCTGGGGTTCATCTTCTCTGTATTTCTTGTAACCATAGTTATTTTTTTGGTTATTTCTGCTATTTTTGATTTTCAAAAGATTTATATTGGTATTAAGGGTGGTGAGGTGATGATTAAGGCTGAGGACCAAGTTTAACTCATCATCTAATTCTTGTTTTTTGACCTGTACTGCATGCATTAATTTGTTAACATATTTGGATTTGATATCCTAATATTGTTGATATGTTATTTTATATTGCAGCATTTATTTGCCTTTTGATGATTGAGCGTGCCAATTACTGCATTACTTCTGCCGTAAGATTTTGTTGTACATAATGTTATATGTTATAACTGCATAAATGGCTTTAGTTTATGACAAAATTCTTGTCAGACGTTCTAATGGGTCAAAATCCGTTAGACGGATCCCCAAAACTGGCCCAGGGATATTTTTATTTTATTAGCATGGATCGGTATTAGCAGTCATTTTGAAAAGTATTAGCAATCTATCTGAAAAGTATTAGTACGTAGTTCACTTGCAAGTATTAGTTTTTATAATGTTGGACAGTAATATAATGTCAGCAGATCCCTGAAAAGTATTAGATTTTTATCTGAAAAGTATTAGTAGTCACTCTAAAAAGTATTATTATGTATATAGTTTACTTGAAAATATTTAATAAACCCCTAAAAAGTATAAGTTTTTCTTGTCAAAAGTATTAGTAATCCCCTGAAACGTATTAGTAACTGAAAAAATATTTAGTTTTTCCATGAAAGTTTTCAGTAATTCCACTGAAAAGTATTAATTTTTCTAATAAGAAGTATTAATAGTCTGTTCGACCGCTAAACACCTATAAAAATCTAACAATCCTCACAAGAGAACGAGATAAGATGTAGGGTAGCAAGTTAACCACAAGTCGTTTCTCAAAAAAGACTTAGCCGGCAAATAATTATTATTCAACACAATAAACAAAAAGTAATAAATCATAAACAATCTAACCAGATTTGTTTGATCTTAATAAACTAAAGAAAAAAAATAAAAAGACAAATTAAAACTAAACACGATTAAACTTGAAGAAAAACACATGGATGAAAGTCTAGGATTTCGGAATCATCTCATCAATTAAACTTGCAAGTAGAATATCAACTAATTGATCATGCGGTTAACAAATATAATAAACAGGTAAAAACTAAGTCTAGATCTGATAAATCACGTATTCACAGATTAGGGTTATCCCTACATAATTTGCTATATTCATTAAGCGATAATACATATCTGATTCATATCTAACCCCCTAATTGAATTTAGTCCAGAAATAATATCCTCTCTCGATCTCAATTATTTCCTCAAAATAATCAAAAGTTGGTCAAACAATCAAATCATAACAAAAAGCAATTCAATTAGGAAAAGCATAATCAATTACTCAATACTCATGCTTGTTTATTTGATTCAACTCATCCTAACCCTAGAACAAAGAAATTAGCTCATGGATAGATTCATCAATTCAATTAAACAAGAGATAATAATCACAAACATCATCATGAAGCAATTAATACCAAAAGAAAATCAAATAGACAAATAAAGGTGGAGAAAAATTGTCATTTTTCAAATTGCAAGGAGATCCCCAAAAGAAACCCTAAGTTAACGTGAAGAAGGGAGAAGACGAAGAGAGAAAAATTCAAATCTTGTATCTAGTTTCAATGTATCAAAATCTAAAGCCTAGACTCCCCTTATAATGGCCAAAGACCCTAACAACTTGGAAGAGTCCAAATCCTAAAAGAAGTCTACTAAAAATCGATAAAATTACGTTTAGATTTTGTGTCTTGAACGGTCACCGAACGACATGCTACTTTGGGAATGGCCAGGGGAACGGTCCTTGAACGGTCACTCTTCAAAGAAGTTTGTTTGGGACGAACGGCCGTTCGCGTTACTTTTTTTCAAACACAAACGACATTCTTCTTAGGGAACGACCGTTCCTTTTACTCTTTTTCAATACGAACGGCTATTAAATAGTCGTTCGCCGTGTTTCTTCCTTCTTCACTTCTCTTAGCCCACTCTTCATTTCTTCTTTATTCTACCTACACTTTTCCACCAAAAACAAGCATAACACACACAAAAATAGACTCAATAATAAAACACGCAAATACACAAGCAAAAACACGAAATATACTATTAAAAATATATAAATGAAATCAAAATAACCACATAAAATACTAATAAAAACACACAAAACAACTCCCCTACACTTAGTCATTTGCTTGTCCTCAAGCAAATAATAATGCCTATAAATCAAACAAGAAATATTATGGTCAATTTGAGAGTCAATTCATCCATCACACCACGTCTTATCCACCTCGTATTATCCTACATTGATTCCCAACCTTCACAACAGACTCGCTCGGCTAAGGTTCATAGTTAGTTAAGGTGTTCGGCCCTCCTTACTTGGTTTCAAATCCGTGTCAAAAGTTGCAACCCTGTCATATACACAACAAATCACACGATTACTAGCCATGAACCATTTTTTTTTTTTCGATATATATTCTTTTTCGCTAGAACTCGCGAGATATTCTTCCACTAGGATGAAGTTCGGATTTTTTTCGAAAGGCTCCTAGGGTGGTTTCTCATACTCATGTTTGAGCCACCGTTTTACGTAAAAGACAAACATGGGGCTCATGAATGCTCCTACTTACTAAGTGACTCAACCAGCGGAGTATAATCTCGATTGTTCTATATTTGTTTTTCTCTTTGTTCTTTTTTTTTTCAATTTGGCACACCCTTTTTTTTTCGATTAGGTGTTTTTCTTTTCTTTTTTCTTTTCGTTCGCAATGCTAGCAATATTGTGTACACACACAAATCAAAACAGGGTTTTAACTTAATTCATATCGATGAAACTTCGAAATTCAAGCCCCACAATCTAAACTAGCATTTAACCATCGCCTTATTTGTCTATCACAAGGGTTGAACAATTTAGTCAAATCCCAAGTATCAAATTCACGGTGTTATTTATAATCAAAACTCAAATTGCTACATCTATTTCAAGTTAGCTAAATGACACTATTATTAAGCTTAAACAATCAAAGGAATAGTAAAAGAAATAACCACATGCAACTATAACACCTAAACAACAACCAATCGCTCCCCCACACTTAAACCAGGCAATGACCTCAATGCGTAAAAATAAATGAGAAAGGAAAAAGAGACATCCATGATAAATGCGATAATGGCACAGTGGTTAAGTCAAAAACGCATGCTGACAATCCTGCAAAAGACATGTGAAGGAGAACAAAAATACCCATAAAGATAAACTCTAAAAAAAATTAAAAATGACATGCAAAGGCAACACGACACACAAACAACTCACACAAAAGAAATACAAACTCAATGGTGAAAAAGAATCACTCGTGATCTTCCGGCGGTGGTGGAGAGGTGATATGATCAAAGAAAAGGCCGGAAAAAAATCCCGCTCGAGGTTCAGCAACCAAGCATCAATGGACTGGAACTGGGCATTGCAAAGTGGTGGTCAACCCGAGTGTTAAGTTGATCAAAACGACTATCCAACAAATCAAACCGTGCACTAAACTGAGTAGTCATCTAGTCCATGCGCTGAAGAACCATGTCCCAACCACCAGTTGGGCCAAGTAAGGGCCCGCTAGGTCCCGTAGAAGTCTCAACCACCATCAGATCCGGAGTAGGAGTAGAAGTAGAGGTGGGATGATCAGGGTCCGAAGTAGATGGGGCGGCACCTTGGGCAAGTGCTGCGGCGGCACGTTCATCCTTAAAACACCAATGGTTATTTATACCTTTGACACACCAAGGCTTGGTAGCTATTATATCAGAGCATTTAAGGGAATCCTTATCCAATGGCCACATCTGGGCCACTGCTAAAGTAGTCGTGCTAGGGTCAAAGAGCCCAAAGTAGATAGCAATAGCAGTGATAAAATTACCCATACAAAGACGAGCCCTCGAATTGGTGATCACGTGCTCAAATGTCCCAAAAATAAACACGGGTGTGAAAATTGCCACGCAATTTCGTAAGCACCATAAGAAAAATAAATCCTTAGTGGCCACTTTGCTAGTCTCATTTTTCCCAAATACCACATGGGATATATATTTGTGTGCATAATTAACAAAGCCGGAGTATGAATGAACCCACACGGTGTGCCATGGGGCTCAAAATGATCATGCCCCATTATTTCCTCCCAAAATGCGGCCAGATTAAAGTGAGCTCCGACCATAAAATGTCCCGCCGGATGAAACCCAAAAATTTCCTCCATAATTTCCATAGTAACCCAAATAGTCCGCCCCATCAAACGACAACTAAACCCCTCCACAATCTCATCACCAAAATTCAAAGTGGTATAACTAATCACTCAAAACAATCAAAAGTTGGTCAAATAATCAATCATAACAAAAAGCAATTTAATTAGGAAAAACATAATCAATTAATCAATACTCATGCTTGTTTATTTGATTCAACTAATCCTAACCCCAGAACAAAGAAATTAGCTCATGGATAGATTCATCAATCCAATTAAACAAGATATAATAATCACAAATATCATCATGAAGCAATTAATACAAAAATAAAATCAAATAGACAAATAAAGGTGGAGAAAAATTACACTTTTTCAAGTTGCAAGGAGATCCACAAAAGAAACCCTAAGTTAACGTGAAGAAGGTAGAAGAAGGAGAGAGAAAAACCCAAATCTTGTATCTAGCTTTAATGTATCAAAATCTAAAGTCTAGACTCCGCTTATATAGCCCAAAGACCCTAACAACTTGGAAGAGTCCAAATCCTAAAAGAAGACTACTAAAAATCGATAAAATTATGTTCAGATTTTGTTTCTTGAACGGTCACCGAACGACATGCTACTTCGGGAACAGCCAGGAGAACGATCATGGAATGGCCACTCTTCAGAGAAGTCTTTTTGGGAACGGCCGTTCCCTTTACTTTTTTCAAACACGAACGACATTCTTCTTGGGGAACGGCCAGGGAACGGTCGTTCCCTTTACTTTTTTTTCAATACGAATGGCCATTGAATGGTCGTTCGCCGTGTTTCTTCCTTCTTCACTTCTCTTAGCCCACTCTTCGTTTATTTTTTGTTCTACCTACACTTTTCCACCAAAAATAAGCATAACACACACAAAAATAGACTCAACTACAAAACACGCAAACACACAAGCAAAAACACGAAATATACTATGAAAAATATAGAAATGAAATCAAAATAACCACACAAAATACTAACAAAAACACACAAAACATAGTCCAACTAAAAAGTATTAGTAGATCCTATAAAAAGTATTAGTATTTCGCAGGGCTGCTGGGTCTGCGGGTCGGATAAATCTATTAGGATGGATCCGTATAACCGTTAGACCGTCTGACAGGAGACTACCTCTTAGGAGGGTGTCCCCAACATAGAATTTGAAGGATTTTTTAATCAATGCAATTCCATAGATTTTTAGAGAATTCTGTGGATTTCATTATGCATTCCATAGGATTTTAACGAAATTTCATTCTATGAATTATGTAGATTTTATTAGAATTTAGTAGAATTTGTTAGATTATATAAAAAAAATATAATTGATGAATTTTTATGAATCTAGTAACATAACTTCATGATCATAAAAACATAAAAAAATGTGTAAATATTCAAATAAAGTCAATAACAAAAAACATAGTTTCATAAACTTTACAAAGATAAAAACATATAATTACAAAAACACCATAAGATTTGGGTGTCCCCAACATAGAATTTAAAAATATGTTATTGACTTTATTTGAATACATGTATTTATCTTTTTACATAAATATATAAAATGTCATGTATGTATATATATAATAAATATAATATTTGGATACATATTTTCAGATATTTTTTTCAATTAAAATGAGTATTTTTCAATTGAATTTAATCAACTTGAATACAATTCTATATAATTAGGAAGAAATGAGGTAATCTCAATAATAACTATACATTTATATCATAAATAACTAAAATACATGAACAACTAAATTGATGTCCAATTATAATTTTTGAAACCTATTACAAAATAATATTTTGAGTAAATATATATTACACTTTTTGTTTATTATGTTTATTTTTTATTTTATATATGCAATATAGATGTAAAAATTATATATTATATGTCAAAAATATTATTAAATTTTAAAATATAAAAATAAAAAAATAAATATAATAATTAATACAATGCACAAACAAATTTGGAAAGCTAGTTTTTATATAATTCTAATTAATGGTCCTTAAAAATAGACTACCAAAAACTGTCATTTTAATATTAATTAACTTTTTGTTATAGAATAAATTTTAATTACTTTTTATAATACTCTTTATATATATATATATATATATATATATATACTCTCGAATGTTCACAAAATTTTGTTATAGTGAATTAATTTAAGTTCTATTCCCAAAGTTTGAAAACCCAAGATTTATTGTCATAATTACTCTTATTACAATAGAGCCCCAATAATTTAATATTAGATTAGTTAATAACCTCGCTTAAATAATATTTTTAACCGGTCCCAATATGAACAACATGTTAAATTAATAATGAGATAATATATATGAGAATTCATATAGATCCCATCCAATATATAAATTAATAATTCTTTAATATATAATCTATTTATGATTAATCTATGAAGTCTTCATTAAAAATGACTCAAATAACATTTCTTTTTGTTTAATTGATGTCATCTTGAATAGGGGTGTAAACGAGTCGAGTCGAGCCGAACATAGTATTGTTTAAGCTTGTTTGAATTTTAATCGAGCTTCAAAAATTATGTTTGAGCTTGGTTTGATTATTAATTTAAGTCGATTCGAAAACGAGCTTTATCGAGCCGAAACTCTTAATCGAGCTCGAGTAGCTTGATATTTTTACACATATTTTATTCTTTTTTAACTAATCGAACGAACTCGAGCCCCAATATGAGCTTTACTTCTTATCGAATAATAAAATGTGTTCAAGCATCTCATTTTTATCTTAATAATTTCAAACGAACTTTTTAACAATCGATCTCGAATCATGATCGAAATAACTTATATTAGTTTTTCAGTATAATCTTGAATCACGCGCATCTCTGACTTTTGTTGAGATAGTAAAGACTTTAAGTGTAATTTCTCATACCTCAAATAAAATTATCCAATATCATTGTTGTTGAGCTTCAATCTTTTGAGAAGGTCTATAGTAATTATTATTTTCAACTTCACAATTCACATGTCGCTCTCGATTATCTGTTTCCTGGTCAACAATTCTACAATTTTAACTCTCCGTAGTTATATAATTCCCATATTACAAGGTTGAATCTTTTGATGTTCTGATTGGTTTAAAAAAAAAGCAATTTAAATTTCTTGTAATCCTCAAATGGTTTTCGATGAGCATTACAATTATCCACAAGCCAAAAAACGACTTTTCTAAAAGTTATTTTTCTATAAATTAATAGATTATTAATTTATCGGTTATTTAATGTCTCGCTAAATTAATAGATTTTGGCAGTTCTAAGGTTTTTAATTTATAGAAGTTTAACTATATTTTTCTTTTAATATGCATTTGACTTGGAGATCTTTGAACTCAAATTGAATGAGTCCCAAACCGAAAATATCCCTTGACTTTTTAAGTTTTCCAAACCGAGCTGTTCCAAAAAAAAAAAATAAAGACTTTCTGGTACAACTATTTAGATTTTTTGATATATGTACCGAACCGTTATCGAATCAAAATTAGAACCAAATTTAAGAATGACATTGACATCTATAATATTTCAGGTTGTTGTTTCTGTGGTTATTCCATAGGTTTTTTATGCTTGTGCTTGAGTTGGGGTGATAACAGGATAGTTATTGGGATGCTTATGTATTGAACAATAACTACTAATTATTTCATCTTTTGCGATGAAGTTCTGCTTCCCATATTTCCACGGATTATGTAAGGTCAACGATCATGTGCTGAAGCTGCCAAGAAAATATAAATGTTATCTGATGTTTAAGTAAAAGGTAGTTATTACAAGAAAATATTATTTGGTTTCATTGTGGATCAGGAGAACTTCTAAGAAACTTGATTGCCTTGTATTATTTTTAAGACTTATTTTCTAACAATGATGTTAAAAAATGTTAGTTTTTATTATGTCAATATGTCATATTGCGATATATATTTTTATTGGTGGATTAAAACAGTTGAAGTATATTTAATAATTGGGAAGATCTCCTATTAGATCGTCTAACGAATCCAATCCGTTAGACAGATCCAATTTATCCAACCCGCAAACCCAGCCTGATTCATACTCCACCAACCAACAAAAAAAAACGACAAAAATTAAACAAAATTTTCTCTCTATCTCTCTCTTTCAATCCTCTCTGCCTACTCCACGACCACCTGCGAAAATATCTGCATTTCTCTATTGTTATCAGAAGTCAAAACTCGTGAATTGAAGTTCTTAATAGCACACAACTCATCTTTTAATAGAAATTTATTACCCACTGTATCTACAAACTAACAAGGAAAAGTGCAGATCTTCTTTCAATATTTTCGATATCAATCTCATATACTTGGGAACGAAAATCATCAATCCTAGAATTAACGAAAGATATTTCTGTAATTTTTTTCTCCGAATTTTTGGTACTTGGTCAGTTTTTTTACACATCTTTTTTGTCGTATAAACTGATTTAGTCATGCCCTCCAAGGAACTACTAATACATTTCAGAAGAACTGCTAATACTTTTTAGAAGTACGGCTAATACTTTTCAGAGGGAATGTTAATATATTTCGGGAGAAAATTTTAATTATATTCAGGAGAAATACTAAAATACTATCCAGAGAACTACTAATACTTTTTCGAGGAACTACTAATATTTTTTTGAGGGACTGCTAATACATTTCGGGAGTATATTCATGAGAAATACTAAAAAACTCTTCAGGGAACTATTAATACATTTCGAAAAGAATTTTTCAAAAGCTAATACTTTTTAGAAAATTTAATAATACTTTTACTCTCCAAGGAAACTACTAATACATTTTCGGAGAAAAATTTAATTATATTTTCGGGATTATATTAAGAAAATACTAAAATACTAATACATTTTCGGAAAAGAATGCTAATACATTTTAGAAGGATGGCTAATACTTTTCAGAAGGACTGCTATTACATTTCGGGAGAAAGTTTTAATTATATTCAAGGAACTACTAATACTTTTTCGAGGAACTACTAATACATTTTGAGGGACTACTAAGACATTTTGGGAGTATATTCAGGGAAAATACCAAAAAACTCTTCAGGGGCTTACTAATACATTTCAGAAGAACTGCTAATACTTTTTAGAATGATGACTAATACTTTTCAGAAGGACTGCTAATACTGGTGGTCCCTGAAAATTACTAAATACCACCGCTAATATTACGAAAATACCACCGGGTCCGCGGGTCAGATCCGTCTAACAGGTCAGACCCGTTAGACGGTCTGATAGGAGTTTTTTGTGTTAATAATTTCATGTTGATTATTCTTCTTTGTCATTTTTTAAAGTATGAATAATCTTTTATTTTGCGATTCTATGTTTTGGACCAAAAATCTTCGTACCGAATCGTCCCAAAAATTGAGACAGTACAGTAAGACTATTTATTAGCTACGATACAATTCCAGATACTGACTTTTTAAATCTCCGAATTCGGTGTGATTCTAAATCTCCAAAGAACACAACCAGGGCTATTCCTTGCATTATGTGAATGAGTCAGTAGACACGGGACCAAAAATATTACGAAATTTGGAGCCCAAAATTTTTGTATTTCTTTTATATCTAGTAAATATATAAACAAATAAATTACTATACTAAGAGTATATCTAGGTTAGTGGTTGAATGTTTTCCACTTTTCAAACTTTGAAAGACAGTGTAGGTCCCAAGGGGTGTGAGTAAGCTTTAGAAGGGGGGGTTGAATAAACCTTACCAATTTTTTGATATTAGTCCTTTTAAAATAATACAGAGTTAATTTCACAACTATGTCCTTGAGGGGCAGCTAAGTTAGTTAACCAGCAGAGTTAGCCACTCAACAGACTCGATTGAGTTGTTGATAGAATAACTCTGCTGTTTAGTCTAAACCTTAACTTGGTTGTGAAAAGATTTTCAGCGGAAGACTTAACACCCTTGAATTTGGTTTAACTTTGTTTTAAACACTTGGTTTTTAGCACTTTGTTAATTATAAGTTGGATAGCAAATTATCAGCAGATATAAAATGATATGCAGAAATAGAAATGCTGAAATGTAAATGACACAAATTTTTTATAGAGGTTCGAAGATGGGGTTATTCTTCTACTCCTCTCTTCTCCAACTCCTGGAGGAATCCACTAAGTATTGATCAGAGTACAAAGTGGTTATCAGTCTAGATACAAGTCTTGATCACACAGCTGACTTGAACCTTTGGGACTCAGTCTGGAGATGCCTTGGTCACACAGCTGGCTTCTCGTCCAACTCAGCTTCTTCACAGGACAGCTGTCTTGCTACTTCAGCTCACTTGCTCAAGCTTCTTGGATTTGATCACGAAGCCCTCCAATAACTTGAGACTGGTTCGCCTTGAACCATTCTACAATCCTCCTTGGAATATAGACCCCTTTTGATTCCTCAAAAGTTTCCTCTTCAACAGTTTGAAGTTGTCTTTCCTTCACAACTTGGTGTTGGATCGATTTCCGTCGAAATTTAGGCTTGAGGATTTGCTTGAATGACTTGAGAATATTTTGCAGGTTACAGTTCGAATAATTGTTTGATAGTTCGTGGTTCAGGTTGTCAAGGTAACCTTTTCTCAAAGTGATTCCTCAGCCTTTTTAGTGAACTTTCAAAAATCTGCCCATTGAAGAGATAGGCTGATTTTCAAAAGTCACTTGTGTTCATTGGCTTGCCTTGTTGCAGTCCTTGATGTTGGCATTTCCTCGTATTAAATGAATGTTCGACTTTTCGAGTCGACACGAGGTGCGATCTTCCTATTGGTTTATTCCTTTTGCACGCTTCGGGGTCAACACTTTCAGACATGGCAGCATGGAAGTATTACTTATTTAAGTAAGCTTCTTGACTTCTGTGCACCGGATTCTTTTCAGTTGTCTTGACTTGACTGCAGTTTTTCTAACTTTCCCAGGTGACTTCGAGTTAGCTTCCAATCAATGGATGACTCATCTGTCACTTCAACTTGAGACTTGGCTTCTTGACTTGACTTGACCGACACTTCACACGGTTGTATCTCACCGATACTCCTTGATCGAGTTCTTGACTTCTCCTCCTTGCCATACTCAAATTGTTTCACGGTGGTGTCTTCATTTCGATCTCGATTGACTTCTTGTATATCCAGGCATAGGCCGACTTGACTCACTCATACAACCCTATCTATTACAATGCAAATTACAAGGAAAATGAGGTGCCAACTTTCTAGTCTAAGTTTTACATGGCATTCATCAAAATCTAAGAAATAAATTTCCCAACAGTTTCCCCCTTTTTGATGATGCCAAAACTTAAAACATACATACAAAATGTAAATAGCAAAGATACATGCAGACAATGTAGAAACAGAGAATGTATGCGTAGAATCAATCTTTTTATTGACCATAACATTCTTGTCCTTTACAAAGCTGTTTACAATGTGTATCATAGCAGACATAGCAAACTATATCTACGCAAATATAGAAATTACACAATATTTATTCATCGTACAGAAGACTTACATACATATGTATTTACATCAGTAAAATACATGAAGGGGTGGACAACAACACTTCATCGCCTTCACTGCCTCCTTCTTTCTTCTTCAGCTCTATCGTCCACTGCTCTCTTTCTTTTCTTTTCATCTTCAACTGCCTTCTTTTTCTCGTATGCTCTCTTTGCAGCATCGTCTCTTCTCTTTCTTTCTTGCCTTTCTTCCCACATCTGAGTTTGTCTTCTATTTTCTTCTTCTATTCTCTTAACATACTCAGCATTTTTCCTCTCCACTTCCAGATTTGCTATGGCATCATATCCAGCCCAATAGATCCCTCATTTCTTTCTTGGATCTATGTATTCAATGTTTTTGGGTAGAGGTCTAGGTTTGAAACCTCTTCTTCCACTGCTTCTTCCTCTTCCTCTGGGTGTATATTCTACAGGAGCCTTCCTTTTGTCAGCTGACTTGCTGCTTGTAGTCTGCTGACTGCTGGTAGTCTGCTGCCTATCAGCTTCTTCGCACAGCTTAAGGCCTTTTTCCCAGTACAAGTCCTAGGCTTGGCCCATGGACATGTTCTCGAAGTATCCTTCGGATTCGAGTATTTTGAATTCATCAACTGATCTCGGCTCCTTTCCGATGTCTGAAATAGCATCTGTGTCTTTTCTTTCCGGAATGCTCCGTATTGTTTCAATATATCCATTACACGGGCATCCATTTTTCCTTCGACCTTCTTCATCCATGCTTCTACAATTTTTCTCTTCTCAGACATAGGTACAACAGAGTGTTGGAGCGGCAAAGTTACTGGAAGTTTGCTGATTATGTCAGCTGTGACAAGGCCTTGTTGAGGGGTTTCAACAAACATTAGAGTCATATCTTTTGAACCTTCCCCCTCAACTGCTTTTCCCTTTTCTTTCTTCTGTTCTTCAATTGTTTTCTTCTTCTTCTCAACAGTTGTATCCTTCTCTTTCTCCTCCGCTGACCCTTTCAACATCTTCAGGTATTCCTCTTCCCCCTTTTTGGCATCATCAAAGGATAGAGGAACCCCTGGGAACATGCCAACAAACATGAAATCTAGGCGGCTGATAGCTGAGTTTTGCTTGGAGTCTGCTGCGGAGTATGATGTACGTAATTTTGAGCGGGTGGCTTTGGATTCGGCTGCCACCAGCTTCATTTCAGCCATGAGTAGGCTGAGTTTGTTATTCATATTTTCTTCTACGCGCAGAAGTTCTTTCCTGTGAAATTCTCGCAACAGTTCCATTTCAGTGTTGTGGGAGGCATGCATTCTGTCAATATTTTCTTGCATTCTCCTCTTTATATCAGCATTATCAGCACTCCAGATCAACATTTTGTTGTACAATGCCTTAAAATATCTGACTTGTTCTAGTCGCATTATACGCTGCTATTGACACCATTCCCTAATTCTAACCACTATTCCGCATAGATCGGCCGTTCTACCTTCTCAATCTCTGCAAAGATTGTCTTGAAGACCTCTCGTACTTCAGCTATCACCTTGGTCTCAGCTGGCGGCCAAACAACATCAAAATCAAAGTCTGCTGGGACGATAGTATCTGTGGGAATAACTGGGTCAGGTCTGACGTTAAAGCATCGGTGCTCTCGAGCTGTTTCTTCATCAAGTTCAGGCAGCTCAATAGAGAAAGGGAAAGTTTCTTCAAATGCATCATCACAGACATATAGTATAGATTTCTCTGTTACTCGTGTCTGTGATATGCCCGGTTGAGTGGAGTCTGCTGCAGCTTTGGGAGCCTGTGCAGACGACTCGAGTTTCAGCTGGGCCTTGGTGAGTGGTTTGGCCAGCTGACTGAGCCTCAGTTGTCTTAACAGTTTCTTCGGCCTTAGTAGATTCTGATAAATGAATTTGTTGTTCCTCAGCTGCACCATCAGCGTCATCGGAAGAGGATGAGTCTTGAAGATTTGGCTCATCATCAAAATTGAATGTTTGACGAGTAGCCTTGAGGTCTGGCTTGCTCGTACTTGGTAGAGCCTCCTCAGCTGAGTCTTTTTGATGTGCAGTTGGGGTAGACTCAGCTTTATCTGCAGATCCCAGGAAGGTTATATCAGGATCATCCTGGGAGTCATGAAGAGCACTGATTTCCTTCTCTGAATAATCAATTATGATTTGAGGAATGCTCTTATCTCCTTGATTATTACCTAGGGAAGTCTCAACTTCCCTTAGGCCTTCATTACCTCCTGTAGTCTCAACTGCAGTGGGGCCTTGTACAAGCCCTTCGACAGGCGCATTTGTCTTGGGGTCTTCTACAGTGGCTTCCACAGGAGTCTCAACCCTTTGGATTGCACTTTAATGGCCCAGAGTTTTAACTCCCGGGGCAGAACCATCCTGTGCCTCGACTGCATCAGCAGCGTCCTCAGCCTACAGAGTAGTTGGCACTTCAGCTGAGACAGTCTCAACTGTCCGAGCTTCGTCAGTGACAACTTGCCATGTTTCCTTATCTTGTTCCTTCTCCACTTCGCCTCCTAGATTCATGGTGGAGTCATCTGCAGCATCCTCCGACCTAGCTGCAGTGGAGGGAGTTTCCCCCTCAGCTAGCACACCAGCTAGTGACTTAAGTTGGGGTCACTCTGCTCCAAACTCCCGGCTTTGTCAAATGAGTGGTCAGCCGTGGGGGCAGGTGGTAAGACACCTTCAGCAGGGGTTGGCTCAACTTGGGTGCCCAAATTCCCAGTGTCATCGCTAATTCCCTTAGATCCGTCCTCTGAGTGAACTGGGGAAGTGGTTGCAGCAATAGCTGTGGCAATCTGCTGTACCACTCCCAATGGATCGATCTCCAGCTGTGATTTGGAAGACTCTCCTGGTCCTTCCCTCAGCTGTTGCTCATTCATCATTTTGGACTCCAGCATGGCTTGCTGCATATCCAATTTCTCCTTTGCAGCAACCGGATCCACGTCCTCATCACTTTCTGAAAGAACATCTATGTGTGGATGAGTGTGATTGCTGGTTCCAGTAAGAGGACAAATGCTGGCTTTCTCACGCGCCTCTGCTTCCTCAGCTGCTCTTGCCTGTTCGTTTTCCTTCCGAATTTGCAGTATATTAATACAGTTATCCTCATCCAGAGCTTGCAACACTGTATCAACTTCAAGAAACCTGAAGAGTTTCTCTTCCTCATCAATGAACTCTGGGTGTTCAAACTGCACCCTAGAGTGACTCAGCTTCCATTTCCTCCATGCTCTTAGACGATTTTGGATGTCTGGGTACAATGGAGAGCATATGATTACATCATCATCTTCAACCTCTCCATGTTGCCCTTCCTTTTCAGGAATGGAGGGTAGCAAACTCTGCTGCTCTTCACGCTCAGCAGCGTCTGTCGTAGGTGGAGATACAGTCTTGTCGATAGGAGATTCTACTGTCTCAGCTGCTTCTTTTTCCTCAGCTGTTTTGTCCACAGTTCTGGTCTTCAATTTGCCTCTGCTGATCGGCCTCAGCAGACTTGGCTGTTTCATTAATAATTTCTGGAGACTGCACTTCTTCAACAGTCTCAGAGATCTTTTCCAGCTGAGTGGCAGACTTAGCTATCTTCTCAATCTCTGAACGCTTGGTGAGTCTTCTTCTCTTTATCCTTGCCAGGGGAATTTCTGGTTCGGATACGACTTCCTCAGATTCCTTGGCGCGGGGGCCGGTGCATCTTTCTTTTTTTGAGGAGTTGCCTTTCTTGGCGTGCCAGTCCTCTTCTTCTTGATGATTGGAGAAGGTATTTGAGGTTTCTTCTCCGTCTTGGCTGCAGGGACAGGAGACACGGCTGCAGGGGCAAGTGACTCGGCTGCAGGGGCAGATGCATCTTTCTTCTTTGCTGTAGGGGCATCTATCTTCTTTGCAGCTGCATGGGCAGCTTTCTTCTTGGGAGGGGAAGTAACAACTGTTTCTTCAGGATCAGCTAATTCCCCCTCGCTGGTATCCACCCTCTTGGCATATGCTCTCTTCTGGGCTCCAGACAAGTTGGCCCGAAACATGTTCTTGTTAACATAGAAGGATTTTCCATGTCGAAGGGGAACACCCTTCACCTCCATAAGATGGCCAATGACTAGGCCATAGCCTAGAGATCCTCCAAAGGATCCATCGTCCTTGAAGGACTTATTTGCAACATTCTGGCAGAGTCTGCTGTAGACGAATTCTGCCTAGTTGACTTTCTTTTCCTCCATGATCGCAGCCATGACGATCAGCTTGGTTTTGGACAACTGATTAAAGCTTCCAAATTTCATGTCTACACATTTGCAATGATATCCATGAGCTTATGGTAATCCTCCTTCAGCAACTTCATCTCCGCTGTGTAGACAACTTTTGCAGCACATTTGGGTTTGGCCACTTCCTTCCATGCAGCGACCAAATCAACGTCTGCTTCATATAATTCCGGCATGCCCTCCGACGACAATAAACAGTGCTACGCAAGGTCCTTTGTAGTGATTAGGATGTCCTTGCGGTGGACGGAGGACTTAATCCTTTCGTCCTGCACCTCAGTGTTTAGGTAGAATTGGGCGACCTCCTCTACGTATGTCATTTGGTATTCCAGTGTGAGAAAGGGTTTTAGCCCGGATTTCTCAATCTTATCAGCTATCCTCTTCACAAGGGTTTCATCGGAACCCTACTTTATCATCCCTTCAAAATCCACGGTTGATCCAATGTGGATTTGCTTTGCGAGCTTAGTAAAATCATGTGCGGGTGCCATTTCAGTGATTTTTATGAACGAAACTTGACGAACTTGCTTTGAAGATGGGTAGGGTTTTGAGAGAAAAATACTTGCTTTCTTGCTTTGGAAAGATGAACAGTTTTTGAAGTGAGAGAGAGAAAAAACTGAACAAAAGAGTATATATGGGTTATGAAAGGACGTGTTTTTGGTTTTTGAATTTTGATCAAGATCAACGGCTCGGATTTAGCACATCTAATTTGCATATAATTGCTCGCATTAATGCGACAACATTTATATCCAATCATATGCTTGTTGTGCAGCTTTTGACTCTACCCGTCATAATTACACTGACGCCATCCTTAAAAACATTCCCGCTCATTAAAAACGACTGCGTTTTTGTCACTTAGCTCATAAATGACTCAGCTTACTCCTCAACTTACTCAGCTCTTCTTCTCTTTATTCATACAGTGACTCAGCTGTCAGCTAACTCGATACATCTGACTTTCTGATACGGCTGGTTCACTTGGCTGATTCAAGAAATCTGCTCAATTTTCATCTTTTCATTTTTCATCTCTTCTCCTTGAGTCTTCTGAGTGTCAACTCAGCTCAATTAACCCTAGCTCATGCTTGAGCTCTTCAAATCTTGATTCACATAATGGCTTTGTGAATATGTCAGCTAACTGTTTATCAGTTGAGATATATTCCAAAGTGAATTCTTTCTTTTCAACATGATCTCTTATGAAATGATATCTGACATCAATGTGCTTTGTTCTTGAATGCAACATAGGATTCTGAGTGATTGCAATAGCACTTGTGTTATCACACATAATTGGAATCTCTTTTTCTTCAATTTCAAAATCTCTCAGCTGTTGTCTCATCCACAAGACTTGGGCACAACAGCTGCCCGAAGCTATGTACTCAGCTTCAGTTAAGGATGTGGCTATTGAGTTTTGCTTCTTGCTAAACCAGAAACCAACCTGTTTCTAAGCATTTGACATGTACACAAGTACTCTTCCCCGTCAACCCTACATCCAAAGATAGTCGTAGTCTGAATAACCAATTAGCTTGAATCCACCTTCCTTTGGATACCATAAGCCGACTTCCTGACATCCCTTCAAATATCTTAGGATTCTCTTAGCTGCAGTCATATGGCTTTCTCTCAGTGCAGATTGAAATCTTGCACATAGACCTACTGCAAAGATGATGTCTGGCCTGCTTGCTGTTAGATTGAGCAGTGATCCAATAAGTTCTCTGTATCTTGTTTGATCCATAGGCTTGCCATCTGCATCCATATCCATCTTGATTGATGTATTCATTGGTATTTTCACAGAAGACTTCTCTTCCATACCAAATTTCTTCATTAAATCTCTGGTATACTTTGTTTGACTTATAAAGGTTCCATCCTTCAGCTGTTTAACTTGAAGTCCTAGAAAGAATGTCAGCTCTCCCATCATTCTCATTTCAAATTTGCCTTGCATGAGGTTTGAGAACTTATCACACAGCTCTTTGTTTGTGGATCCAAAAATAATGTCATCAACATATATTTGGAAAAGCAGTATACTCTCTCCATCTTGAATTCTGAAGAGTGTTCTGTCTACTTTGCCTTTGGTGAATCCATTATCTGTCAGAAATTGAGATAATGTATCATACCATGCTCTAGGTTCCTGTTTCAACCCATATAGAGTTTTCTTGAGCTTGTACACCTTATCTCCAAGAGTCTTCTGCTCAAAACCTGGAGGTTGTTCAACATGGACTTCTTCTTCCAATAATCCATTTAAGAATGCACTTTTCACATCCATTTGATATACAACAAAGTTCTTGTGAGCAGCATATGCAAGAAACATCCTTATTGCTTCCAATCTTGCAACAGGAGCAAATGTTTCATCAAAATCTATTCCTTCTTCTTGGCAATACCCTTTGGCTACCAATCTTGCTTTGTTTCTTACCACCGAACCTTCCTCATTCATCTTGTTTCTGAAAACCCATTTTGTGCCAATAACATTTTGATGGGTTGGTCTTTGCACCAATTCCCAACCTTGTTCCTTTCAAACTGATTCAGCTTTTCTTGCATGGCTTGAATCCAATGTGTGTCATCCAATGATTGGGACACATCTTTTGGCTCTATTTGAGAAATAAAACAAGTGAACATTGCTTCTTGTTGAGCTCTGGATCTGGTTCTTACACCATCTCTTACATTTCCAATAACTAGCTCTGGTGGATGGTCTCTCAGCCATCTCACATCAGGTTGGAGTATATCAGCTGGGTTCAGTCATCTTGGAGCTGTGTTGTCTTGAGTAGCTCTCTCATCATCATTTAGCTGCAGATTCTCCAGCTGTCTTTGAGATTCAGCTATCTCATATTCATCCTAATTAATTGCTCTAGCTTCAGCTTCAACATAAGGACTCTTCTACATAGTTGGCTTATTCAGCTTATCAGCTAACTCTTCAATATCTTCTCCATTTACATTTGGTTCATCAAAAACCACATGGATAGACTCTTCTGTGACCATAGTCCTCTTGTTCAGCACTCTGTAGGCTTTGCTTTCAGCTGAGTATCCCAAGAAGATACCTTCATCAGCTTTAGCATCAAAAGCCTTTAGATTATCCTTGTCATTGTTGTGGATGAAGCATTTAGATCCAAATATTTTAAAATATTCGACATTTGGTTTTCTCCCTGTCCATATTTCATAGGGAGTATTTGTCAGCTGTCTATTGATCTTGCATCTATTTTGAGTGTAGCATGCAGTGTTGATGGCTTCAGCCCAAAATCTTTTAGGCAGTCCAACTCCAGCTAATATGGTTCTTACAGCTTCCTTCAGAGTTATGTTCCTTCTTTCTGCTACTCAATTCTGCTGTGGAGTCCTTGCTGCAGATAATTCATAAGCAATACCATTTTCAACACAAATACTGAGTTATTATTCCATTGACAAACTCAGTTCCTCTATCAGATCTTATCTTCATAATGGTTTGACTCTTCTCATTTTGAACTCTTTTCATCAGTTGAGGTAACTTCTGCAAAGTTTCCTTCTTTTTACACATGAAGATTGTCCATGTATATCTTGAATAATCCTCCACCACCACTAGAGTGTATTTCTTTCCACTTATGCTGGCTGGCTCAACTGGACCAAATATGTCCATATGCAACAGATGTAATATCCTTGTTGAAGATGGACTGGGCTTCTCTTTGAATGATGATTTGATTTGCTTTCCCATCTGGCATGCATACAAACACTTTCCTTCTTGTACACTGAGTCTGGCAGACCTTCTACAAGATTACTCCTTGCAAGCTCGTTAATTATCTTGAAATTCAGAGGACTCAACTTCTTGTGCCACAACCAACTTGATTCGGTTGTACTCTTTGCTAGCAGACAAGTGCTTGGTGTGGCAGTCGACCAATCTACCACATACATATTCTTTTGTCTGGTTCCTTGCAACACTATTTCATTTGATTCAGTGTCTTTGATTTGGCACACTCCCATATTGAATCCAACATTATATCCCTTTTCACAGAGTTGGCTGATGCTTAACAAGTTGAAGTTGAGGCCTTCAACATATGCAACATATGTGATTTGTAATCCATTTTTCTTGATGGATCCAGTGCCTCTTATTTCCCCTGGACCTTCATTTCCTCCAAATATGACTTTTGCGCCTCTAATCTCCTTGAATTTTGCCAGATATTTCGTGTTCCCTGTCATGTGTCTGGAACAACCACTATCCATGTACCCGGTTCCTTGGCACTCAGCTATTCCCTGAACCTGCAATCAAGGAAATCAGTTTTTAGGTACCCATACTTGCCTGGGTCCTGAGGGTTAGTGTTCTAAGATGATCCAACCAACCTATAGCCAGATGATCTGACTTTAAGAGGTTGCCATCTATCTGTGCCATAATCATAATTTACTTTGGCAAATTGGTTGGGGGCTTTAGGTTCATACAACTGTCTCTTTTGTCTGTATGCCTGTGTGTGTGTGTGTTTTTTTAGCAATTTCATTCTTTGGGTAGTTGTGATATTTCTGAGTGTAGTGCTTAGGTGCATATGTGTGCTGATGATAGCTCTTTTGTCTTTGGAATAACCTTTGTTGAGTTCTAGGCCTTTGCCATTTTGGCATATATTCCATAGGTCTTTGCTGATATTTCACATTATTCCAATCAGCTTGGCTTGGGTAGTTTTTACCATTTCCATCATTTGTGTTCCTTTGATAGAACTTCTGGGGATTCTGGTAGCTCTGTTTCTTCTTCACAGAGTACTTCCTGTTTGGAGTTTGCTGAGGCACTCTGCTGGATTTCTTCTTAGTTGTCCTCTCAGCATACTCAACTGGCTGTTTTCCTTTTCCTTTATATCCAAGGCCAGTTTGTTTGTGATTGTGATTTGGAGTGAATGTGAGTGCAACATTTGGTGTCTTGGGTTTTTGAGATGCTTCATTACTTGAAGATCCTTTTTCCAAGATCACTCTGGGAGTTTGAGTGTGCGCAAAGGAATTGAATCATGTTCCTGTCTTGTCTCCACACTCTTTTTGGCTCATAATAAGGTCATCCAATGATTTAGATGCCTTAGTGAATGAAGCAATTACATTTTTGAGATCATTTTCTCTCTTTTCTATAGCAGCTATCTCTGCTATTAGTTTAGCATTCTCATCCTTCAGCTCTTTATTCTCATCAGCTATGTGACTTAGAGTACTCAGCTCCTTAGTCAGCTGTGAGTTTTGGATTTTGAGCTGGTTGTTTTCCTCATTTAATAGTGTGTGTGAGGACTTAATGTGCTCAAAGTCTTTCATCATTTTGCCTAATGAATCATAAAGATCAGTGGGTGATGAAGTGTGTGTGTCACAATCACTATCACTATAATCTGAGTGAGATTAGTTAGAGTGTACCTCATCTTCTTGGTCAGGTTGATCTTGTTCTTTAGCCATTAGACATATCAATGCTTCTTCTTCAGAATCACTCGAGTAGTCAGCTTCACTACTCTCTGAGTCTGTTGCTTCCTTTGACTTAGCTGTCTCAGCAGTCTCAACAGCCAACATTGCCTTTTTCTTTTCTTGTCTTCTTTCTCTGAAGACTCTTCTTTCTTCTTCATTCATGTATTTATTGACTACGGGATATGGACAGTCAATATCAAAATGTCCTGGTTGTCTGCAATTCCAACACAGGTTTTCAGCTTTTTGGTCAGTTCTCTCATTTCTTGTGTTGTCAGCTCTTTGATATTCGACCTTTTGATACTCAACTCTCTTTGGTGGCCTATCTTCCCTTGACTTGGATGGAGCTGAATGTCTTCTGGAGGATTCACCCTTGTTTCTTTTATAGTTCTTGTTGAAGAACTTCTTGAATCTTTTAACCATCAAGGCAATTTCCTCCTGGTCAAAGGCTTCCTTGACTTCAGCTCTCTTCCCATCCTTAACTGTAAGTGCAGCTGAGAATAGTTCATGATTTGATATTTTTGATAGGCCCATCGAGTGCCTTAGAGCCATGGTTTTCATTTCCCACTCAGCTGGGAGGCTCCTTAGTATCTTCATGCACATTTCCTTTTGTGTGTATTCCTTTCCAAGTGCTGAGAGCTCATTTATAATTTCAGTGAATCTAGCATCCAGCTGATCCATTGTCTCACCTGCAAACATTTTAAAGTTTTCAAATTTTTGAACAACAACAGATAATTTGTTTTCCTTAATTTGCTCTGATCCTTCACAAATTAAAGTTAGTTTATCCCAGATTTCTTTTTCTTTTTTTGCATGATTTGACTTTATTGAACATTGCTTTGTCCAGAGTCTTGTAGAGAATATCCTTGGCCACATTATCCAAGTTGTATCTCTTTCTGTCATCATTGGTCCATTCAGTCCTTGGTTTTTCAACTAGGGCTGGTCTTGCTTCGGCCACAACTTCCTCTCCTTCAACTGCAGCAGCTCTCCTTGCAGTGTGTTCACTTTCAATATTTGCAGTGGCCCATCCTCTATCACTAGCCACATTTCATCATGTAAAGCAGATAGATGAGCCTGCATACGAATTTTCCAGTCATCAAATTCCTCAATAGTGAACATAGGGATGCGTATCAAATTTGCTTCCATGATAATAACTTTTCTGAAGAAAAACAAATGGCTTTTGAAAGAACAAGTGTTAATTTTTTTTTTTAAAGATTGGAGATCTAGTTCAGTAACCAGTGTGGAAGGCTCAATGAACCAACCGCTCTGATACCACTTGTAGGTCCCAAGGGGTGTGAGTAAGGTTTAGAAAGGGGGGGTTGAATAAACCTAACCAACTTTTCGATTTTAGTCCTTTTAAAATAATACAAAGTTAATTTCACAGCTATGTCCTTGAGGGACAACTAAGTTAGTTAACCAGCAGAGTTAGACACTCAACAGATTCGATTGAGCTGTTGATAGAATAACTCATCTATTTAGTCTAAACCTTAACTTGGTTGTGATAAGATTTTCAGCGGAAGACTTAACACCCTTGAATTTGGTTTAACTTTGTTTCAAACATTTGGTTTTTAGCACTTTGTTAGTTATCAGTTGGATAGCAAATTATCAGCAGATATAAAATGATATGCTGAAATAGAAATGCTGAAATGTAAATGACACAATAATTTTTATAGAGGTTCGAAGATGGGGTAATTCTTCTACTCCTCTCTTCTCCAACTCCTAGAGGAATCCACTAAGTATTGATCAGAGTACAAAGTGATTATCAGTCCAGATACAAGCATTGATCACACAACTAACTTGATCCTTTGGGACTCAGTCTGAGATGCCTTGGTCACACAAACAAGCTCGTCCGACTCGAAACTTTCATTCACTGGGCGCTTGCCTTGCTACTTCAGCTCACTTGCTCAAGCTTCTTGTATTTGATCACGAAGCCCTCCAATAACTTGAGACTGGTTCGACCTTGAACCTTTCTACAATCCTCCTTGGAATGTAGACCCCTTTTGATTCTTCAAAAGTTTCCTCTTCAACAGTTTGAAGTTGTCTTTCCTTCATAGCTTGGTGTTGGATCGATTTCCTTCGAAATTTAGGCTTGAGGATTTGCTTGAATAACTTGAGAATATTTTGCAGGTTACAGTTCGAATAATTGTTTGATAGTTCGTGGTTCAGGTTGTCAAGGTAACCTTTTCTCAAAGTGATTCCTCAACCTTTTATAGTGAACTTTCAAAAATATGCTCGTTGAAGAGATAGGCTGATTTTCAAAAGTCACTTGTGTTCGTTGGCTTGTCCTGTTGCAGTTCTTGATGTTGACATTTCCTCGTATTAAATGAATGGTCAGCTTTTCAGAGTCTAACACGAGGTGCAGTGCTTCTTATTGGTTTATTCCTTTTGCACGCTTCTGGGACTGAACACTTTCAGACATGGCAACATGGAAGTATTACTTATTTAAGTAAGCTTCTTGACTTATGTTCAACGGATTCTTTTCAGTTGTCTTGACTTGACTACAATTAGGTGACTTCGAGTTAGCTTCCAATCAATGGATGACTCATCTGTCACTTTAACTTGAGACTTGGCTTTTTGAGTTGACTTGACTGACACTTCACACAGTTGTATCTCAGTTGATACTCCTTCAGTCGAGTTCTTGACTTCTCCTCCTTGCCATACTCAAATGTTTCACAATGAGTCTTCATTTCGATCTTGATTGACTTCTTGTATATCCAGGCATAGCTGACTTGACTCAGCTCGTACATCCCTATCTATTACAATGCAAATTACAAGGAAAATGGGGTGTCAACTTTCTAGTCTAAGTTTTACATGGCATTCATCAAAATCTAAACAATAAATTTCCCAACAGACAGTCTAGGTTCAAATCTTGTTCTCAAAAAAGATTTTTTACTTATTGAAAAGAAATTAAATGTTCTTAATTGAAGCCTAGTGCTCGAGCTCCCCCACCAAGAATGAAGGGCCCATATCTACTATCCTTGCAATCTTCCTAGCAAAATTGTCACACTTAATCTTTTAAGGTCCTTAATTAAAAATTTCTCAAATTAAAAAGGCATGAAAGTGAAAAGCCATTACATTACATGGCTGCCAAAATCACAGTTCGCGTAAGAAAGGGAAAAAACAGGGAATGTCAAATTGTAAAGCGAGTTGTATTTGTATAATTATTTTAATTTTTTAACATGAATCTCTTATTATTTTAACTATAAAAGATTTATCTTATATGTTGCACATTACTCTTTCTATTGTTGTTTTATGCTATCTTTAAGTTTGAAGTGAAAAAAGGAGGGCAATTTTAAAGTTCGACTCATACCAAAAAAATTATAGTAGGTCTCTTGTGAGACCGTCTTATGGATTCTAAATCTATGAGATGAGCCAACCGACCCATATTCGGATAACTCAACCCAACCCAAAAAACAGAAAATTCGTGAAACCCACAAAATTATGACAAACATTTGAGGGGATTGCAACAATATCTTTATACGTATAACAACTGTGCGAGTACCCTACTTGATTCGAAGCCTAGTGGAAGAACAGATAAGCTAGTCTCCAATTTTTGAAATATTTCAAGAGGTTTCAACTGCTTCAATAGTGAGCCTTGAACTTAGTTTTTGAACTTCACGGACTACAGCTAAATAAAAGGACTCTTTTGTAAAGACAGAGATAAGGATGCTTCAACTGTGTTTGTTTTAGAATTGTTGTAAATGAGCT
This sequence comes from Rehmannia glutinosa, assembly GCA_016081115.2. Lineage (NCBI taxonomy): Eukaryota > Viridiplantae > Streptophyta > Magnoliopsida > Lamiales > Orobanchaceae > Rehmannia > Rehmannia glutinosa. The sequence goes on along the minus strand of CM071932.1, from coordinate 42,282,697 downwards.
TCCTTTGTGTCAAACGAATTTAGCAAGTTATGTTGGTTGCTAAATTTGGCATTTGAACAGAAGAATACGGTGATGAACCGATATAAACTTTGGCATTTGAACCATAATTCGGGATTTTCGATTCCTATAGATACTCAATCCAATGAGATATTTCTCTTCAAAATTTATTGTCTCCGACGAGTTTCAATGAATTTTTCTATGTTTCTTCCTAGCTAGAATTTTCACTTTATTTTCTTAGCATAATTTGAAACTCCATTAATGCAGGTTTTAAGTTTCAGATCTGAAACTTTTTTCACCCTCTTAAAGTTTTGGTTTTGCTGTGAAAATAAGGAAAAATGAAGAAGAAAAAAGAAGAGAAGACGAAGGAAAAAAGAGAGAGACATTGTTAGCGAATGCGGACGGCGGGTTGACCATGATTTTAGGGGTCTATGCTCGTGATTGATTGAAAATAAACAAATAAGAAATGTAGGTCCCAAGGGGTGTAAGTGTAAGGTTTAGAAGGGGGGGTTGAATAAACCTTACCAAATTTTCGATTTAGTCCTTTTAAAAATACAGAGTCGATTCTACACATTGTGTCCTTGATGGACAATCGATTTAGTCACTCAAGAGAGTTAATCTCTCAAATGACTCAAATTTGAGCTGTTGATGGAGTAACTCAGTTGTTGGCTATAATTTGACTCAACTGTGGTTTTGTTTTCAGCGGAAGACTTAACACCCTTAAGTTTGATTAAGCAAGATTTTAGTGCTTGATTTAGTACTTATAAATTATCAAGTGGATAGCAAATTTATCGTGAGATATAAGCGATTAAAAATACGAGAATTTAAGTCTTTGAAATGTAAATGACACAATGAAATTTTTATAGAGGTTCGAAGATGGGGTAATTCTTCTACTCCTCTCTTCTCCAACTCCCGGAGGAATCCACTAGGTAATGATCGGTTTACAAAGTGGTAAAATGTACATCCGGATACAAGTCTTGATCACACAAATGACTTGATCCTTTGGGACTCGATCTGAGACGCCTTGATCACTCACCGGTTTCTCTTACGACTCGGCTTCTTCACAGGGGCAAATGCCTTGCTACTACACACTCACTTGCTCAAGCTCTTTGGATTTGATCACGAAGCCCTCCAAAAGCTTAAGACTTGGTTCGACCTTGAACATTCCTACAATCCTTCGTGGAATGTAGACCCCTTTTCTTCAAAAGTTTCCCTTCAACTGATTGAAGTTCTCTTTCCTTCACAGGGTGAGTGTTGGATTGATGTACTTCGTAATGTAGGCTTGAGGATTAATCTTGAATGATTTGAGAGTATTTAAGGTTACAATTTGATTTCTTTCTTGAATGTTCGTGGTTCGTAACCTTCTCTCGCAGTCATTCCTCGGCCTTTTATAGTGATCTTTCAAAAATTTGCCCGTTGAAGAGATAGGCTTATTTTTGAAAGTCACTTGCGATCGTTGGCTTGTCTTGTTGCGATCCTTGGAATTGCCATTTCCTCGTATGAATTGTTCTTTCACCTTTTCGGAGATCGACACGGTGTAGTGCTTCCCATTGGTTCATTCCTTTTGCACGCGTGCGGGGTGAGCACTCCGAGAAAGGTGGTATGGAGATATTACTTGTTTAAGTAAATCTCTTGATTTACGTGCAACGGATCTTTTACGATTATCTCGACTTGACCGCATTTCCTTGCTTTTCCTAGGTGACTTAGAGTCGACTTTCCAATCATTGGATGACTCTTCCACTTCAACTTGAGACTTGGCTTTTCTTGAGTTGACTTGATCGATACTTCACTCACCGCATCTTAGTCGCTTCTTCAATAGAGTTCCCGTCTACTCTTCTTTGCCATACTCAAATTGTCTCACAACAACAGTCTTTCTTCCATCTTGATTGTCTTCTTGCATGTTAGGGCGTAGGCGACTTAACTCGGCTTGGCGACTCTAATTGTTACAATGCATTTTACAACAAGAATTGGGTGCCAACTTTCTATTCTAAGTTTTACATGGCATTCATCAAAATCTAAACAATAAAATTCCTAACAATTTCCCCCTTTTTGATGATGCCAAAACTTAAACCATTCAAAAATGCAAACAAAGAAAGATACATACAGATAGTGTATTGACATAGAATGTCTGCATTGAGAATCAATTCTTTTATTGATCATATCATTCTTGTTTTTTTTTTTACACAATCAAGTTTACAAGGTGTATCGAGCACATATTTGTCTACGAAAAATAAAGAATTTGACTTTATTACGTAAGACTTACATTGTATGTATTTACATAATAAAATACACGAAGGGTTGGAGAGCAACACTTCATCTCCTTCATTGCCGTCTCCTTCTTTCATCTTGTTCAACATCTTCTTCTCTTCTTCTCTTTTTTCTCGTCGTCAATCCGCCTTCTTTTTCTTTTCGTATGCCTTCCTGGCACTTCATCTCTTCTTATTCTTTCCTGTCTCTCCTCCCATAGCCGAGTTTGTCTCTGTTTTCTTCTTCTAGTCTTTTTACATACTCGGCGTTAGTTTTAGCCACTTGCAAATTTGATACTTGGTCAAGCCCACCCAAAGAGATCCCTCCTTTCTTTCCCCGGATCCACATATTCAATGTTTTTGGGCGAGAGGCCTGGGTCCAAGCTTCTTCCTCCACTCATCGCTTCTTCCTCTACCTCTGGGCGTATCTTTGTCTTGGGTCTTCTTTTTCCAAATTGAGTGACCAGGCGGAGTGACCGATGAGAGTGGCCGCGGTAGTCTGCTGCTCGTCGGCCTTCTTCACATAACGTGAGACCCTTTTCCCAAGATAAAGTCCCAAGCTTGAGCCATAGACATATTTGCAAAATATCCCCGGTTCGAGCGTTTTAAATTCATCAACTGATCGTGGCTCTGTCCCGACATCCGAGATGGCATAAGTGTCTCTGTCTCTTGGAATGCCTCCATGTTCTTTCAAGATGTTCATAATTCGGGCATCCATTCTTCCTTCCACTTCCTTCATCCCTCGCTTCAATTGTTTTTCTCTTATCGGCCATGGATATAGCAGTGTGTTGGAGTGGCGAGTCACGGGAGTTTGCGCTTATAATGTCACCGTGAGGACCTTGTTGGGGGTTTGTGCAATCATCAATGTCACATCCGCCGACCCTTCCCCCTCAACAAACTTTCCTTTCTTTTGTTTCAAAACTTCCTCGGTGATTTTCCCTTCTCACCGCTCCTTTCTTCTCGACTTCAAATTTTAGCGCTTTAAGGTATTCCTCTTCCCCTTTTTGGCATCATCAAAGGATAGAGAAACCCCAGGAACATCTTTGGCAAGCGGGAAGTCGAGCCTGGCGATAGTCGAGTTCTGCTTCAAGTCTGCTGCGTTGTAAGCGACGTAATTCGGTCGAGTAGCGTTGGACTCTGCTTTGAAATCGCTTCATCTCACGGCCATGAGAAGGCTGAATTTTCTAGTCATGTGTTCTTCCAAACGCCGTAGATCATTCGTATTTTGCTCACGCAGAGCTTTATTTCAAGAAGATGAGCTTCATGCATGTGCTCAATATGTTCTCTCGGCCGTTTTTGCATCGGCATTTTCGACTCTCCATACCAAAGACTTGTTGAACAATGTCCTCAAGTATCGAACCTGTTCCACACGCATTGTTTGTCTTTGTTGCCACCATTCCCTTATACGGACCGTTATGCCTCTTAAATCACCGTAAAGGTTGGCATCTCTGTTGTCGATCGCATGTCCAAAGAGGCTGATGCCTCTCCATCCGTTCAACCTCGGCAAATAGTGCCTTGAACACTTCTCGAACTTCAATGATTCTTCCGTTGCGGTGATGGCCATACAACATCAAAGTCATAAGCGGTGGAACAATGGTACTGATGAGAAAATGGGAGCTGGTGCCGTGATAGCGTGCGCGTTCATTCTCGACTCTTCATGGAGGTCGGGTACCTCCCGAGAAAAAAGGAAAAGATTCTATAAAGATTCATCACCGCCCACCGGGATTTGTTCGATGATGAGCGGTTCGCGTGAAGTTCTTTTAGGAATCGACTCTGCTGCACTTGAGGAGCCTGCGCGCAGATGGTCTCTTGTTCACCGGGGTTTTGTTGTGAAGTGGACCCGCTTGCGAGCCTCAATTTCTCTCAACAGCTTCGTTGGTCTCACCGATTTTTCCATTTGAGTAGACTGGTCCTCGGCCTTATCGGAAGCGTCATCGGACGATGATGAGATTTCCATTGGTGGCTCATCATCAAAGTTAAAGGTTTGACGAGTAGTCTTGGGATCACACTTGCTCGTGCTTGGAACATCCGCAGGTGAGTCTTTTGGATTTGGCACGGGGGATGACTCGAACTTCTTCATCGCCTTCCGATCCCAAAAAGGTTACATCGAGATTATCCTGGGAATCATGAAGTGCGCTTATCTCCTTCTCGGATGGGTCGATGATAGCGGGAGGGATGTTCTCTACTTGACCTCTTTACCCCGGGAAGTCTCAACCTCCGTGGGCCTTGATACCTCCGGCGGTCTCTCTGCAGCGAGGCCTTGTCCTCCCTTTCGACAAAGTGTCACTGTCTTAGGCTCTTCGTGGTGGCATCCATTGGAGTCTCGACCCCATGGATTGCACTTTCATCACCAGTGTTAACTCCCGTATACATTTCTGCTGTGCCTCGATTGCATCAACAGCGTCATTAGCCTTCTTCAGAGCGGTTGGCACCTCACCGAGACAGTCTCAAGCTGTCGAGCTTCGTTGATGGCAACTTGTTTATTCTTCTTGTGTTTTCGTTTTCTCTCCTTCGCCTCCTTGATTCATTGTGGAGTCATCTGCAAAGATCCTCCGACCTTGCCGCAGTGGAGGGAGTTTCCCCCACCGAGCAGCACCCGAGTGACTTGAATGGGGTCACTCGTCTCCAAACTCCCGGTGTTTCGATTGATTGATCAGCAGTTAGGGCGGTGGTAAAACACCTTCAATAGGGGTTGGCTCATTGGGGTCCCCATTATGTCCCGGTTTCATCGCCATTTCCTTATTGCCTTCTTCCGAGTGAGTCAAGTGGTGGCGGAAACAACGATGGCGATTTGTTGAACCACTCCCATTGGATCAATTTCAGTGTGTTCGGAGGACTCTCCTGGTCCCTCCATCGATCTTTTGCTCGTGAAGGATTCTCGATTCATGCAATGCTTGCTGCATTTGCAACTCTTCATCAGAGCAAGCATTCTCCGGATCCTCATCACCACGGAGAAGACACCAAGGAGAGGATGTGTGTGTTACGTAGTGCCGGAGATAGGGCGGATGTTGGCCTTCTCACGTGCCTCGGCTTCCTCGACTTGCTTTTCTCTCTCCTTTTCCTTGAAAATCTGCAGGGGCGTCTATGCGATTGTCTTCATCAAGTCTTTGGGAGCACGATGTTTAGTCCAAGGAAATTTAGCGATTCTTCTTCTTCTTCTATAAACTCGGGCCGTTGGAACTGCTCCTTGACTTACTCAACTTCCATTTCCTCCACTCACGCAGACGATTTTGGATGTCCGGGTAAGGTGGAGATAGGATCATTACATCACTATCCGCTCTAGCAGTTCTTCTTCTTGTGTTTCAAATTGTGTGAACTACAAATGTGTCTTCTTGAGTTGCCTCTCTGTGATCGCCTTCAAAGAGACTTGGCTGTTTCATCAACTACATCCGGAGACTCTACTTCTCCAGCGAGTCTCCGGTATTTGTTCTAGCCGAGTGGGTGACTCACCTGGTTTCTCAAGCTCGGACCGCTTGATGATTCTTCTTCGTCTCTAGTTTGTACCGGAGGGATTTACTGGTTCGAGAGACGGTGTCCTCTCGAGTCTTGGGCGGGGCCGTCTTGGTGTCTTTTTCGAGGAGCGGGCCGTCGTGGCTTCTCGGTTCTCCTCTTTTTGACGATCGGAGAAGGTATTTGTGAGTGCTTCTCGACCGCTGCTGGAGGGACAGAGACACGGCTGGGGCGGGAGCATGTTTGGTTTTCTTTCTTTGCTGCGGGGCGCGATCTTCTTAGCGATCTTTGGGCGACTTTCTTCTTGGGTGGAGAGGAAACAAATCTTGGTCAGTCATTCCCCCTCACCGTGTCGACTCTCTTGGCGTAAGCTCTCTTCTATGCGCCGAGAGGTTTGCTCAACATCCTCTTGTTAACATGGAATGCCTTCCCATGTCTAAGAGGGACTCCTTTCACCTCCATTAGCCGGCCAATCACTAGGCTATATCCTGAGGATCCTCCAAATGTGCCATCTTCTTTGAAGGATTTGTTCCCACGTTCGGCGAGTCTGCTGTAGACAAACTCGGCTCAGATTTATCCTCTTTTCGATGATTGCAGCCATTACAATCAGCTTTGGCTTTGTGATTGGTCAAAGCTGCCAAATTTGATGTCGATACATTTGGCAACTATGTCCAACACTTGTGATAATCCTCCTTCAGCTGATCTCTTGTTTGTTGTATACACTATTTTATCAAGCAAAGTCGGGCTTGGCTATTTCTTTCCAAGCATCGGCCAAGTTTACATCAACTTCGTTAATCTCGATGCTCCTTCTGCGGTAGTGAGCAATGTTCACCAAATCCTTGCGAGATAGTCACCGCTTTCCGTGTACAAATGACTTGATTCCTTCATCGTGAATCTCAGCATTAACGTAGAATTGTGCGACCTCTTCCACATATGTCATCGGGTATTCTAACGTCAGAAACGGTTTCAGACCGGATGTTTCTAACTTTTCAGCTATGTTCTTCACTAGGGTGTCATCGGACCCCTGTTTCACCATTCCGTCGAAATCCACCGTAGAGCCGGTGTGGATTTGCTTTCCTAACTTGGTAAAGTCATAAGTTGGTGCCATTTTTCAGGATTATATCGAAGAAAAACTCAGAAATTGATTTGAAGATAGATAGGGTTTCGAGAGAATTTTTGCCTTTGCTTTTGAGAGATAGAAATGAACAGTTTTAGAAGTGTGAGAGAGAAACGGACAAAAATGGTTTAAATATGGTTTATGAAAGGACGGCGTCTTTGGTGGTTTTTGAAATATGATCGAAATCAACGGCTTAGATTTTGCACGCCTATTTAGCATTTAATGTCTCGTATTTAATGCGGCAGCATTTATATCCAATCATAAGCTTGTTGTGCAGCTTTATGTCTGTACACATCATCATTATGCTCACGTATTCCTTAAAACATTCCCGCTTAGTCAAAACGACAGCGTTTTTGTCATTTTGCTCATAAGTTACTCAGCTTATCCATTAGCTGATTTAACTCTACTTCTCACAGTTCTCTTAGTGACTCAAATATCACCGACTCGGTGTAGTCATTTCTTTTCCGTCTGGTGATTCTTGAAATGATTTACATTTTCACTCTTTTTCACCCCCTTTTCTGCTCCGCTTTTTTTCTTTGAATCTTCCGAGTGTCACTCAGCTCAATTAACCCCAACTCATGCTTGAGTTCTTCAAATCTTGACTCACATAATGGTTTTGTGAAGATGTCACTAGTTGTTTATCGGTTGAGATATATTCCAGGATGATGTCCTTCTTTTCAACATGATCTCTTATGAAGTGATATCGACATCAATATGCTTTGTTCTTGAGTGCAACACAGATTTTGAGTGATTGCAATTGCACTTGTGTTATCACACATGATTGGAATTTCTTTTTCTTCAACTTCATAGTCTCTCACTTTGTCTCATCCTAGGACTTGGCTGCACAACAAATGCCCCGCACTATGTATTCTCGTCACCAGAGGTGGCTATGGAGTTTTGCTTCTTGCTAAACCAGAAATCACTGTTTCCTAGCATTTGACATGTGCCTCAAGTGCTCTTCCCGTGTCTACTCTGCATCCAAAGATAGTCGAGAATCAATAGCCAATTAGCTTGAATCCACCTTCCTTTAGATACCATAGGCCTACTTCTTGGCTTCCTTTCAAATATCTCAATATTCTCTTAGTCTTTGTCATATGGCTCTCTTTTGGAGCAGATTGAAATCTTGCACATACACCTACAAAGAAAGGTGATGTCCGGCTTCTTTGTGAGATAGAAGCGGTGATCCATAATCGCTCTGTATCTTGTTTGATCTACAGGCTTTCCATCCGCATCCATGTCCATTTTGGTGATGTATTCATTGGTATTTTTATAGAAGACTTCTCCTCCATACCAAACTTCTTCATTAAATCTCTGGTGTATTTTGTTTGACTTATGAAGGTTCCATCCTTCAAATTGTTTCACTTGGAGTCCAAGGAAGAATGTCGACTCTCCCATCATGCTCATTTCAAATTTACTTTGCATGAGGTTTGAAAACTTTTCACACACTCTTTGTTTGTGGATCCAAAAATGATGTCATCCACATATATTTGAACAAGCAAGATACTCTTTTTGTCTTGAATTCTCAAAAGTGTTCTATCTACTTTTCCTTTTGTGAATCCATTTTCGGTTAGGAATTGTGACAAAGTATCATACCATGCTCTGGGTGCCTGTTTCAATCCATATAGAGCTTTCTTGAGTTTGTATACCTTATCTCCAAGAGTCTTCTCGCTCAAATCGTGGAGGTTGTTCAACATACACTTCTTCTTCCAATAGACCATTTAGGAATGCACTTTTTACATCCATCGATATACAATGAAATCCTTGTGAGTCGTGCATAAGCAAGAAACATCCTTATAGCTTCCAATCTTGCTACAGGGCAAATGTTTCATCAAAATCTATCCCTTCTTCTTGGCAATATCCTTTGGCTACTAATCTTGCTTTGTTTCTTACCACGTAACCTTCCTCGTTCATCTTATTTACGAACACCCATTTGGTGCCAATAACATTTTGATGTCCGGGTCTTTGCACTAATTCCCATACTTTATTTCTTTCAAACTGATTGACTCTTCTTGCATAGCTTGAATCCAATGTGTGTCGTCCAATGCTTGTGACACGTCTTTGGGCTCTATTTGCGAGATGAAGCATGTGAACATGGCTTCTTGTTGAGTTCGGATCTTGTTTTGACACCTTCTCTTATATCTCCAATGACAAGTTCCGGTGGATGGTCTCTCACCATCTTACATCAAAGTTGGAGTAAGTTAGCCGGATTCGAGACTTGCAAACTTTGTGTTCGTGGGTCGCTCTCTCGTAATCACTTAGCGCAAATTTTCCAAATTTCTTTTGAGATTCACTATCTCATCTTCTTCCGAATTGATAATTCCAAATTGACTTGAAAGATAGGGACTCTTCTCGTATGGTTGGATGATTCAAATTATCACCGACTCTTCAATGTCTTCTCCATTTACATTTGGCTCATCGAATACTACATGAATGGATACTTACGTAACCATAGTTCTTTTGTTGAGTATCCTGTAGGCTTTGCTTTCGATTGAGTATCCTAAGAAGATACCTTCATCGGCTTTAGCATCAAAAGCCTTTAGGTTGTCTTTGCCATTGTTGTGGATGAAGCATTTACATCCAAATATTTTGAAATATGCAACATTTGGTTTTCTTCGATCCGGATCTCATAGGGAGTCTTTGTCACCGCTCTATTTATCATACATCTGTTTTGGGTGTAGCAAGTCGTGTTGATTGCTTCACCCAAAATCTTTTTGGTAACCCCGCTTGACTAACATGGTCCTTCTTTCTTTTTGAGGGTTCTTTTCTTCTTTCGCAACTCCATTCTCACGGGAGTCCTTGCTGCGATAGTTCATGACCAATACCATTTTCAACACAATATCGAGTTATTATTCCATTGACAAACTCGGTTCCTCTATCCGATCTTATTTTGATAATGGTTTGACTTTTCTCGTTTTCAATCCTCTTCATCACCAATGTGGTAGTTTTTGTAGAGTTTCATTCTTCTTACACATGAATATTGTCCATGTATATCTTGAGTGGTCATCTACTACCACCAAGGTGTATTTCTTTCCACTTATCTTTGGCCGGTTCCACTGGGCCAAATAGATCCATATGAAACAGATGCAATATTCTTGTTGAGGATGGGCATGTCTTTTCTTTGAATGACGACTTGATTTGTTTTCCTTCGACATGCGTCACATATACTTTCCTTCTTGTATAATCGAGTCCTGAAGTCCTTCAACAAGATTACTTCGCAAGCTTGTTAATCGTTTTGAAATTCGGGTGACTCGGCTTTTTGTGCCACAATAACTTGATTCAAATTGCGCTCTTTTTGCTAGTAGACAGTGCTAGGTGTTGCGCTTGACCAATCCACTACATACATATTTTTCTGTCTACATCCTTGCAAAGACAACTTCATTTGATTCAATATCTTTGATTTGGCATATACCCATGTTGAATCCAACATTGTAGCCCTTGTCACGCGAGTTGGTCGATGCTCGATAAGTTGAAGTTGAGTCCTTCAACATATGCAACATCTGTGATTTCTAATCCATTCCTCTTGATGGATCCAATGCCTCTTATTTCGCCAGAGCTTCATTTCCTCCAAATATGACTTTTGCTCCTTTAACTTCCTTGAATTTTGAATTTTTCTTATTTCCTGTCATATGTCCGGAACAACCACTATCCATGTACATGGTTCCTTGGCACTCTCTTTGTTCCTTGAACCCGCAATCAAGGAAATTAAGTTTTAGGTACCCATACTTGTCCGGGTCCTGAGGGGTTAGAATTGTAAGATGATCCAACCAACTTATAGCCAAATGATTTGACTCTAAGGGGTTGCCATCTATCGCTGCCATAATTATAATTAATCCTGGCAAATTGCTTGGGGATTCTAGGTTCATACAAAATTGTCTCTTTTGTCAGTATGCCTGCATATGTGTTTTAGCAATTGCCTTCCTTGGGTAATTGTGGTGTCTTTGAGTGTAGTGCCTAGGTGCATATGTGTGTGATGAAAGCTCTTATGCTTTTGGAATGGCCTTTGTTGAGTTCTAGGCCTTTGCCATTTGGGCTTATATTCCATAAGTCTATCTTTGATGGTTCACATTATTCCAATCACTTGACTTGGATATTTTCTACCATTCCCATCATATGTATTTCCTTTATGGATTTTCTGGGGTTTTTGTAGCTCGCTTCTTCTTTACAGAGTATTTTCTGTTTGGAGTTTGGCCGAGGACTCGGTGAATCTCTTCTCACTGTCCTTTCAAAGATACTCAATCGGTCATTTTCCTTTTCCTTTATAACCAAGGCCGGTTTGCTTGTTATTGTGCTTTGGAGTGAATGTGTGTGCAACATTTAGAGTTTTGGATTTTTCGGACTCTTCATGGCTTGAAGATCCTTTTTCCAAAATTACTTTTGAGGTTTGACATAGCACGAGGAATTAAATCCTAAGCCTGTCTTGTCTCCACATTCTCTTTGACTCATAATAAGATCATCCAATGATTTAGATGCCTTAGTGAATGAGGCAATAACGTTCTTGAGGTCACTCTCCCTCTTTTCTATAACAATTTCTCGCTTATTAATTTAGCATTTTCACCTTTAAACTTTCATTCTCATCACTATTTGACTTAGAGTACTTAGCTCCTTAGTCGGCTTGGAGTTTTGACCTTTGAGTAGGTTGTTCTCCTCATTCAATAGTGTGTGTGAGGATTTAATGTGTTCAAAATCTTTCATCATTCTCGCCTAATGAATCATAAAGATCGGTGGGTGATGAAGTGTGTGTGTCACGATCACTATCACTAGTGTCCGAGTTTGATGAGTTAGAGTGTACCTCATCTTCTTGGTCGGTGATCTTGTTCCTTGGCCATCAAGCGGATCGGTGCTTCTTCTTCGAGTCACTTGAGTAGTCGGCTTCATTTTCTCAATCACTGTCTCTCTTGACTTGGTTTTTTCGGCGATCTCTGCAGCCATCATTGCCTTTTTCTTTTCTTGTCTTCTTTCTCTCAAGACCTTTCTTTCTTCTTCATCCCCTCGTATTTGTTGACTACAGGATATGGACAAATCAATGGCATAGTGACCTGGTTGTCTCTGTTCCCAAAGATAGATATTCAACCTTTTGATCACTCTTTCCATTCTTGGATTGTCACCCTTTGATACTCAACTTTTTGATGATCTGTTCTCTTGGTTGGCCTATCTTTCCTTGATTTGGAGGGGGCCGAGTGTCTTCTCGGAAGATTCACCCTTTCCTCTCTTGTAGTTCTTATTAAAGAACTTGTTGAATCTTTTAACCATCGGGCTATTTCTTCCGAGTCAATGACTTCTTTGACCTCAACTCTCTTCCCATCTTTAACAATTAGAGCAAATTGTTTTGGGTACATCTGTCTCTTCCGGGTCTTTTCTTCTCACTCAAACTCGTAGGCTTTGAGGTCCGAGAATAACTCATGGTTGGATGTCTTTGATAGGTCCATGGAATGTCTCAAAGTGCCATGACCTTCATTTCCCATTCACCGAAGACTTTTTAGGATCTTCATACACATTTCTTCTCGTGTATATTCCTTTCCAAGTGCAGAAGCTCATTTGTGATTTCGTGAACCGAGCATCCAGTTGATCCAAGTTTTCTCCTGAGATCATTTTGAAGTTCTCAAATTTCTCAGACACCACACGATAATTTGTTTTCTTTGATTTGCTCGAGCCTTCACAAATCAATGTCGACTTGTCCCCGCATTTCCTTAGCCGTTTTGCATGATTTGACTTTATTGAACATGGCTTTGTCCAAGGTTTTGTAAAGGATGTCCTTGGCTACATTGTCCAGGTTGTATCTTTTTCTGTCATCATTTGTCCACTCAATTCTTGGTTTTTCAACCATGACTGGTCTGGGAGCAACATCTTCTCCTCCTTCAGCTGCAGCCCTTCGTACAACCGTGTTCACCTTTAAGATTTGCAGAGGCCCATCTTCTATCACTATCCACATCTCATCATGTAATGCTGATAGATGAGCCTGCATACGTATTTTCCAATCATCAAATTCTTCGATGGTGAACATAGGGATGCGTGTCAAATTTGCTTCCATGATAATAACTTTTAATGATAAAAGGAGTTTTGAAAGTTTAAGTACTAAAGCAGACTTTGAAAAGTTTGGAGATCTAGTTCAAGAACTGCGGGAGGGTTCAATGAACCAACCGCTCTGATACCACTTGTAGGTCCCAAGGGGTGTAAGTGTAAGGTTTAGAAGGGGGTTGAATAAACCTTACCAAATTTTCGATTTAGTCCTTTTAAAAATACGAGTTGATTCTACACAACCGTGTCCTTGATGGATGCCGATTTAGTCACTCAAGAGAGTTAATCTCTCAACAGACTCAAAGCTGTGATGGAGTAACTCACCGTTGGCTATATAATTTGACTCAACCGTGGTTTTGTTTTTTAATGGAAGGCTTAACACCCTTAAGTTTGATTAAGCAAGATTTTAGTGCTTGATTTAGTACTTATAAATTATCAAGTGGATAGCAAATTTATCAAACAGATATAAACAGCTTAAAAATGCGGAATTTAAGTCTTTGAAATGTAAATGACACAATGAAATTTTTATAGAGGTTCAAGATGGGGTAATTATTCTACTCCTCTCTTCTCCAACTCCTGGAGGAATCCACTAGGTAATGATCGAGTTTACAAAGTGGTAATGTCCCGATACAAGTCTTGATCACACACCGACTTGATCCTTTGGGACTCGATCCGAGACGCCTTGATCACTCGGTTGGCTTCTCTTACGACTCAGCTTCTTCACAGGGCATCTACCTTGCTACTACAGCTCACTTGCTCAAGCTCTTTGGATTTGATCACGAAGCCCTCCAAAAGCTTAAGACTTGGTTCGACCTTGAACCTTCCTACAATCCTTCATGGAATGTAGACCCCTTTTCTTCAAAAGTTTCCTCTTCAACTGATTGAAGTTCTCTTTCCTTCACAGGTGAGTGTTGGATTGATGTACTTCGTAATGTAGGCTTGAGGATTAATCTTGAATGATTTGAGAGTATTTCTGGTTACAATTTGATTTCTTTCTTGAATGTTCGTGGTTCAGGTAACCTTCTCTCAGAGTCATTCCTCAGCCTTTTATAGTGATCTTTCAAAAATTTGCCCGTTGAAGAGATAGGCTTATTTTTGAAAGTCACTTGCAGTCGTTGGCTTGTCTTGTTGCGATCCTTGGAATTGCCATTTCCTCGTATGAATTGTTCTTTCACCTTTTCGAGATCGACACGGTGTAGTGCTTCCCATTGTTCATCCTTTTGCACGTTTAGACCGAGCACTCCGAGAAAGGTGGTATGGAGATATTACTTGTTTAAGTAAATCTCTTGATTTTTGTGCAACGGATCTTTTACGATTATCTCGACTTGACCGCATTTCCTTGCTTTCCCCCAGGTGACTTAGAGTCACTTCCAATCATCGGATGACTCTTCCCGTCACTTCAACTTGAGACTTGAGTTTTCTTGAGTTGACTTGACTCATACTTCACTCACCGCATCTTAGTTGCTTCTTCATGAGAGTTCCCGTCTACTCTTCTTTGCCATACTGCTTTTTCTCACAAAGCAGAGTCTTTCTTCCATCTTGATTGTCTTCTTGCATGTTAGGGCGTAGGCGACTTAACTCACTCGGCTTTTGGCTCTAATTGTTACAATGCATTTTACAACAAGAATTGGGGTGCCAACTTTCTATTCTAAGTTTTACATGGCATTCATCAAAATCTAAACAATAAAATTCCTAACAAGAAATACATTGCAGAACTTGATTGATAATAATAATAATACTTTTTAGGCAAATACTAATACGTTTAGGGGAAAAAATAGTACTTTTTTGAGAATTACTATTACCAATTTTGTTACTTTGAAAAGATATACTTTTTAGAGTTAAAGTGATACTTTTTCTAATAAAAAGTGATGCTTGTAAACAAGATTGTATTTAACTTTGCAAGTAAATAATAAATTTTCTTACTTAAAAACTTATACTTTTCAAAATAAAAATGATACTTTTTTAATGAAAAATAATACTTTTCGAGTCTAAAGTGATATTATGCCAGTGGAAACTAATGTAATTTTGTTACTTCGAAATCATATATTTTTTTAGAGTAAAAGCGGTACTTTTTTTAATTGAAAGTGATACTGCTAAACAAGGTTGTATATAACTTTGCAAGCAAATAATCAGTTTGTTATTTTGAAAACGTATGATTTTCAGAGTAAAAGTGATACATTTTAAATAAAAAATGATACTTTTAAGGGTCTAAATTGATACTTTATTACCGTATAATATTATAAAAATGTCACCGCCTCCTAGAGATACTATTATGCTGCCCTAATTTGGCAAAATGTCATCGCGCTTGTATCACACCTAATATTATAAGGGAAACGAATTTTTTGCAATCTGAATTTTGACCATTTTCAAACTTTGCAATTTAAACTATTTATTTTTGCAATTAAAAACTTAAACTTTGTGGATTTTTCACTTTGCAAAGTCAAAAATCGGCAAAGTTTAGGTTGTTAATTACACAAATAAATGGTTTAGGTTGGAAAGTGTAAAAATAGCCAAAGTTGACATTGCAAAAGATTATTTTGTCTATTATAAAAGTGTCATCACCTCCAAAAAAAAATATTACAGTTTCTATGTACAATGGAACCCTCATTTGAATAATTTCTTCTAATTAGTTGTCGAGTAACTCTCCTGTCAGACCGTCTAATGGGTCTAATCCGTTAGATGGATCCAAATACTCGGCTTGCAGTCAATTCGTCCATTGATCCGCACAACCACTAACACAACAATAACAACATCTGATGGCCGCTGTTAATTCCTTTTAGAAGGGGCTACTAATACTTTTTCGTAGTACTACTAATACTTTTCAGGAAAAATACAAAATACCTTTAATCGGAAAACCTAATATTTTTCAATAAGATTATTAATACATTTTAAGGGGGAATACTAATACTTTTACTGGAAAAAAATAATATTTTTTATAAGTATTACTAAAAAAACTGCTCAATGGGTTACTAATACTTTTCCAGGGGATTACTAATACTTTTCCGAGGGATTACTGATACTTTTCACGAGAAAAATTAATACTTTTGAGGGTTGTCTAATAGTACGTCACTGTCTAATACTTTTTAAGGGAACAATTAATACATTTTAGATGGATGACTAATACTTACGAGGGAAAAAATCAATACTTTTCACGAGGACTACTAAAAATATTGTTCAAGAGTATTACTAATACTTTTTAGTTATACAACTAATACTTTTCAGATGTACGATTAATGCTTTTCAGAGGAAATACTAATACTTTTAACAGCCCCTAATATTAAAAAAATACCACTGGTGTATGAAATTACAATAAAACTCGGGTCGGGTTGAGTCTGTCTAACAGAAAAGACCTATTAGACGGTCTAACCCAAGTTTTTGTCTTAATTGCCAATGGTTGCCTGGGGCTAGCAAATTGAGCGACTTCCTCGATTTTTGTTTTGTGTGTTTAGCTCGATGCTGCCTTTTTGCTAGTCCTTTAATATTTTATTCTTTATTTACTTAATATAATACACACAACTTACGCATACGGGCTGAACTTAGGCATATGGGCTAGACAATTAATATATGGTTGTGACGTAATCCTTTTGGTGGATATGAGACTTCGTCTCAAGAATTTAGACCCGTTGGATGGCCTCATATAAGTTTTTGCCAAAAAATTAATAGGATCTGTCATGCATACCATACCGTGCACTACCCCTAGTCCCACTCATTCAATATGTTTATTTAAAAAAAGTATTAATAAATGTATATCCTATTATTTTTGTATAAACATCCCAATGTGGGATGGGGGATTAAGGGCACATCTCCAACCTGATTTTATTGCGTATGGCAATTTACAAAGTAAGATTTATACATCAGTTCTAGTGCCTTCTAGGAAATCTGAAAGATGGTAATTCTAATTGATCTAGTCTAACTAAACTTTTAACCTCGAGTGGTAAGGATGTACCATTGTATTCTATCACTTGTTCTAAATTTATTCCTAAATTAGCTAATCTATCTGAAACACTATTGCCTTCTCTATATACATGTTTAATGGAAAAGTAAATATTTTCCACAAAATTACAAATGAAAACTAAACTATAACTATCTTTTATTGTACAATGTCCAACAGAGTGCTTGATGATTATATTCCAGAGAATGCTGGAATCAATTTCAATAATGAGATGCTGAAATTGCCATGTATTCGAAAGCTTGAGGGCTGTCTCCAATGCTGAAAATTTGGCTGCTAGGGAATTATGACATTGGGGGAGAGGACCAACAAATTCCCATAGAACAACACCTTGAGGCGATATGAGAATGCCTCGAATGCCTGCTGTTGTTTGATGTTAGAAGGCGCCATCAATGTTGAGCTTTAGATGAATCAAGGGGGGGCTTCTCCCTTAAAACTGGAAGATGATGCAGGTGGGACTGGATTTTGTATTGGTATCCAGCATTCAGAGAAATATCAAGAAAACCTGTCCAATTCTTCTTATGGAAGAGATTAGCTTTTGAGAGAGTGAATAAATGGGATTCAACCCTTCTAATCATCCTGTTAGACCAGAAAATAGAATTTTCATGTCTACAAGAATTCCTTTCTTTCCATATGAACCAGAGTATAATGCAGGGGAGGGAACTGGTGATGTGTGAGGTGTGGGAAAAAGGTGTAAGATTAAACCAACTAGAAAGAAATAAGTGTATGTTCTCTGTGTGTGGGAGTGAACATCTCAACCAAGCAGCAAAATGATTCCAAACCTTTTTCATTTGATCATTAAGAAGAAAGAGATGATTAATGGATTTATAAGTAGGGGTTGCAGGAGTTGAGTGGGATTGAAGGTTTAAACCAGGGCAACAATAGCACTTAGAAGCAAGGGAAATACCTCTAGCTTGTAACTTGTGATCAACTGGGATCCTGTTATGTATGAGCCTCCAAAGTAAGATGGATATGGAAGGGGTTATGCAAGTGTTCCATAAGTTTTTATAAGGGAAAGATGGATGCTGGGGAACGAGCTGTTGTATAGAGGTGAAGGTAGAGGACACAATGAACTTCACATTTGCAGTAAGTTTCCAAATAATTTGACTGAAGCATTGTGAGCAATTGGAACTTGGCACAAGTTGGCAGTCCACTCAGGGCCAAGAACAATATTGAGTCTCTCAGTATTCCAGGTATTACCACTCCAAAAGAAATTCACAGGGATGTTTTCAAAGCCATTTTTATCACAATGAATAACATCAAACAAAGGCACAGAACCAAACAAGATATCATGTCAAAAACTAAGATGACCATCCCCCAAGGCCCAAGAGATGTGATTGTGCATGATCTATCTAATGGTGTAAAACCTTTTCCAAGTTAAGTTGTCACCAGGTGACATGGGGCAGTATATGTAGGCATCCCCCAACACATTTTTGATGCATAAATGAGGCTCACAAGGAGTTATTGAGTCTAAGTCTCCATCATATTTTCATAGAAAATGCAAGAATAAGACCATCACTAGAATTAATCCCTAGCCCCCAGCTTGAATAGGAGAATAGACTCTTTTCCAAGCAATCCAGTGAATTTTTCTATGAGTCTCCTTGTTATCCCAAAAAAACCTAGCCATGATTTGGTCAAGTGTATGAACAATTTTTTTTTTGGGGAGGGGGGTTTGAGCACTTGAATAAGATGATGAAACATGGAACTTAAGGTGCTTTTAATAAGCATTAACCTCCCACCAAAAGAACGGGTTCTCCACTCCCAACTTTTTAATTTATTGTTCATTTTATCAATCAAGTTATAGTACAACAAATTTTTCTTGTGCCCTTTATACAGAGGGGCACCAAGATAGGTGATGGGGAGTTCCTGGTTTTGAAATTGAGTAGTATTAACAATGAAATCAATTCTATGCTGAGCAACAAAACTTCCCACAATAAATGAACTCTTATGCTTATTAATAGATTGACCAGAAATAACATAATAAGAGTCAAGAAAAGCATTCAGGTTAGACATATCAAACTGAGAATCATTAGAAAAAAAATCATAATGTCATCAGCATAACCTAAATGAGAAATATGAACAATCCCCTGAGAATGATAGTACATGAAAGTATTTTGTTGGAATGGATGCTCTAAACCTCTAGATATATACTCAGTTGCAAGAATGAACAAAGAGGGGGAAAATGGGTCACCTTGCCTTAGCCCTCTTTGTGACTTAAAAAAACCACATCTTTCACCATTAACCAAAATAGAGAACCAACAACTAAAAATAACATTGTTAATAAGGTCAACCCACCTCTTAGGGAAGCCTATATGGGACAACATTTGCTTAAGAAAGGGCCATTGGACCTTGTCATAAGCTTTAGCCATGTCAAGCTTGTAAGCAATTTTCTGGGCTCTTTCTTGGAATTATTAGATTGAATAAACTCTTGAGCAAGAAGAATGTTGTCACTAATGAGTTTATCTCTGATGAAACCACTTTGATTGGGGGAAATAAGATGAGTGAGAAGGGGAGCAAGCCTGGTATTCATGATTTTGGTGATGATTTTGTTGGTAACATTACACAGGCTAATTGGTCTATAAGGGTTTCTTAGGAACAGCACAATGGTGGTAGAAGTGTAGCTCTTGGAGAGGGGATGACCTTGAAAAAATTCAGTGATTGCTTCAGTCACATCCATGAGAACAATATCCCAACAATAAGAAATGTATATCCTACCTAATGTTTAATGTACAAGATATAATTTATTTTTTATTAATATACTACTCCATCGATCCCAACCATATAGTCCAATATTTTTTTAAACACAGATTAAGATAAGTATTGGAAAAGTAAACTATACCTACAAACTTCCTATAATAACCTTATTTAGTGGGTATTAGGTAATTAAATAACTTCATTTAAACAAATATACAATTTGAAAATTCACCCTTATAATTAACTCGCCATTTTAAGTAAAAATTGTGGGTATAATGTTTACTATATTCCTTAAATTTTATTTTCACGAGTTTAGTTTTCAAGATAATATAATGGTTTATTAGTATTGAAAGAAAAAATATTATCAAATATAGAAGTTGGACTATATATTTTGGACATCTAAAAATGGAATATTGGACTATAAAATTGGGACGGATGGAATAGATGAAATGTTCAATTTCAGACTGATTATAAATCTCTTATCATATTTAGATATTACACTTCATGTATATATATATATTATATATATAAATTTATCATTAACTTATTCAAATATACTTGGTATAACATGGAACGAACTTAAAATCATATAATAATGTCTCTTCGTAATGCCCTCAACTCCTAATTTAGTAGTTGAAATCATATAATAATATCTCCTAATTTGGTTATTGATATTGTTGAGTAGTCCAAAAACCAAACTACATAAGAATGTGTCTCTATCTAAAACAGTTATAACAGAAAAACAAGTTTGATTTCAGAGGCTATTGAAAGCGGGTAGCAGATGTCAGTACTTCTTATCAATATTGTCATTACTATGCATGTCTCTTTTCATTTTTCCTTTTTCTTGTTTCCATTCGTGAATACGATTACAATTAATCTGCTTAGATACTAATATTACTTTTATTGTCTAGAATTGGCATTTCCATGAGTAGCTTGGATAGTAATTTTCTTAGATAGTAATATTACTTTTATTGTCTGGAATTGGTATTTCCTTGAGTAGCTCAAAATCCTTGCAGTAAGTGCTACGGATGAGATCTTCTAATCCTAAACAGTATTTCATTTATAATTCAATCTCATGGATGATTGCCGCACACATATATAAAAAGGAAGATGAACCCTTTTTTCACACTTAATTTCTTCTCAAATTCATTAGTTTCTTCTCCTTTTATTTTTTCTCGTTTCTTCTTTTTCTTCTTTTTCTCCCTTCTTTCCCATTAATTTCTTTGCTCTGTCTCTAAACCCTTTATGAAACTCTTTTTTTCCTCTTCTTTTTCCACTGTTTTTGTTACTCTGTCCTGCAATCTCTTATGAAATTCATTTTTCCCTCCTTTTCCACTGTTTTTGTTGCTCTGTCCAGCAAGCGTTTGTGAAATTTGATTTTTGGCGTTTGTTTAATTGCAAAAAGAAAAGCTTTATTCACCTCTTTTTTTAATTTTTGGGTTTTGATATTTGAAATATTTCCCAAAAAAAATGCTCCTTTTGTGGGGAGCTGGTTTGAACCTGGGTGGCTTGTGGCACAAGGGAAGATACTATACATTTAGTTGAATGTTTACATTCCTATCTGTTTTATATATATATAATGTATTTGAAATTTAGGGTCCTTGGAATTTTTTTTTTGGGCCTTAGTCAAAGGACTCTTTTGCCTTATATAAGGCTCGACCCTGGTTAATAGTGGTATTTACTTCTCCCTATACTTGTTGACTTTTCATATCACAAAATCCCCCCTCTTCCCTCTAATCGTCACACTACAACTGCTCCATTGGTTTGCCCACAACCCACCATTGGTGCAATACTAAGTTCTTCATTTTCTTTAAGTGTTTTATATTTACATTTTTTGAAAAGCACACTTATTTATTTATTTAATGTATAAAATAGATTGGTTCTATAATTTTCTTTTACACTATAATATTTTATCTTTGATAGAACCTTTCTGTTACAAATGACATTTGTTATGTATTATATAGATTATTGTCTGTATAATGGAGCAATGTCACATATGGTCACATGAACATGCTAATATAAGTGATTTCACGGTTTATGATTTTATTTTTATTTTTTTGCAAGGAAATATGATTTATGATGATTAGTTTTTATTTCATATCCAATTTTAAATTTTTGTGGTAGAATTGGGGGATGAAATTGGTAAAGAAATCAAGATACGAATAAGTCTGATAACATTACGTGCTTCCAAAAGATTTGATTCAAGAACACACTGAGGTACAACCTAAGATCTTTATTATTAATCAAATGGAGAGTAGATCAGCGGTTGGCCAAATTGTGATAAGTGCCAAAGATGCGTATTTATTGTACTATAATATGCACATGATAAAGGTTTTAGCGTTGAAAAAGGGGGTCAATTTTATTTCCTAGCACTATACAAGCCAAAGAATTTGAAATTTCCTGTGAGGATGATGAAGATGAAAAATGTCTAAATGAAAGAATACATGTCTACCAAAAGCCAACAATTTAAATGTAAAGCTAGACTTTGGGTTATGAGAAAAAAGGGGGTACATAGAAGGTGGGTACTTTTGTAATAGACCATAATCATGAAAAGGTTGATTTTTAATTAAACGTACTTGTTGAAATTATCACGTACTATTTGATATGCTCAAAAATCTACATTACCCACACAATAACTTCCATAATAGTTTTTGTTCTTATGGTTGTGTTCATTTTGGTCGAGAACAACCTTGAGTTACATATGTGTTTCAAAGAGTTCAACCCTCAAAATTCTTATAGGGGTGACCACATCTCATACTTACATATGTGACCTTCTATTAAGAGTAGTATGCCATATCCCACTTGACTTAACCAAGCTATAGGAATCATTAAAAGTTTAACTTCACCTTACATACTTCTACAGAAAGCACTTTAAATCATAGTATCGGGTATGAATTTATTCCTAAGTGCTTAACTGAATCTTCATAAATTAGTTGTCCCACTGAATCAAGATCTTAGGATCTCCAGTCAACACGATTAGGTTACCATTATAAATATTCATACATAATAGGCTTTAATCGCATTCCATTGGATAATCAATAAATTTGAACTTTTGGTAAACCTTTCGTAAGCGGATCTGTAAGGCTCTCTAAATTTTATATATTCAATGGAGATAACGCCACTTGAGATCAAATGTTTAATGATATTATGTTTATGATGTGTTTGTCTAGACTTACTATTATACATATTATTATGTATTATTTCTATGGCCAACTTACTATTACAATGTATATTATTAGTAGTGGTTGGCTTTGGCTAACACATAGTGTTCTCTAGAAACTTTCAAAGTCATTATGATTTTTTTTCCAGCTTTATCCAAAGCTATAAACTTATATTATGTAGTTGATCTAGCTATACATGTTTGTTTTGAGGACTTCCATGATACAATTGCACCATCAATCATAAAAATATAACCACTAGCGGATTTTGAATCCTTTGTATAATGTAATCTAAAATTCAAAGTATATCTAATATATCTCAAACTCTATTCAAAGCTTTCCAATGATTATTATTTGGATTACTTGTTAACCTACACAACTTATTCACAAAACATGTTATATCCAGAAGAGTATAGTCTGTTATATACATTAAAATGCCTTTGACCTTTGAATAACTCAACTGAGACACTTGTTTATCTTTTTATTTACCAAGTGTAAACATAAATCAATTGGAGTTTTCATTGGATTTTCATCAAAAACATTGAATTTTCTAATAATAGACTCAATATAATGAGATTGAGATATAACAAGTCCATCATATGTATGTTTTAGAGATTTATTCTCTAATATTACATCTACCACTCTCATATCTTTCATATCAAAATTTGGTGTCAATATTCTCTTAGTACTCATGATAATATCATGATTGCCACATATTATAGACACATTCATCATACTCATTAATTCAAACTCCATTTGACAACATCGTTTTATCAAACCTTTAGTGCCACTTGGTTGGCGTATGCTTCAATCAATACAATGACTTAGTGAATTTACACATCTTTTTCTCTTGTCCTGAAATAACAAAACCTTCAGGTTATTCCATGTATATTTCTTCTTCTAAATCACCATTTAAAAGTATTATTTTAACATCCATTTGATGGATCTCAAGATCATATAGTGCAATAATTGCGACAAAATTTCTAATAGAAGTAATTCCTGTAACCACTGGATACGTGTCAAAGAAGTCAATGCCTTCTGTTTGTTATAACCCTTAGCTACCAACATAGCCTTATATCTATCAATTAATCTATCTGGTTTTAATTTCTTCTTGAAAATCCACTTAAAACCTAGAAGTTTATTTCCATGTGGGAGATTAACCAACTCTCAAGTGTGATTTTGCATAATGGATTCGATCTCGCTAATAACAGGTTCTTTACAAAATGGAGCTTCTGGACTTGGCACTGCCTCTGCGAATTTCTTAGGTTCATATTCTACCATATAGGTGAGAAAATCTAGACAAAAGGAAGTAAATGTCCGTGCTCTTTTAATGCACCTAATTTCTTCATCTTTATCTCTGCTTTGTCTTTGTGTTTGCATGGAAAACATTCTCAAAGAACAAAATATTTTTGATTCAATGATAATATTTTCATGTATATCATGAATGATAATCTATTATGCCTTAAACAAGAAAAAGACTAACATAGAAGTAGATATAGTAGTATTAATATTTATAACTATTTTTTGGTACAACAGTAAGGGGGTTCATCTTGAACATCTCATAAAAAACATAACCCTTCCCTACATAAGCATCATTATTGGTATGTGCAAACTTGGTAGCTACAAATACAAGATTAAAACCATTATTACTAAGAATAGAATATGTTACAAGGTTTTTGCAAATGTCAGACTCGTGTATTACATTGTTGGGGACAAGCTCTTTCCTAAAAGATAGTTTCGAGGTTATCCTTTCTTGCCTTAAACATTGAGCTTATAGAATTTCCCATAAAATAGTTGTTGTCCATTGACTGTCTTATAGTTGGAGAACATAGTTGTACTAGCACATATATCGTGAGTAGCACCAGTTTCAACCCACCATTCTTTGGGATTTCCAACATGTTACATTCAGGTACAACAACTACCAAACTCATTTCTTATACCCATTGACAATGTATCTGTAAGTCCTAAGGGGTGTTGAGTAAAGTGTATAAGGGAGGTTGAATAGACTTTACAAATTTTTTGAATCTTTAAGATCAGATTTAAAGAAAACAACTCAGTCCTTTAAGAGAGTTGGGTTGAAGATCAACATGAGAGTTAACCACTCAACAATTTTCTTGAGAAATTTGTTGATAGAGTAACTCAGCGAAAGATAGTCAATTGTTTACAAATTCGGTTTTCTTTTAAGTCAGTGGAAGTATTACACCCTTAAATATATTAGTTATCAACATTTAGTATGAAAGAGCTGCCCAAGATAACACAGCTGCAAGACAGTTGAACCCAGCTGACTTACTTCAATCTGATGTGAGATGGCTGAGAGACCATCCACCAGAATTAGTCATTGGAGATGTTAGAGACGGTGTAAGAACCAGATCCAGAGCTCAGCAAGAAGCAATGTTCACTTGTTTTATCTCCCAAATAGAGCCAAAAGATGTGTCCCAAGCATTAGATGACACACATTGGATTCAAGCCATGCAAGAAGAGCTGAATCAGTTTGAAAGAAACAAGGTATGAGAATTGGTGCAGAGACCAACCCATCAAAATGTTATTGGCACAAAATGGGTTTTTAGAAACAAGATGAATGAGGAAGGATCTGTGGTAAGGAACAAAGCAATATTGGTAGCCAAAGGGTATTGCCAAGAAGAGGGAATAGATTTTGATGAAACCTTTGCACCTGTTGCAAGATTAGAAGCAATAAGTATGTTTCTTGACTATGCTGCTGACAAGAACTTCACTGTATATCAAATGGATGTGAAAAGTGCATTTTTAAATGGACTGCTAGAAGAAGAAGTCTATGTTAAACAACCTCCAGGTTTTGAGCAGAAGACTCTTGGGAACAAGGTGTACAAGCTCAAGAAAGCATTATATGGACTGAAACAAGCACCAAGAGCATGGTATGATACATTGTCTCAATTTCTAACTGACAATGGATTCACCAAAGGCAAAGTGGATAGAACACTCTTCAGAATTCAAGATGGAGAGAGTATACTGCTTCTTCAAATATATGTGGATGATATCATTTTTGGATCTACTAATAAAGAGTTGTGTGAAAAGTTCTCAAACCTCTTGCAAGGCAAATTTGAAATGAGCATGATAGGAGGGTTGACCTTCTTCCTAGGACTTCAAGTTAAGCAATTGAAGGATGGAACTTTCATAAGTCAAACAAAGTACACCGGGGATTTAAGGAAGAAATTTGGTATGGAAGAGAAGTCTTCTGTGAAAATACCAATGAACACATCAGTCAAGATGGACATGGATGCAGATGGTAAGGCTTTAGATCAAACTAGATACAGAGCACTCATTGGATCACTGCTCTACTTAATAGCAAGCAGGCCAGATATCACCTTTGCAGTAGGTGTATGCGCAAGATTTCAATCTGCACCAAAAGAGAGCCATATGACTGCAGCTAAGAGAATCCTAAGATATTTGAAGGGATGCCAAGAAGTCAGCTTATGGTATCCAAAGGACGGTGGATTCAAGCTAATTGGTTACTCAGACTCTGACTATGCTGGATGTAGAGTTGACAGGAAGAGTACTTCAAGTACATGTCAAATGCTTGGAAAAAGATTAGTTTCTGGTTTAGCAAGAAACAAAACTCAATAGCCACATCCACAAACGGTGTAGTATATAGGCATGGCGCTTGTTGTGCCCAAATCTTATGGATGAGACAACAGCTGAGAGATTATGAAAGTGAAGAAAAAGAGATTCCAATTATGTGTGATAACACAAGTGCTATTGCAATCACTCAGAATCTTGTGTTGCATTCAAGAACAAAGCACATTCATGTCAGATATCATTTTATAAGCGATCATGTTGAAAAGAAAGACATCATTTTGGAGTATATCTCAACTGATAAACAGTTAGCTGACATATTCACCAAGCCTCTATGTGAATCTAGGTTTGAAGAGCTTAAGAATGAGCTAGGGTTAATTGAGCTGAGTTGATACTCAGATTACTCAATCAGAAGAAATGGAAGATGAAAAAGTGAGAATCAAACAAGTTTTTCACATCAGCCAAGTGAAACAGCTATATAGGGAAATCAGCTGCATCGAGTTAGCTGACAGCTGAGTCACCTAATGAAAGGAGAGAAGCTGAGGAGTCACTTTTGACATGAGCTGAGTCATTTAATAGCTAAGTGACAAAAACGCAGTCGTTTTTAAATGAGCAGGAATGTTTTTAAGGATGACATTAGCATAATAATGATGGGTACAGTCAAAAGCTACACATTAAGCATATGATTGGATATAAATGCTGCCACATTAAAGGCAAGGAATTAAATGCGGTTTGACGTGCTAAATCTGAGCCGTTGATCTTGGTTAAATTTCAAAAATAAAAAACACGTCCTTCCATAACCCTTATATACTCAGTTTTCAGTTTTTTCTCTCTCACATTCAAAACTGTTCATCTTCAAAGCAAAAGAAAGCAAGTTTATCAAGATTTAATTGGTAGAAACCTCTAAAAATGGCACCAAAGTTTAATTTTGTCAAGTTATCCAAGCAAATCCACTCTGGATCGACTGTGGATTTTGAAGGGATGGTGAAGCAGGGTTCCGATGAAACGCTAGTGAAGAAGATTGTTGATATGCTCGAAAAGTCTGGTCTCAGGCCTTTTCTTACTTTGGAGTACTCGCACACCTACCTTGAAGAGGTGGCGCAGTTCTATGTAAATGCTGAGGTGCAGGACGAAGGAATCAAGTCCTCCGTCCACCGCAAGGACATCATGATTATTGCTAAGGATCTTGCAGAGCACTGTTTGCTGCCGTCTGAGGGCATGACTGAGATTGTTGAAGCAGACGTTGATTTGGCTGATGCATGGAAAGAAGTAGCCAAACCAAAGTGTGCTGCGAAAGTAATATACACAGCTGAGAAGAAGTTGCTGAAGGACGACTATCACAAGCTGACGGATGTCGTCGCCAAGTGTGTAGACATGAAGTTTGGCAGCTTCAATCAGCTGTCAAAGACCAAGATGATCATCATGGCTGCGATCATGCAGGGTAAGAAAGTCAATTGGGCTGAGTTCGTGTACATCAGACTCTGCTAGAATGTTGCGAACAAATCATACAAGGAAGATGGATCCTTTGGAGGATCACTCGGATATGGCCTAGTAATTGGCCATCTGATGGAAGTGAAGGGCATTCCCCTTCAACATGGAAAGTCTTTTCATGTAAACAAAAAGACGTTCAGGGATAATCTTTCAGTAGCCTCAAAGAGAGCCCATGCAAAAAGGGCGATTACAAGTGAGGGGGAATTAGCTGAACCCGAGGACACAGCTATTACCTCCCCTCCTAAGAAGAAAGCTGCAAAGAAGAAGGCTACCCCTGCAGCAAAGAAACAGGATGCACCTGCCCCTGCAACCGAATCACCTGCCCGAGCGAGCGTGTGTCTCCCGCCCTGCAGCCGAGGGCCGAGAAGAAGCCCAAATACCTTCTCCAGCCATAAGGATGAAGAGGACTGCCAAGCCTAGAAAGGCAGCTGCCTCTAAGGTAACTCAGAAGGCCTTTACGTTTGAGGAACTGGAGGAAACAGAACCAGAAATTCCTCTGGTTAAAACCAAGAGAAGAAAAAGAATCTCCAAACTTTCAGAGCTTGAAAAGACAGCTGAGTCTGCTACTCAGCTGGAGAAATCTTCTGAGATTGCTGACACTGAGGAATTACAGTCTCTTGAAATAGTTGTTGAAACTGCCAAGTCTGCTGAGGATGATCAGCAGAGGCCCCAAGAAGACCCAACTGTGGAGAGGACAGCTAAGGACAAACAAGAACTTGAGACAACTGAATCTTCACTTGAAAAGGTTGTTTCTCCGCCTGCTACGGACGCTGCTGGAGCAGAAGAGAAACAGAGTATGTTACCTTCCATCCAAGAAAAGGAAGGACAAGAAGATGAGAATGAGGATGATGATGTCATCATGTACTCTCCAGTATATCCAGACATTCAGCGCCGTCTACGTGAATGGAGGGCGTGGAAGCTAAGTCACTCATGGGTGCATTTTGAATGCCCTGAGTTCATAGAAAAAGAGGAGGAGTTGTTCGAATTTCTCGGCATCACCAAAGTAATTCAGGCCATTGATGAAGATAATTGCCTGAATATTCTACAGATCTTCAAGGAGAAAGAACAAGCAAGTATCTCGAGAAAGCCAGTATATGTCCTCTTACTAAAACTCTGGAACATACTCACCCTTATCTGGACGTATTGTTAGAGAGTGATGAAGACTTGGACCCCATTGCTGCAAAAGAAAAGTCAGACATGCATCAAGCTTTGAGGGAATCCAGAATGATGAATGAGCAGCACATGTTTGAAGGACCAGGAGAGTCGTCACAATCTCTCCTACAGATAGTCCCACTGGCAGTAGTGTAGCAAATTGCCACAGTTATAGCTGCAACTACATCCCAAGTACACTCTGAAAATGGGTCCAAGGGACTTGGCGATGAGACTGGAAATTTAGGCACCCAAGTCGAGCCAACCCCTTGAAGGTGTGTTACCACCTGCCCCCATGACTGAGCACTCAACGGAAGAAGCCGATAGTCTGGAGAAGAGTGACCCTATCATCAGTCACTCAGCTGGTGTGCTAGCTGAGGAGAAACTCACCCTACTGCAGGGTCGGAGAATGTTGCAATTGACTCCACAATGAAGAAAGGAGGCGAAGAGGAAACTGAAAAAGAACCCCAGCAGGTTGACATTGACGAAGCTCGGACAATTGAGTCTATCCCAGATGAAGTGGCAGCTGCTTTGAAGGCTAAGGACATTGTTGTTGCAGTCAAGGCACATGATGGAAAGTGCAATCCAAGAGGTTGAGACTCCTTCGGATGCCACGGTCCAAGACCCTAAGACAGTTGCGTCTGTCGAAGGGAATGTAGAAGGCCTCTCTGCAGTTGAGACTGTTGGAGGTGTTGAAGGCCTAAGGGAGGTTGAGACTTCCCTGGATAAAGCTTAAGAAGTTCAGAACATCCCTCCTGTTAACATTGCTAAATCTGAAAAGGAGATTAGTGCTCTTCATGACTCTCAGGAGAATCCTAACATATCCTTCCTGGGATCTCAAGACAAAGTTGAGTCCACACTTGTTGAACTTCAAAAGGACCCAGCTGAGGATGTTCTCCCGCAGACGAGTCAGTCAAGTTTTAAAGCTGCTCGTCAAACTTTTAACTTTGATGATGAACCATGCCCCCAGGTTTCTTCATCTTCCGATGACGCTGATGTTGCAGCCGAGGAACAGGTAATTCATTTAGAAAAATCTATTGAGGCCGAAGAAGCTGTTAAGACAGTTGAGGCTCAGTCAGCTGGCCAACCTACTCGACAAGGCCCAGCTGGAACCGTGTCATCTACGCAGGCTCCCAGAGCTGCAGCAGTACCGACTCCACTAGGACCATCACAGGCACAGACTGAAATTTCAATCCCTTATGTGCGAGATGATACATTTGAGTAATTATTTCCCTTTTCAATTGAGCTGCTAGAGCTAGAGGAAGAGATAGCTAAAGAGTAGTGACGATACACCATTCGAGAAGATCCAGTCATTCCTACCGACTCCATTGTACTAGCAGACTTTGATTTCGATCTGAATGGCCGCCAGCTGAATCAGGTGTGACAGCTGAGATGCGTGAAGTCTTCAAGACAATCTATGTAGAGATTGAGAAGATCGAACGGCACCAGGCCTCATTAGATCTACGTATGGACAATAGAGATGCCACCCTCACTGCAGACTTAAGAGGGATTGTGGTAAGGATCAGGGAGTGGTGTCAGCAGCAGAGTTCAATGCGATTCGAACAAGTTCGATATTTTAAGGCATTGTACAATAAGATGCTTGTTTGGAGTGCTGACAATGCTGATATGAAGCAGAGGATGCAGGCGTATATGGAAATATTGCATGCCTCCCATACAACTGAAATGGAGTTACTGCGTGAATTTCATCGAAAAGAAATTCTACGTGTTGAGGAGAACATGAAATCGAAGTTCAGCCTTCTCATGGCTGAAATGAAACTGGTGGCAGCTGAATCAAAAGCCACTCGCTCATAATTTCGAACGGCACATGCCGCAGCAGACTCCAAGCATAACTCAGCTCTTAGCAGACTGGACTTCATGCTCGCAGGAATGTTCCTTGGGGTTCCTCTCTACTTTTATGATGCCAAAAAGGGAGAATAGAAATACGTGAGGGAATTGAAGGAAGAAACACCTGAGAAGCAAAAGGAAGAAACAACTGTTGAGAAGATGAGGGGAAAAGCTGTTGAGGAATACCTCAGGAAATTGAAGGAAGTAATAGCTGAGAAGCAAAAGGAAGAAGCAGCTATTGAGAAGAAGAATGGAAAAGCTGCTGAAGGGGAAAAGTCAAAGGATTTGACACTAATGATTGCTAAAACCCCTTAGCAAGGTCATGTCAAAGCCTCAATAACCAGCAAACTTCCAGTAACTCTGTCGATCGAACACTCTGTTGTGCCTATGTCAGAGAAAAGAAAGATTGTAATAGCAGATCAATTAAAGTTCGATAAAAAGACGGATGCCCGCATTGAAGTAGTGATGAAACAATTTGGCGGCATTCCGGTAGGGAAGGATCAAGAGGTTATTCCAGATGACGGATCCGAGCCAAGATCTGTTGAAAAATTTAAGACGCTCGAATCCGAATGCTATTTCAAGAATATGTCGGTAGCCCAAACCTGGGGATCTCAGATCTTGGGAGAAGGGTCTGAAGTTATGCGAAGAAGGCGATAGGCGGCGACTACCAAAGCACCATTCACCGTAAGCGAAAGACTCCGTCAAAGACACACCCAGAGGAGGAGGAAGAAATGGTGGAGGAAGAGGTTTTCGACCTATACCTCTACCCAAAAATATCGAATATGTGGATCCAGATAAGAAGGGAAGGATCTAGTGGGCTGGGTACGATGAAGTAGCAAATCTCGAAGTAGCTAGAAAAAATGTTGATTATGTGAAAAGAATAGAAGAGGAAAACAGAAGACAAGACCAGCTATGGCAAGAGAGGAAAGAGAGGAAGCGAAAAGACGATGTTGCAAAAAGAGCTTATGAAAAGAAGAAAGCAGCTGAAGATGAATGAAAAAGAAAAAGAGAGCTGAAGAAGAAAGAAGGAGACAGCGAAGGAGATGAAGTGTTGCTGTGAACCCTTCATGTATTTACTTTTGTAAATACATTGTTGTGTAAGTCATCTATATTTTCAATAAAATATTTTGTATTTGTATCTTTGCATAGACGCTTGTAAATTGCTTAGATTAAAATATGCTCTGATACACTTTGTAAACAGCTGTGTAAAGGACAAAAATGCTATGATCAATAAAATGATTGATTCTACGCATACATTCTTCGTTACTACATTGTCTGTATATATCTGTGCTGTTTACATTTTGTTTAATGTTTTCAAGTTTTGGCATCATCAAAAGGGGGAAATTTGTGTTTGCTGGTGGACCTGAGCATGAAATAGAATCGACTAACAGCAGCAATGTAGAGGAGATCGACTCTGCTGTAGCAGCAGAGAAAGCCAAATTCCAACAGGCCATCAAATAATTGAAAGCTATGCATGAACAACAACTTCAAGAGGGTCTAGGAGAGTCTTCTCAACTCTCTCCTAGTACTAACCCTTTGGATGTGCCACGGAAGATAGCTGTCAATATTGTTGCCACCACATCCCCCGTGCACTCAGAACATGGCTCTCAAAAGATTGGAAATGAAGCTCTCAAAATACATGGCACCCTAGCCAAGCCAACTCCTATAGAAGGTGTTGAGACACCTGCCCCACGGCTGATCACTCAAAGGGAAAAACAACCGAGTCTCAGGTGCAGAGCAATCCCACTTCTCTTAACTTAACTAGTGAGCCAGCTGAGGGGGAAGCTCTCACCACCACAACTAGGTCAGAGGATGAGGTGGGAGACCAACCTTTGGAGTTTGGAGGCAAAGGTGAGTAACAAATGGAACAGCATAATGAAGTTGACAAAACTCAGACGATTGAGACTGTCTCAGCTGAAACTTCATCTGCACTGAAAGCCGATGACGCTGCTGATGCATCTAAGGTAAAGGATGGAATGGAGACCATGGGAGTTAAGACTCCTAGTCCTGAAATTGAAATCCTAGGAGTTGAGACTCCAACAGATACCACCAAAGACCCTAAGGCAGATGAGTCTGCTGCAGGGAAAACTGCTTAAGACCCTACTGCAGTTTAGACTGCACACAGGGATGTAGAAGGCCCTCTAGCGGTTGAGACCTGTGAGGGTGTAGAAGGCCACAAGGAGGTTGAGACTTCCTTGGGTAAAGGAGCTTCAATAGAACAGATTCCTCATGTAGAGACGGCTGATGAAGAAAAAGAAAAAAATCAGCGCTCTTAGCGATTCACAGGAACACGTTGACACATAATTCCTGGAATCTGACAATGAAGCTGAGTCCACTCCCATTGATGAATTTGTTAAGGACAAAGCTGAGGATGCTCAAGACTCTCGGAGTAAAGCTAGTGACAAAACTGCTCCGATGAGATTCGTGTTTATTGATGATCCAATCCCAATGGCTCCATCACACTTTGATGACGCTGATAAATCAGCTGAGGACAAGACAACTCATATGGAAGGCCCAATCGATCTCGAGGAAGTCATTAAGACAACAGGGTCGATCGGTGAAAGCAGCTAACACATCTGCTCAAGTCGAAACGCAATCGCTCAACAGCTAACACAACTACTCCTAATGCCAACGGCCGATCGGTTGAGGCAAGTCGAGTTGAAGCAATTCGAAATGAGAAAGGAAAGGCTCCACAAGTTGGACCTGCGGGAATCCCTATTTATCCAGATGATTTGTTCGAGAACATTTTCCCATTTGAAGCCTAATTACCACCCCAGGATGCCGAATATGCTAATGAACAAGCCAAGTACACTGTCCAAGTCTCACCCAGAGAACGTGGAACTCCAACTGATTCAACAATGGTGTTGGTTTTGACTTTGATGCAATTTGGCCAGAAGATGAGTCAGCTTCAACAACCGACTTCTGGAAGGCGTTTAAGGCCATTTGTGGTGAGATCAAGAAAATGGAGCATGACTTTGCATCATTAGACCAAAAGCTGGATAATCGTGATGCCAACATTACTGGAGATATTTGCGGAGTTGTATTAAGAATCCAAGAATGGTCTGCACAAACAACGGCTATGAGAAGAGAGCAAGTCCGCTACTTCAAGTCACTTTTTGCAGAGTTAGTTGTCTGGAGTGCAGATAACATCCAATTCCAGCAGAGGCAGAGGGATTACATGGTGAGAATAGAGGAATCTTACAAGTCGGATATGGAGTTACTGAAGCTGCAGCACAAGAACGAAATCGCCAGATTGGAGACCAACATGAGTCAGCAACTCAATGTTCTCCAAACAGAAATGAAGCTAATGGCAGCTAGTCAAAGGCTATACAGTCAGAATTTCGAGCAACCTACTCCAAGTCTAATGATAAGCATGATTCAACCATTAGCCGACTTGATTTCATCTAAAGTGGGATGTTCCCTGGCCTGTCTCTACCATTTGGTGATGATGCCAAAAAGGGAGAAGATGAGGCTATGAGGGAATTGAAAGAAGGGGAAGGGAGCTATAAGGAGGAGAAAAAGGGAGAAACGTCTAAGGGGGAAGGAAGTTCTGCGAGAAACCCCTCTCTAAAGATTATTTCTACCAAAACTCCTCAGCAAGGAGAAGTAACAGCCTCACTCCTCGGCAAACTACCTGAAGAGCTATCGGTAGAAGAGAAATCTGAGTTGGTTGTCAAAGAATCAAGAAAAGCCATCAAAATTGAGTTCGAGAAGGTGGCTGAGAATCATTCCGAGTGCATCAAGAATATAAGGACACAATATGATGGTCCCCCAGCAGGATTGTTAAACGATTCTCCTATGATCAAACCCCCAAGAGAAATTGCTATGCCCGATGCTGGATCTGAGCTCAAACTCTAGATGCGGAAGGCTACTTCAAGAATTTGACTCTACCGCAAGCCTAAGACTTTTACTGGGAAAAGGGTCTCGATTTGTGCAAATTAGCTAATAAGCAGCAGAGTTCCAACAGTCACTGAGCTGGAAAAACATCGATACAATACTTTCTTCTTTGGGAGTGTACTACAAGTAGAATGATAAGCATAATTCAACCATTAGCCGACTTGATTTCATCTTAAGTGGGATGTTCCCTGGCCTGTCCCTACCTTTTGGTGATGATGCCAAAAAAGGGGAAGATGAGGTTGTGAGAGAATTCAAAGAAGTGCAATGGAGCTATAAGGAGGAGAAGAAAGGAGAAACATCTAAGGGGGAAGGAAGTTTTGCGAGCAACTCCCCTCTAAAGATTATTTCTGCCAAAAATCCTCAGCAAGGAGAAGTAACAGCCTCACTCCTCAACAAACTACCTGAAGAGCTATTGATAGAAGAGAAAGCTGAGTTAGCTATCAAAGAATCAAGAAAAGCCATCAAAATTGAGTTCGAGAAGGTGGCAGAGAAGCATTCCGAGCGCATCAAGAATATAAGGACACAATATGATGGTCCCCGGGGGATTATTAAATGATTCTCCTATGATCAAACCCCTTAGAGAAATTGTTATGCCCGATGCTGGATCTGAGCTTAGATCACTAGAGGAATTTCAAACTCTAGATGCAGAAAGCTACTTCAAGAATTTGACTCTACCGCAAGCCTGGGACTTGTACTGGGAAAAGGGTCTCGATTTGTGCAAATCACGATAAGCGTGAGAGTTCCAATCCTCTCAACCGGAAAAGCACCGACATCAAGACACACTCCCAAAGGAGGAGCTGAGTTAGGAAGCAGAATATCTGGTGGCAGTGGAAGAGGCAGAAGCACTCAACCGCAACCAAGACCAAAAGACATACATTACATCAATCCACGAAGAAATGGATTACTTATCAATGGGTACGATCATCTTGCAAATTTGGAAGTTATGCGCAAGAATGCAAAAGCTATGAGGAGGCAAGAAGCTGAGAATGAAAGGGTGACGCGAGAATGGGAAGAAAGGCAGCGAAATGATGACCCTATTGCAAAGCGTGCCTATGAGAAGAAAAAGAAGGATAAATAAGAAAGGAAAAGGAGAAGAGCAGACGAAGATAGGAGGAGAGCTGAAATGAAGAGAGAAGAAGGAAGCAGCCAAGGCGTTGGAGACGGCTGTAACCCCTTCATGTATTTTTCTTTATTGTAAATACATAGTTGTAAGTACTCTATAATAGTACTCTGATACATTGTACTCTATACATGATGTAAACAGCTTTGTAAAGGACAAGAATGCTATGATCAATAAAATTGACATATTCAAAGCATACATTCTTTGTTACTACACTGCTTGTGTTTGTTGTATTTTTTATTTAAGTTTTGGCATCATCAAAAAGGGGGAAATTGTTAGGAAATTTATTGTTAAGATATTGATGATACCATGTAAAACTTAGAATAGGGAGTTGGCACCCCATTTTCCTTGTATTCCTACTTTGTAATAGATAGGACTGCATAAGCTGAGTGAAGTCAGCTATGTCGAAGAATGCAAGAAGTCAACTGAAGACTAGAGTAAAGACCCAGTTGTGTGTCAACTGAGTATGGTCAAGATGGAAGACACAAACTCGATTAAAGGAGATCCAACTGAGGAACAACTGAGTAAAGGATGTGGAAGTGTCGATCAAGTCGAAAAAGCCAAGTCTACCGTTGAACCGACGTTGAGTCTTTCTTTAAAGGATGAAGTAGACTCAAGTCAATAGGGTAAAGGCAATAGTCAAGTCAAGACGACTGACATCGATTTGTTGGAAAGAAGTCGGGCATATTACTCGATAAGGTAATAAGTCCAAGCTGCCCAGTCTTAAAGTGTTTGGCCCAGAGATATGCAAAAGGAATAAACCAATGGGAAATACTGAAGCTTGTGTTAGGCCCTGAAAAGCTGCAGAGTCATTTAATACGAGGAAGGGTCAACTTCACAATGTTGCAGGCCAAGATAAGACAAGCCAACGAACAAGAGTGTGTCGTTTGAAAATAGCCTATCTCTTCAATGGGAAAATTTTCAAATGAGCACTATAAAAGGCTGAGGAAGCATTTGAGAAAAGGTTACGAATTGCACGAACGAATCAATCTTACAAGCAATGTTCAAGCAAGAGAAACCTGCAAATATTCTCAAAGCTTATCAAGAAATTCCTCAAGCCTAAAACTCAAAGGAACTCGATCCAACACACGCTGTGAAGGAAAGATTACTTCAACCAGTTGAAGAGGAAAACTTTTAGAGAACAAAAGTGGTTTATTATCCAAGTTTGAAGGAGCTGTAGTGAGGTTCAGGATCAAACCATAAGTTTTGAGCTTGTTAGAAGGTTGTGTGATCAATTCCAAGGGTTTGAAGAGAGCTGAAGTAGCAAGGCAGCTGTCTTGTGAAGAAGCTGGGTCACAGGAGAGGCCAACTGTGTGATCAAGGTTGCCTCTAGACTGAGAACTACTTTGTAACTTGATTTGTTACTTAGTGGATTCCTCTAGGGTTGGAGAAGAGTGGATTAGAGGAATTACCCCATCCTCGAACCACTATACAATTTGCTTATGTCATTTACTTTCAGCATATTACTTTCTTGCATATATTGATATCTACTGATAAGTTAAATTGCAATCCTACTGATAATAACAAGTGTTAAAAACAAGTGTTAAAACGTGCTTAAAATTTAACAAGGGTGTTAAGTCTTCCGCTACATAAAACCAAATCAACTTAAACGTTAAGTGTTAGCTGACGCAACTAAGTTATACTATCAACAGCTCAGTCGAGTCTGTTGAGTGGGTAACTTTGCTGAAGAAAGCAAACCTAGCTGTCCCCCAAGAACTTAGCTGATTGGAGTCAACTCTGTTGAAACATTTAAAAGGACTAAAAAGTGAAAATTTGGTAAGGTTTATTCAACCCCCCCACACCCCTTGGGACCTACATGCTCCTATCTGTTACCAAAGTTATTGTATCTCAGGAGACTCATTGCTTGAAAATGTGAACATCGGGACAGAGCAACAACAATCATAAAGAATGAGTTCACTCGCCTAGACTTGTTTTACTGCTTTCTTTTTATTATTATGAAATAGACGATAGTTCAAATTCTCCCCCTTTGTATCCCTTTGTTTTTTGTTGTATCCCCGATAATTTAAGACTCTTGTTTGTAATTTTTATAGATGGCGTCATCAAGCACCGTGATGACCAATGATTCTATTGGTGTGATTACGGGTGTTAAGTCACCTCCTACAACACATTTTTTGTTTTTCCTGCCTTTTATTGTACCTCACATTCAATCACTCCTCTACTGACACTACTTTTGTTCCAACGACTGTGGAGGGGTGTTACCACACATTTTGTCATACCCTTATCTATTTATGTTCCAACAAATGTGGTCTTTGGTGCTACCATACATTCAGTCATACTTCAGGCCTCACTTGGTTCTGCATTTGCTTCTGGTATTACAACACCTTTGACAACATTATTTGTCACGCTTGTTCCAACAACTGTGGTTGCATCCAAAACCGTGCATGAGACTTTCCAAAAAAGTTTACCCATGGTTAAATTCAATACATGGCAGCAAAAGATGCCCTTTTATCTAACAACCTTGAAATTGGTGAGGTTCCTTAAAGAGAACCTCATATTGCTGCCAAAACGATACCAATATGGATCAAAGGGTTGTCCTTGATGCTTGAAGTCAAGGAGACTACTTGTGCAAGCATTACATCCTTAGTGGTTGGATAATGTGTTGTATGACGTGTATGCTTTGTTTAAAGATACTCCCAAGGGACTGTGGAACTTGTTAAGTTGGTTTATACCAATAAATTTGGTAACCAAAACTAGAGTATTGTGTTATTTTGAGTATTTTACATCGTATTTATTGTGTTTCATAGTGTTAGGTTATTTATTGAGTTTGTGCAGGTTTTGGTGTGCTAAATAATGATAATTGTCTGGGAATTGATATTAGAGTCGTGTCTTGGATGTTGAAAGCGTCATTTTATACAAAGAAGGATGAGCGTCGCAACACGGATCCTTAGTGATGCAACACAATGAGACATCAGCATTAGAACATATGGCGTTGAAATGCCACACACGACGGTACACCATATTAAACATTATGAAATAAAGATGGTCTAGCCACACCACATGGCCGTGCCACGGCGTGGTGGGAACGACATTTAGGTATATTGTTTATTTGAGTCGTGCCGCAGCGCCTATTTATCGTGTCGCAAAGCTGTGAGTCGTGATGTCATTAAAACGTCTGAATATATCTTTTATCAAGGGATAACTATAAATACACAACTTAGGTCGTGGGGGAGAGAATTGAGACCTATTTTGGAGCACAACGCAATGCAAAAAACACAGAGCAATGGTAAGGAATCTCTCATCTGGACACAGAGATGATTTCTTCTCTACTCCTTTCAGTTCTTTCTTTGGGTTTTTGTCTATCATTGAGATGTATAAATACTTCATCGTGGGTATTTACATGTGGATTGTGAGATAAATTCTAGTTTCTAAGGGTTGATGTAACCAACGTCTATACCTATGATTTGATATTTCAATTTATTGATTCCCATGTTAATCAATTTATTTGTACTATTTGAATTAATTGCATCTAAATTATCTAATCAATAGTTTGAACTGTTTGGCGTATTGAATTCATTACTTGAGAGAGGTAATTGAATACATGCACGTCCATAGAATAACAAAACTTGGATTTTATAGAATTGAGAAGTTTATGAACCCTTTGAAGGCATTAAACAAAATTCATTGAACTTGAAGAGATGTTAAAATCAGGATTGAAAACCTATAATCAATCGACACTCGAGAGAGGGAGTGAGAAATTTTAGAACTCAAAGCTTATAAATTAGTAACGTGTGATTGATAATTTGGATTGAAAACAAAGGGAAATACTAGGTGAATCAAACCTCTAGAACTCACATCCACCACATGTTCGATAATTTGTCTAAATGAATTCTTAGTTTAATTTTAGAATTACCATTGGCTTAATCAACACTCATCTTAGGTCACTTTAAATATAGTACTTAATGTTTATTTGATATCGGTTCCTATGTTGATGATACCCCTACTCAAAAATATATATTAAAATTTGGCACCATACACTTGCGGTAAGAATTTCACAAACAAATTTTTGGTATCGTTGCTGGGGAATGATTTGTTTTATTATTATCTAGATTAGTTTAGTTTTATACTTAGGTCGTTGTTGTTTATTGTGTTGCTTATTCAATGTGAAGAACTAAAAGTACTAACTTGTTTCCTTTTGACCCAGAGATTGAAAGGATGCTTCGAGAAATTAGAGCAGCAAGATGAGCATAGAATCAAGCAATGGAAGACAATAATGGCAATAATAACAACCTTGTTCCAATTGCGCAACTGCAACAATAATAACAAGAAAGAGTCATTCGGCATAGCTTTCTGCCAACCATCAATCATAATTATTTAGGATCTTTTTGTTTTGGGGTTTTCTAGAATTTGAAAGTGGTCAGTCCATTAATGCGAACAATATTAAGTTCAAGCCAACTCTCATCAACATGGTTCAACAGAATCAGATTAGGGGTAGCACAACCGATGACCCAAATGCTCAATTGGCCACTTTCTTGGAGATACATGACACCATCAAGATGAATGACAATTTTTGAAGAAGTTACTAGATTGAGGTTGTTTCTATTCTCACTCTGAGATAAAGCCAAACAGTGGTTACAACCTTTTGCACTTGGTAGGCTAGCCAATGGAACAATCTTACTCATAAATTCATGGTTAATTGTTTTTCCACCAAATAAGACTCTCCAGGTGAAATGTGAGATATCTCAATTCCAGCAGATTGACATTAAGCCTTTGCATGAATGGGCATACAAGAACCATTAATAACATTCGAGCATGAGGTATGTTGATAGGTACAACTCCGATTGAGGCCCTTCTTCTACCTGAGGAAATGGCCACTAACATTTACCAATAGCCTTCTAAAAGTTCAACTCCTAGGAAACTTGAAGTTCTTGAGCTAGATACTATGTCTGCTCAGGCAGCACATATTTCGTCTTTAATTAAGCAATTGGGCACCCAGGAACAACTATTAATGAGAAAGTCAATTATGTGAACAATCGAGGTTTCAATAATAGGGGAAATAAATTACCAACTCACTACCGCCTGGGACTTTGAACCATGAGTACAGAAATGTGTTGGATCCACCACCAGGCTATTTCAATCCACCAAGTTTTCATGCACCAGCACGTGAGAAAAAGCAATATCTTCAAAACTTACTCGACATTTTCATTAGTGAAACCAAAACATATTGAACAGAAGTGAAGCTCACATGAAAAACCTAGATACAAAGATGGCTAATATGGATGCACACCTCAAATCCTTGGAAACAAAAATAGGGCAATTAACTACTGCTATAAGCTCTCAGCAGAAGAAAGAAAAATTTTCAAGTAATACAAAAGTGAATCTAAAAGAGCACTCCAAAGCCATCAAGTTGAGAAGTGGCACTGAATGTGAAGGCACTAACTTTCCCTATCATGCTAACCCTGAAAAGTTTTTTGATTCTGAGATGCCGAGCAATGAGGATGAGTCACAACAAGAGTAGAGATTCAGAAAAAAAAGCATACAAATGCTAAAAAGCCTAAATATAATCTCATCTCTGATCTACGTTTAAATTTCCTTACTCCCCCTATTTCTTCAAAGATTATAGAAAAAAAAAAGTTGACAAAATTTTTGGAAATCTTTAAGAAGATCTACATCAATATCCCGTTTGTCGATGAACTTTAGCAAATACCCAAATAAGCAAAATTCATTAAGGATGTGATATATAGAAAGAGAAAGTTGGGAGAGTTCGAGATAATAAAGCTAACAGAGGAATGCAGTGCCATAATAAAAAAACTACCTCAGAAACTAAAACATCCAGGGAGTTTCACTATCCTTTGCACTATTGGTGATTCTTTCTTTATAAAGCTCTTTGTGATCTTCTAGCATTAATCTTACGCCTTTGTCAATTTTTTGGAAATTAGGACTTGGAGAGGTGAAACCATTCACCAATGGCTTGAGGAATATTTGAATATTGCTTGAATGGTGTTGAGAGAGTTTTTGAATTTCTACTTGAATGCTCTTATTGTCGTGTTTTCTTCCTCTCTGAAACTTCCTCAGCCTTTAATAGGAAAAGACTTGAATTTCCCCATTGAAGTGATAGGCAAATTTCAAATCAGTCTGTTGGATAGTTGGCATGACCTCTTGCAGCCTTTATCTTAACACTTCATTGTAACTTTTTAGAAAGGTAGGGGCCTAAAATTTGTAGCAATGCATGTGCTTTTTATTGGCTACATTCCTTTGGTCTTCATTAAATGTTGTTCTCTTTTTGATCAAACATCG
Organism: Rehmannia glutinosa; assembly: GCA_016081115.2. Classification (NCBI taxonomy): domain Eukaryota; kingdom Viridiplantae; phylum Streptophyta; class Magnoliopsida; order Lamiales; family Orobanchaceae; genus Rehmannia; species Rehmannia glutinosa. The sequence continues at coordinate 42,240,765 of CM071932.1, read as the reverse complement.
TACTTTATTTTCTTCGAATGAAAATATCTCTTGATCTCTGTACAATGAATATGTCTTAGTTGACTCAAGATAGAAAGTTTCAATCTTTCACTTGATTGACACTTTCGCTTCTTCTGATGTTGAGTCTTCTGGAAGTCCTCTGGACTTGAGTTAACTGTCAGTTTTCTATCTTCTACGGACTTAGCATTAAGTCTTCTGAATTCCACAAACTCAGCTAAGAGTCATTTAAAAGATGGTTTAGTCAGTTGGAAGTCTTCTAATCCTCAAATATGTTGTATTTCACAACTCATTTTCTATCTATTATGCCAAGAATAACCAGCGTCGTGATATGGATTCTCAGTGCCGCAGCATAGTGAGACAACAACATGAGAACACATGGCACTGTGATGTGGCGCTGTCGTACAATATATTAAGCATTATGAAATAAAGATGGCATTGTGGCATCACATGAGCATGCCGCGGCACGCTGGAATAGATATTCGTGTGTATTGTTTATTTGAGTCGTACCGTGGTACCTTGAGTCGTGACATCATTAAAAGGGTTGAATATGTATTTTAATAAAGGATAAGTACAAATACATGACTTGGCAGAGGACTCAGACCTATTTAGGAGCACAATACAAGGCAAGAAAGACAGAGCAAGGGTTCGGGTCAACAATCGAAGACATCTCTGATTTGGACACAAAGATGATTTCTTCTCTTCCTCATTCAATTCCTTCTCTGTTTTATGTGTCTATCATTAAGATGTGAAAATACTTCTTCTTGGGTTTTTACATGTGGATTATGAGCTAAATTCTTGTTTCTAAGAGTTGAGGTAACCAACGTTGGAACCTATGTTTTGATCTTTCAGTTTATTGATTCTCATGTCATTCAATTTATTTGTGTGTATCTGAATTGATTGCATCTGAATTATCTGATCAATGGTTTGGAATGTTTGGCATATTGAATTCCATACCTGAGAGAGGTAATTGAATATACGGCAATATAATAACATAACTTGGATTTCATGGAACTGAGAAGTTTATGAACCCTTCGAAGCAATCAAACTTAATGCATTGAACTTGTGAGGTTTTTAATTTGTGTTTTTCGTAGAGATGTTAAAACTAGGATTAAAAACTTATAATCACTCGACATTCAAGAGAATGAGTGATTACTTTGGGAACATATGGCTTATTAATTGGTAACATGTGATGGATAAACTGGATTGATAACATAGATAAAAATTAGGTGAAACTAAACTCACATCTGCCCACTTTTGATAATTTGTCTAAACAAAGTCTTAGATTAATTTTTGGATTACCATTAGTTTAATAAATACTCATCTTTATTCAAATAATCTATATAAAGTTAAGCAAATTTAATATCAGTACTCAGTGTTATTTGATATCAATCCCTATAGAGGCGATAACCCTACTCAACAATCTATACTAAAACTTGACGCCATACACATGCGGTAAAAATTTCACGAACAGATCTTGTAAGAGAAAAAGTACAATATGGAGGATGCTGACACCAAAAAATTTATTATCAGTAGGTTCTTGGAGTATGTGATGGTTGACACCGAGACAGTTATGAGTCAACTCTAAGAATTACAATTGATTCCATTCTAAGGGGATGCAATTGTGTGAAACCTTCAATGCGGCTGCAATTATGGAATAATTATCGCCTAGTTTGAGGGATTTCAAAAATAATATCAATCATAAGAGGTAAATGGGCTTGGAGGATTTCTTTGTCAAGTTACACATTAAAGAGGGCAACAAGCAATCAAATGCCAAGTGCGGAAAAACCTCGAGGAGGTAAAGGCTAATTTGGCAAAATCGGATACAAACGAGAAACGCATGCACCCAACGAATAACAATAAGGTTAAACCCAACAACAAAAGAGACAAGAAGTTTACAAGTAATTGTCATAACTGTAGATAGCCTAGGCATAAATAAAAGGACTATCGGAATGCCCCTAAAAACAAAGGAAAGCAATCCAGAGCAAACTTGGTTACTGAGAAAGGTATGTTCGAGTTGGACTTATCTGTCTTCGAGGACAAACTAGTGGATAAACCTATGGAATGGTTGGTTGGCACTGGTATGGCTCATCATGTGTGCTCGGATCCTGACACTTTCTCCACGAATAACTCAATTTCTCGGAGGATCCTGCACATGGAACTCTTCAACTTCTAATATTATCGGAATTGAGAATGTGCAGCAGAAGATGACGTATAGGAAAGAGCTTACACTGAAAGAAATATTGCATGTCTCAAAAATCTTATATCAGGGTCATTACCGATAATGCATGCATTGTGACAGTGTTTCAGTCTAGTAGCATTGTACTTACTAAAAATGGACAATTTCTTGGGAATGGATTCCTTGAAAGGGATTATTTACGATTATTGTAATGGTCGTGTGCCGCACCAATGATGCTAATAAAACTGTTGCTTCTTCCTATTTATGATTGAGTCTTGTGGTTTATTTCATGTTAGACTAGGACACATTAACATCAATGCCATGAAGCAATTATTGCATATAAAGATATTACCAAATATTAAATTAGACTCACAAATAAATGTGAGATCTGCGTTAAAGCTAAAATGCCAAAGAAGCCTTTTGACTCGGTATGAGCACAATGCTTCTAAAATTGGTTTTCACTGATGTGTGTGATATAAAACTTGTGCAGACTAGATGTGGCAAAAAGTATTTCATCACATTTAATTGATGACTGCACAATGTTTTGTTATGTCTACTTGTTAAAAAACAAAGACGAGGATATAGATGCCTTTAAGAACTTCAGAAGTGAAGTAAAGAATCAACTTAGCACCCATATCAAATAAATTCAGAGTGATCAATGTGGAGAATATATGGCTCCATTTGAGGATTTTGTAATGAACATTACATAATTCACCAAACCACAACACCTTACTTACCTCAGTCAATTGACATACCGAACACAAGAATAGAACCCTGATAGACATGATAAATGCTATTTTGAGTAGCTCAAGCCTTCAAGGTTACCCCAGAACATTTAGGGGAATGCATTTCTTTGTGCTAAAAATATTCTAAATAGGCTCCCCACAAAGGAGAGGAAAAAAAACCCATACGAATTATGGAAAGGCCAGGAGTCTGCCTAATAACCCAAAGGTGTGGGGGTGTTTGGCTAAGTTAAAAGTACATGAGCCAAAGCAAGGGAAGATATTACCTAAAACGGCCGACTATATCTTTATAGAATATACGGACAATAGTACAACATATCGATTTCTAGTTTACAAGCCATCATATGTTATAGTAGGAACCACTATTTAATAAAAGAATGTTGTGTTCTTTGAGAACATCTATCCTTGTAAAGTGAACAAAGAATAAAGTTCGATAAAAATAACTCGTGATGCTGCAAGTTATACATCATAAAATGATGATGAGCCAAGATGCAGCAAAAGGGCAAGGACAACTAAGTCATTTGGTCAAGACTTCATGATCTATTGTTTAGCTAATGAACTCATAACCATCAAAGAAGCATTGTCTACTCTTGAATCCCTAATGTGGAAAAATGTTATCAATGCATAGATAGATTCCATCAAGCAAAACCACACAACGGAATTGGTTGATCTCCCATCTGGCAACAAACCTCTATAACGAGGATTACCTCCATACGGGAGCTCTTGGTGATTACTACTCTGAAAAATTTTGAAGTTAACTAAATGCATATGAAGACTACATTTTTGAACGGTGAACTAGAGAAAGAAATCTATATGGAACAACTGGAATGATTTGCGATTCTTCGAAAATAGAAAAAAGTGTGTAGTCTAGTTAAGTCCTTGTATGGACTAAAACAAACACCAGGACAATGGCACATCAAATTTGACAACGTGATCATGTCAATCAGATTTTATTTTAGTGAGTGTGATAAGTGTGTCTATGTATAGGTCACACCTGACTTGTTTATCATTATATTTCTATATGTTGATGACATGTTGATAATAGGAAATACTCATGAAATAATCATGCGACGAAGAACATGTTGAAAGATAACTTTGACATGAAGGATTTGGGTCAAGTCGATGCGATCCTAGGGATCAAATTGAGAGGACTTCAAAAGGTACCTTACTGTCTTAGTCTCACTATATAAAAAGTGTACTAAGAAAGTTCGATGCCTTTGATGATCAACTGGTAAAGACACCCATAGACGCTAGCTTGCGTCTAATAAAAAACAACCAGTGGCTCAACTATAGTATTCTAGGAGTGGGAGTCTGATGTACATAAAAAATTGCAAGGCTTTATTTGACATACTCGGTGAATAAACTATGTAGATTCGTGTGCGATCCTAGCAAGGAACACTGAAAGCACGACAAGGGTGTTATAATACTTGAAGTACACCGAAATTTGGATTACACTACGCGAGCTATCCAACAAGATTTAGATGGGTAGACTGGGGAAAACTTGATATCAGACTCAAAAGACTCACATTCCACCAGTGGGTATGTATTTATGAAGGTGATGGTGCAATGTCCTGGAAGTCCACTAAGCAAATGTGCATAGCCCAGTCCATCATAGAATCAAAATTCATAGGTTTGGATAAAGCCGGAGAAGAAGCAGAATAGTTTCAAACTTTCATAGAGGATATTCTATGTTGGGACATACCTGCCATCAATATTAATACACTGTGATAGTCAAACAACTATAGGCAGCACACAAAGTGCCATGTATAATGATAAGCCTCAGCATATTCATCTGAGACACAATATTGTGAGGAAATTTATCTCAAAAGAAATTATATCCATTAATTATGTGAAGTCAAAGGAGAATAACATGGATTCGCTCACTAAAGGTCTAAACAGAGATCAATATCATAAACTGCTAGAAGGAACCGATGTAAAATCCACAACTTGAAGAATTAGTGGCAATCAAACCATAATGACTAGAGATTGCAAGAACTTAGTTCAATGGGAAACTAATCATTAAAAACTAAAATTTAGACTATTCGGACATAGCTCTTGATGCTTAGCTTTAAGCTAACCATTCCCTAGGTAGCATAGCCAAGTGTTGAACCTGGTCACTATGGTGAGGTTAAGACCAATGGACTTTTAATGACGTCATATACCTAGGAAGGTTAGGTATTGTTGGGTACCTTTAATAGGCAAGGTCACCTATATAAGTGTAAGGATGGACCGTCTCAATAAAACACAATTATAGAATCTTTGTCTCCAATCTCCAATAATTATAGAATCTTCAAAGAGTGCATACACTCATTTTTTAACGGATTGAGGTACACAATTGGAAGGCTCGGCTTTTGCACAAATTAATCAAGATTTGGCGAGATTTGATCATTGATTGTGGACATGATTTTGTCCACTGAATAAAGGATTTCCATTAAAGGATCCCTCATATGTTTCCTATTAATTGATGCCCCTACACAAGTCGAAGACATCATTCACAAAAATATACATGCACAACTACTCACAATAAATGAATTCTACATCACCAAAGGTTTGTCCAGTGTTGTAAAAATTGGCCTTGGCGGCCGCCTAGGCGCCAACTAGGCGCTAGCCACCCTTAGGTCGATCCGATTTTTCCAAAATTGGAAAAAAAAATTGGTCCGGGCAAAAATCAGCCTAGGCGCCCGCCTATGCGGGCTAGGCGGCCAAACAATTGGGGAAATTGGGAAAAAATCGGTCTAGGCGGTCTAGTCGGAATAAATTGGCCAAAAATCGGCCAAGATACAAAAAATGGAATAAAAAAGAGAAAAACTTGGTGTTTCTAGGCGCTCTCCTAGGCGCTAGGGGCTCTAGACGCTAGGCGCCCGGCTGCCGCCCGACTAGCATCTAGCGATTTCTGCAACCTTGGGTTTGTCACTCTCATTTTGCATCTGCACATTAGATAATGTAGAAAGTATTACGTTACTCGGTGCCTCACTAATCTCAATTCCACAGGAAATTAGATTTGTGGTTTTCCTATCCTTTACCAAAGTCGTCGTATCTTGGGAGACTCGTATCCTAAAATTATGAGCACCGTGACGGAGCAACAAGAGGCTTATAGACTCGTTTCCTGAAACCACAGTTGAATTCTCTCCCGTTATCCCTTTGTTTTTATTGTATCCCCAACAAGTTTGACTTTATGTCTTTGAGACAAATTGCTTCACTACGGTGCTCACAGTTGATATTCAAACGTCTAACAAGATACAACAGTTTACCTTGTTATAGTAATACTCCAAACAATAAAAAACAACAAACCAAAAGATGTTTTTGCTTTCTCTTTTTGACACGAAGTTGTGTATTTATAAATACTTATTTATACTAGAATATTCATTCATCATACATAATATGTGGAGGATTATTTAAAAGTTGCCAAGAGTTGCAAGTGAAATAACTCAACTCTTCAATACACCCTTTCGATCCAAGAGTTTCCACAAACAATCACATGCATAATTGTTTCTTGTTCGAATTTGGAGGAAATATGTACAAATCATCCGGGACAAAATTATAAGACTTTGGACACAATTGCCCAACTTTCCAGAAAAAAGACACATGTTTACATTCCGGGCTTTTTCCTGACTTTTTTACCTTCCCGCCTTTTTTGGATATTTTTACGCTCCTACCAATTTTTCCAGATTTTTTTACGTTGTTGTTTCCTGATTATTTCAAACATGTTTCATTTAATAAAATTTTAGTGAAAAATAATTCCTCTATCATTAAATAATCGTGTTTATACTCGAAATCTTAACAATCAAGAAATATACACATAAAAAACAACACATATTGAAAAAAAATACATTGAAAATAATATACAAACAATACATGAATAGAAAAACAATTTAATTTTTGTTCCAATGTATTGACAACGTCGAAAACATGGAAATAACAAAGAAACAACATTGCAATATAGAAAACTATATAGAAACAACTCAGAAATAACAGAAACAATATAGAAAACACCACATGAACAAAAATAACTTAAAAACATATTATAAACTGCATTGTAACATCGAAAATTACATTAAAACAACAAAGAAGCAACATAACAACATTAACATAAAAAGAGGTAAAAACTGGATTGAGATGTTGAAAACTACATGGAAACAACAAAGAAACATCATAACAGCATTAAAAATAATATCGATAACAGCCCAGAAACAACAGAAACAATATATAAAATAACACACAAACAAAAAAGATCGTAAAAATAAGTGAAAGTTGTATTGAAACAACAATGAAATAATCACGAAACAAATATAAATAACATCAAAACAACATAAATAATATATAACGTAATACATGAAAAAAAATTGAAAAATTTGTAAAAATAACAAAAAAAATATGTAGGAGCGTGAAAAAAAAAAGTTAGCCAAAAGGGTATAAAAGTGATGTTAGCGTAAAAAGTGTTTTTTTTCAAAAGGGGAGCTATTTTCAGTAGTTTCTCAAAATTATACTAACCAAGACAAGATCCAAGGAAATTGAGCTTGTTTAAAGATAGAAATTCACCCTGAAATTGATGCAAAAATTGTTTCAAATTTTCGGAAGGTTAAACCAAAATTAAGAACAAAATTTGCTCAAAAAGAATATATTTGTCATGCAAGACCATGACCCACGTACCCAGATTCAGCCCAATCGAGAGAAGTCGGCTGGTGGGTGGCGGCGGTGCACGTGTGGATCTTTGAATCAAACTCATAATCATATATGTAGGTCCCAAGGGGTTTTTAGGTTAAATTATTATCAATTGACTTACAAATATAACAAGCAACAAATAAAATATGCAAGAAATAAAGTGTTGAATGTAAAAGACCCAGAGCAATTTTTATAGTGGTTCGAGGATTGGGTAATTCCTCTAATCCATTCTTCTTCAACCCCTGGAGGTAATCCACTAAGTAACGTTGACTTTGTTACAAAAGGATGACAGTTTGAGACATCCTTGATCATATAGTTGGCTTCTCTTGGGACTCAGCTTCTTCACAAGACGGTTGTGCTACTACTTCAGCTCCTTCAGACTTTTGGATTTTATCACTCAGCCCTCCAACAAGTCCAAAGCTTCTGCTTCAAACTGGAACCTCACTACACTTCCTTCAACCTTGGATGTGCAGACCCCTTGTCTTTAAACAAAGATTTCCTCTTCAACAGTTTGAAGTTGTCTTTCCTTCACTGAGTGTGTTGGATCGCTTTCCTTCGAGTTTTAGGCTTGGGGATAGTATTGAATGCTCGAGAGTATTATTCTCATATCACTTGATTTCTCTTATGTGTCTCAAATTGCATAAGTCTTGGTGTCTTCTCTCTTGAATTCCTCAGCCTTTTATAGTGCTTGTTTGAAAAATATATTCGCTGAAGAGATATATGTATTTTTCAAACTGCACTTTGAGGTCGTTGGTTTGTCTTGTCTTGCGGCATTTGTTGTAGACTGATCCTAGTATTAATGCTTTGCAGCCTTGCCTGAATCTCTGCACGTTTGCAAGAACATCACATTTGTTCATAACTTTTTGCACTCTTTTAGCAAAATAACTTTATTGTCTCCGATCATCATTTCCTCTTTCAAAGAAACATTTGACTTTGCTTATCAACAAATCTCTTCAGCTTTCTTGAGTCCTTTTTACTGTTTAACCCCTTAGACAGTCATCTCCACTTATCTGGGAGTGACTCAGCTGTCAGTGTGCTGACTGAGACAGCTTTTCTGGAACTTGACTGAGACTTGACTTCACTTCACTCAGCTGCCACTAAGTTGATTCTTCATCTTGGTCTCGATCGACTTTCGACTGCAATCTTCAACTTGGCTGCTTCGACTCAGCTAATAGAACCCTATCTATTACAAGTTGATTTACAGTAGAATTGGGGTGTCAACTTCCTAATTTAAGTTTTACATGGTATCATCAAAATCTATTACATAAATTTCCCAACGATATAGGTCTCCCCTCTTCCAAAAGCTTGTTTGTACTAAGGTCCCAAACCCAATTCCTTTACTTGGACTAAATGAATAAGCTTCAATCTTCTTCATTTTCCAATGTGGGATGCCAATGTCTCACTTACTTTTTGTACATAACTTAACTCAAATTTTCACTTTTAGGAAATATTTTCTAATTCACCCAGAAAAATATTTTTGTTATACCAAATATATTATAATCATCTATTCATGGGGTAGAACACATTTCATCATTTATGTGTACAAAATTAACGTTGGAACATGTCTAACTATTTGGTCAAGCATTACGTATTTCTAATATTTTTCTAATAATCTTATTTTTTCTTACTACATAAATCCTTTCTTAGGTATGTGATATATACATTTTATTATTCCATTCAACAAGTTCTAACATAACGTATTTCTCTCAAAAAAAATTATGGCATGGATTATTGATAAGTGGAAATGAGGTAGGAATTGAATTTACATTTTTTCGTTCATTCTCGTTCACATGATTAATATAATTTAGTAATGGGAATATCCATTCCCATGATAATATCTATTACCAAAAGTGAGGAATATTTATTCCTCTCCTCCCTCGAGGGTTTTGTCATTCATAATCATCAAGAATGACTTTAATTTTATTTTTAATAAAATTATCCTTCTAGAAATAACTAAAAATATTGAATATAATTTAAAATTTGAAAACTAGTATTTATAATTTAACTATACATTTTAAATTAAATATTAATTATATTCAATATTTTAATAAATCCTGGTCCATTTCATCAAATTTAAAAATTAAAATTACAAACTTTGATATAAATCTCTTTTGTTGATTTTTCGTATTGTTTTATAAAAAGTATATCATACAAAATGTTCTCTATATCATAAATATAGCTATATAAAAATTATTATTTAGCACACATTAAAACAATCTTAAATTCATTTGTGCATAGTATAATTAATATAATTATATCAAAAATAATTTTTTCTAAGAGTAATTTGATTATTAAATTATTTTTCTCTATTACTAGTATTCATTAGAAATTTAAATCAAGTAAAAAATTCACTATTCAGTTCATATTTGTATTTCTTATACATATCAATCATGGAGAGGTATCATCATATTATTCGTTTGTTATTGTTATTACATCCCTATCTAATTTCATTAATGCATACCAATCACCCTATTAGTACTTACCTGAATATCGGATCCCTAACCATTTAGTGTAGGTATATGCGAACAAGAGTTGGACTAAGGAAATGATTTGAGTTGTATTGGTATTTTTTTATACATATTACTAATAAGTAATGTCAATACCACTCGTATCTTCTTTTGCTTTTAGTTTTCTTTCATTTTTTTTTTTCCTATCTTTCTTTCTTTGTTTTTATCTTTTAAAATCATTATTAATTTGCTAATTTAGGACTAACATCAATTGTTATCGTTCACCATTCTTAATCTCATATATTGAGATGTGTCTTACCACTCCATATAAAAATCATAATACGCTATTAAATAAAGGTGGAATTCCAATTTAGCCCGATCATGTACTCTTGCTAAATATCAGTTTGATTTCTTGTACTATTATTCGTCTCATTTTATTCTCAAGTACTCATTTTACCCCTTGTACTCCCATTTTTTCACTTTACTTGTATGTAACAAGTAACAAAATTGACATTGCCTATTATTTATAGAAATTATTTTAAAAACATTACAAAATTAGAACACTTGTATTATATTATAATATTTTTCAGCTTCATTTATTAATAGTTAAAATCTAATTCATTTAAAATTTAATGATTTAAAATTTAGAAATTATTTGCAATTTAATATAGTTCCTCTTATATTACAACATAGTTAAAAATAAAATAGAGTCAATACATGTACTTATGAACTTCGATCTACTCATTATAAACTTAAAATATTTACAATATTTTTTAGCATTATTTTATTAATTAACTATGTAAAATTTTAGTAATATTTTTATTAATAAAGAAATTATCATGAGCTCGTAGAGATTATATTAATTTGAAAATAAAAATTCATGATATTTTTGTGATTCAATTAATAATGAGATATTAATTACAAAAATTTTATATGTTTAAAAAAATATGAATAGAAATATATATCTTTTTGGTAATTAGGATGAGTAGAAAATTGATGTAAAATGTATTAATTAATAAATTGTAGTACAAAACACAATTACAAATGATTTTATATTTGAAGCATTAATAAAAAAATAGCCATTGGAGTAAAATAAGATTTCAAATTATTTATGGTACTAATTAATTAATTTGAAAAACATTCATAATGTTAAATACCAGTATACCAATTTTAGAATTGTTATAGGAATTTATTAAATTAATTGGAAAAACATTCATAATGTTACATACAAGTATACCAATTTTAGAATTGTTATAGGAATTCACTAAAAATAATGAAATGCAAGAATTTGGATTTTTTTTAAGAGTTAAAGTTGCAAGGTGTAACAGCTACGTGTCACGGGCCTAGCCATTTCGGCCCCCACACGATGCCCGCGCGGCGCCCCGGTCCACCCGGGGCCAGCCTATCCCACAAGACAACCACTGGTTTCGCCCTGCCTTGGGCTCATCAGGAATGCGGCTCCGGATCCGACCGGTTTGGTAGGGATGGCCAATTCCCTTCTTCACCGTCAAGTCCACGACTAGCGACAAGCTCCCGAACTTAACCGGTAGGCTGCTGAACATCCGAAGGGTCATGTACACGTACCCACAAACCACCGATCAAGCCACATACGGTCATTCACAAAGACAATCCACCGGTGAGTTATAGCGAAAGACACCCCAATGTCACGGGCGTGACATCCTCCCCCACCCAAGATGGTGTACGCCCTCGTACGGTCTACTCCACCCGAAGTGCATCAACGGCGCCCGCCTTGGCGATCCACACGTGTGCCCCTCGCACACCAATCGCACTCGAGAGACCGAGAGAGGATTCTCCCGGATGATCGCCACCCAACATGTTCCGCTCCCCTGCTACTCCACCACCCTCTTGGTAAGAGCGCTTGGCGCAACCACGGAATAAAAAATGCCGGACGGCTCGATACCACTTGTCACGGGCTAGCCATTTCGGCCCCCACACGATGCCACGCGCGGCCCAGGTCCACCCGGGGGCCAGCCTATCCCACAAGACAACCACTTGGTTTCGCCGCGCCTTGGGCTCATCGAGAATGCGGCTCCAAAGATCCACCCGGTTTGGGTAGGGATGGCCAATTCCCTTCTTCACCGTCAAGTCCACGATTAGCGACAAGCTCCCCGAACTTAACCGGGTAGGCCTGCCTGAACATCCGAAGGGTCATGTACACGTACCCACAAACCAGCCGATCAAGCCACATACGATCATTCACAAAGACAATCCACCAGTAGTTATAGCGAAAGACACCCCAATGTCACGGGGCGTGACATACGACTTGTTTGATAACATGAAAATTGGAAAAAAGCTACTTATCATCATGAATCCTTTGTTCAGGCTTAAATATGAGAAAAGCCCATGAATCAAGTCCCCCTTAAAGCAATCATGCTTCCAATTGATTCCACACCAAGGCCAGGTCAATCCTTTGTACCTATTTTTTTCCTTTTATACGCTCCTGCATATATTTTGATTATTTTTACGTTTTTTTTCGTTTTTTCTTATTCCTGTATTGTTTTATATATTATATATGTTGTTTAAATTTGTTTCTTAGTTGTTTCTTTATTGTTTCGATGTTTCAAAATAATTTTACCTATTGTTTATGCTGCTTTTTGTTCATGTATTATTTTGTACATTGTTTCTATTATTTTTGTGTTGGTCTATAATATTTTTAATGTTGTTCGAACAACTTTTTTATTATTTCCATGTAGTTTTTAATGTGTAGATATAGTTTTTACCTACTTTTAAGCTCTTTTTATCATGTGGTGTTTTTAATACTTTTCTATATTGTTTCTGGTTTGTTTCTATATTGTTTCTTGGTTGTTTCCATGTTTTTTACGTTTTCATGCATTTGATCAAAAACTGAATTGTGTTTTCTTACCTATGTTGTTTCTATATTATTTTCAATTTATTTAGTTTTAATATGTGCTGTTTTATGTGTATATTTCTTATTTTTTTTATAAGATTTCGAATATAAGATAGATTATTTAATGGGGGAAAAATTATATTTTCACTGAAATTTTATTAGAAGAAACATGTTTGAAACAATAAAGAAACAACAACGTAAAAAAGTTCGGAAATTTTGGCAGGAGCGTATTTTGTCCAAAAAAATGGGCGGAGCGTAATTTTGTCCAAAAATTATCGAGAAGCGTAAAAACCTGTCTTTTGTCCAGAAAAGTGGGGCAAAGGTGTCCAAAAGCCCAATCTTATTGTGTAATCACGAGCCCACTTTATTGTGCGAGTCCAATTGAGTTGGCATTTTAGCCCACAATGGATTTTTAACGTTTTTGTTTTTTTTTTCCATGTTAACAGTGTTGGTGTATTTTGGATATTTAAGGATTAATCCTAAATAACCCCAAATGCTAAATTAAGTATTTTTTATCATAATCATTTTTTCAAATTTCAAATCCTATATCTCAAACACATTATTATTTCAAATTATATAATCTATAATCTATTGAATAATACAATCATATTTAATCTAAAAAAACATTAACCAATACCATCATCAAAGGGAACGAGGCCTTTGAGTATAAGAATAAAGTGAGACAGTTCTAGGGGTGAGAGAACTAAGACTATACAAGAAGAAAAAATGATACTCAACGATAATGCGCGACGATAAAATCGAAAGTAAATTAGTTGACGAACATGATTTGACACTTCACTCGTAGATAGATATCAATTGCCTTTTTCTTTTTATTAGCCTTGGACACATTTTTTTTTAAAGCGAAATTGAAATAGCTTGATTAAATAAGTGAATTGTCGACTATTACAATTTCATTGACCCAAGAAGGGACATTTTCACTCGCCCAATCAAACGATGTAAAAGAAAAAACAGCAAAATTAGCTAACCTATGAGCAACAATATTAACAATACGACGAACATGCGAAATTTTTGTTGCTCCTACTTCCTGAAGCATTATCTGAATATATTGAATCACAAATCCTCGGTGGCTAAGGTCCTCTTGAGTGGCCATGACTGCTTGCACCGCCATGAACGAGTCCGAATAAATAAGCCCAGACTTAATATTTGCATTCTTAGTTACAACTAAGCCATCCATAATAGCATATAATTCCCCATCCATAACACTTTCAAAATAATCCCAACATCTCCCAAACACCTTTATTAAATGCCCTTCAGAATCTCTAATAATTCCCCCTGTGGCATATTTATTCCCTCCTTTGTTATAACATGCGTCAACATCAATACGGTAGTACCCATCCGGTGGCCGTGTCCAATTCGTCTCACTTGTACCAGTTATTTCATTCCCAATATTAGTCCTGTATGTCATCTCTCTAAATGTCTGCAAAAATCATCTGTCCAACTGAAGGTGCTAATTTCAGCCGTTCAACATCATGAATGAAATCTTGCTTTTCTTTCCAAATACCCCATGTGTGGCAAATAAATTTTTCATATTAGACTTTACCCAATTTATCCTTCATCGACCAACCCACTTCAATAAAATCTCCATAGCTTGCAGGTTTAAGCAATTCTCAGAATTATGTTCCCTTCCAAAAGTGTCGAATTGCTGAGCAAAAAAAACAGAGAATGGGTTGTTGTATCATTGTTAAAATGGCATAGAGCACAACCTCCTTCCACTGGGACATGATGCCGAATCAAATTGGCCTTAGAAGCTATCGAATTATGTAAAGCTTTCCACCAAAAAATTTTAACTTTAGGAGGGATAGACAAAGCCCATAAAAATTTCCACCACTTTTCCATTTGAGACGAAGAGCAATGTGCATTCGTATTGTAATAGCCAATAGCTAATTTATATCCGGATCGCACTGAATATCGACCTTTATCCTCATATCTCCAAAATCGGTTGTCTTCGTGAAGAACATATGGTGCAGCCATTTTCAGGATTGCATCAGCAATGTAATCGTAGCTTCCTCCAAAAATTTCTTGAATTCTCTGTTTATTCCATCCTCCAACTGATATAATGCTATTAACAGTAGCTTCCTCCAGAATAGAAACCTGCAAATGTGGGATTTTATCTGCCATTGGTAACACCCACTGATCTTGAAAAATTCGAATATTGTTTCCATTGCCCACTCTCCAAGCACTTCCTTTCTCAATCAATTCTCTACTCCAGATAGAGATCGCCATATATAAGAAGGTTTAGATCTCATATATGCATTCATCACATCACCGTGGAGAAAATATCTCACTTTAAGAACTCGAGCCACCAAACTATCTGGACAGCGGATGATTCTCCATATTTGTTTGGCAAGAAGTCCTTTATTAAATTCTTGCAAGTTCCGAAACCCCGTTCCTTCCATATTCTTAGGCCGACATAAATCCGTCCATTTCATCCAATGCAATTTTTTCCGACCACCTTCCATTCCCCACGAAAAATTTGCACGAGCCCCTTCTATCTCATTACATATACTCTGAAGAATACGGAAACATGACATAGAATATGTCGGAATAGCCTGAAGCACCACCTTGATTAGTACTTCTTTACCTCCTTCGGAAAACACTTTACCACTCCAACCCGCTATTCTCTTCATTATTCTTTCTTTCAAATAACTAAACTGGAGTCTTTTGCTTCTTAAGGATACTGTTGGCAGACCAAGGTACATGTCGTGACCTTGCACTACCGGGACTGTAAAGATCTCCTTAAAGTGTTTCACAATATTTGTGCTTGTGTTCGAGCTAAAGGTGATGGCAGATTTATCGTAATTAATTAGCTAACCTGATGTGCGTTCATACTGTTTCAAAATGCTCGCAACCCGACCACACCATCCATTTAGATGCAAATCCCAGCTTTTGCATAATGGCTTCGAGGAATTTCCACTCAACCCTGTCATACACCTTACTCATATCTAGCTTCAATGTCGCGTATCCCCGACTACTAGCTCGATGATTTTGAATCCAGTGCATGCATTCGAATCCCAGAATTACGTTATCAGTGATAAGTCGGCCTGGAATAAAAGCACTCTGAAATTCATCAACCACCTCATGCAAAATTAGCCGCAATCTGTTTGTAATAGCCCGTGCAACAATTCTGTACAAAACATCGCATTGCACCACGTTGCCCACCATTATCCTACCTACTTTTTGCCTTGGACACATTTGGTTTAAGGGTATTGATGTTATTACAGTTTTTATATTCCATATTTGGTATAGGGATTATTGGAAAAATACTACTTTTAAAGTCATGTATTGTAAAAACACCGCCTACTCTAAATCCTTCAAATAATACCACTCATACTACTTTGAAAAATCCTACGTACCCCCTTAGTTCTAATTTTGATATAAACTCCCTCCCCACTCCCTAGCACGCTGAAGAAAGCAAAAATCTGACTCTCCCACTTTTCGATGATTCCTCTGCCCTCGACCATACACTAGAAGTTTTCCCGCGACTCCCTTCCCAACGCCACACATTGGGAGTTTTTCCTACCCACGACAATCTTCTTTTTTCAACGGAAGCAGTTATTTGTCAGATTGTAGCTGGGTGATTTGATTTCCTTAACTTTCTCAACTTGTTTTTGCTCGGTTGTTGATGATTTCAATTCATTTTGGTTTGATACTATGTGAAACCTTTAGTCTTGTAATTTAATTAATATTTTCGGTATTTTTGCCATTGTTAAAATGCAATTTAGATTATGTTATGGATCGGGTAATGTGTAAGCTTTGAAATTATAGCACATTTGACTATTTGGAAGTTGATATGTGAAAACATTAAAGAGGAAAGTCGATTTTGAATATTTGGTATTGTGGTTTTGGGTTGCTTGTTGTATTGTAGTTGTCCATACAGTTATGGTCTGTCGACTAGTCTGTTAACCATATTTCGACTTATATTCCAACTAAGTTGTTTATATTGTAATTTTCAACTATGTGTCGACCAATTTCTGACATCACTCCGACCTTAGATTCATTTTTATTCTGTAATACAGGCAAAAGATGGCTTTCGTTCCCAATGAAAAGAACCTGCATTTTAAAGTCAAATTGTCATGGCATTCTCTGTTCAATACAATGTATATGATAAACTTCCAGAGACAAATTTTGTTACACTTGCTCTTTTGACAAGAATGTGGGGAGTCGACTGAGAAGATTGTTTTCCACATTAACAATACATAATTTGTTTTAGCCTGAAGGAGTTTGCACTCATCACATGCCTTCAATTTGTGCCAAAGTCACCAATGCAAGCAAAAAGTTCTGACTTTTTCAAAAACATTTTGGGATAATTACAAAAACACCCCTGAAATTTGGGCTAATTACAAAAAACCAAGAGATGTTTCAAAATTACAAAAAATCCCGGATCCAGTTTGATTATGTGTTAAATTGAAGGGGGTAACTGTAGTATTCTTTTAAATATCAGGGGTTTTTTGATATGTTTTTAATTATAAATGGGAAAAATATAAGATGCAATCAAACCTCAAAGGATTTTTTGTACTTTTCAAAAATCTCTGGGTTTTTTTATAATTAGCCCAAACCTCAGGGGCTTTTTTGTAATTATCCTAAAATGTTTGTTACGTAGCTATTTGAGGACATTATTATATATTAATATGTTAGTATTTTATTTGTATTATATTGTGGAATTGATTTATTATAATTATCGTTATCGTTTACGAGACATGGTGGCAATAAATCTTCACATTAGTAGGGGACGCAACACAAGCTTATAAATGGGGAAAGAGAACTTTAATTTTATTTCAATATTCAATAACCTTCAAAACTTACCAACAAAACCCTAGTATAAACTAGGGTTTAAAGGAATCCATCATTAATAAAACTCTTTCCTAAATTAACAACAAGATATGAAAACTCCGAGAAAAATTCACTTTTGGTCCCATTAGACTTACCCCCTGATGATTTTAGTCCTATGTCTTGAAAATAGTCCCATAAGATTTTTCTTGTCTCACTAATGGTCCCACCGTTAAAACATTAACGGTCAAACCTGTCAAATTGAAAGTCAAACATGCAATTTGGGACTAAAAGTGAGAACAATGGGACTAAAATCATCAATTACTCAGTCTAATGGGACCCAAAGTGAATTTTTCTCTAAAAACTAAATATAACTAATATCTATTTTAAAACATATATTATCAATAATGTCACTATTTTTTTATTTATTATAATTAAAAAATTGACAAGTAAATTAAATGATAAAATTTATAATTCAACTTATATAAAATAAATTTTCAGGAAAATAATTTTTAAAAATAGATGTTATTTAATTAAATTTTTTTTTTTGAATGTGTAATCCAAAAAAAAAAAAGATTCAATACATGTGTCATTTATTTTAATTAGAAGATTAACAAAGTAATTTAAATGATAGATTTATAACTCAAGTTATAAAATTTAAATTTTCTGAAAAATAAATTTTAAAAGTAGATAAATTGTTTTTTGTGAATGTGTAATACGAAAAAAAATTCCAATACATGCATATATAACCCAGTGCATGTATGTGTATATATGAAAAGTTTGATTTTGTCTAGGTCCCTATGTTCTTGCCCCAGGATACTGATCTCATATAACCCAATACATGTATGTGTATATATGTAAAGTTTGATTTTTTATTTTTTTGAGGAAATGTAAAGTTTGATTTAAAAACATAAAAAATAAAAAAATAATATTTAAAAATGAAAAAGTAAAAAATGTGAGCTAGGTTAACATTACTAAAATATTTTCAATAGTATTTATAATTTAATTATACTAAAATATTTTAATAGTATTTTTCTGAAATTTTTAAAAATTATTCCTATATTTAAAAATTATAAAATTATTTAATATCGTAAACTTTTTTATTTTATTGATAGTTGAACTACGTATATTTTTCAAAATCAAGAAGCGATTTAAACTTAAAAAATAATATAGGAAAATTATTTGTTTTTCTAAATATTTTAAGTAAAAGAATTTGTTTTAGAAAATAAATAAAACGCACTGGAAAAAGATGTTTTTAGAAAAATATTTGAAGGACAGAGATTTTTTTTAGTTTTCAAGTGGGAAATTCAAAATATTAATTTATTTAAATAACACAAAATATAAAATTTAAAATAATTTTTATCATCAATAATATTAAATTTAACCAAAAAAAAAAAGAATAATGAGACCATTTTTTGGTGAAAAATTTAACTCTGGGTGTCCTATGGGACCATTTTTGGCGTTAGAAATTTAACTTTGATGTTCTATGAGACCATTTTTGTCATCATAACGGTTTCCGTTAATTATTTAACGGAGCAACATCAAAATTTCAGTTTTCCAGTCTTATGGGACCATTTTTGGTGAAAATGTCAATTTGGGGCTAAAAGTGAGTCTAATGGGACTAAAATCATCAGGGGGTAAGTCTAATGGGACCAAAAATGAATTTTTCTCTGAAAACTCCTAATTTAAACTAAAAATGAAATTAAACTCTGCGAAGTAATAGAATAACAGAACAAAAAAACTCTTTATTCAACAATTAAAAAATATTTCTTGCATCAATTATTTATTTGGTTTGTGCGGTTTCATCTCTAATTAATAAAATTGACATCCACAAGGACGATAACATGCTTTGTTGGTTCAGAATAAAAAAAATCTAACAGTGAACATTTTAATCGACTTTGTTGGTCCTAAAAGTTAACGGATAAAAGTCTAGCGGGTGAATAGACTTTTAATTTTCTCGATTTGATGAGGAGTTATTTTCGATTATCAGTGTTATACAGTTGAATAATAAACACTTTATTGGTTTATGCTTTGCGGAAACTTAGTTTTCTGCTCTTAATGATATAACAAATGAATAGAAGATTATTATGATGTGTGCAAGTGTTTGTTATAGATAAATATAAGATACATTATAGAGGTATCGGGAGTGGCATAATCTCCCACTATTCCTCTCTTCTCTTATGACCAAGGGGTAAAATCCAGTAGATGCATGTTACAATTCTCTTGATACACCCTATTAGTAGATGTACATTTTGTTTGATGCTCATAGCTTTTTCTCAAACTCTTCTCAAGGATGATTTTGCTGCATGGATAGACTTCTTCATTGGCGTCTTCTCAAAAGAGTTGTTGTCTTCACACAGATTTGTTCACTGGTGTCGTCTCAATACAGCTACTGCAATCCATGCCTTGTTTGATGATAACAAACATTTGCTTTCTCTCAACCTAATTATTCTTGTCTCTTTGAAGCTTTAAAGACTTGGATGTCTGAATATGTCTTCTTACTACTTTGAGAACTTCAGCAAATGTTTAATTTGATTTTCTTGTTTGAGCTCACTTGGATATTCAGTTATCAATTATACATGAATATATCAAGTCGTATCTCTTTTTTTCCAAAGTGCGGAGTCCCTATTTATAGACATCAAATTTTCCCGTTAAGAGATGTGGTCAAATTTGAACATTGATAGTACGTATGCCAGCGTGGCCACTAATTTTTGTGCTCATCATTTTTCTAAATGTTTGAGGGAATATGATTTGATCCTCATACGCCCAGTGTCGTCTAAACAACAGTCATTTTTTGTCCTTTAGTATGATCCTCGTACTTTGATGTTAGTGCCAACCATCATTCATAATTATATGAGTCATGTTGATCTTGGTTGCTTCCAATCAATTAGCTAAGGTGATAGACTGTTGTTGAATACTTAGCTACTGAATGACTCTGGTTATTAGTCTTAGCTTCACTGCTTAGACTTCTCTTGGCTACTAGACAAATTTTGTTACTTGACTGCTTACTTAGTTTTACTGCTGATATTTAGCTTGGCTGCATCTCTGATTCGTTGGCTTCTTTTTCTTGGCTGCTCCCAACACTTTGATGTACTTTTACAATTGAAACCGAGGTAGCTAACCTATTACATTTTCATCATTAAAGCTAAATATATTTCCTAACAATTTTTTCTTTTTGATGATGAGCACAAAACTATTATAAGGAAGAGAAAGCCATAACATTAAATATAAATAAAGCAGAAAAAAAGTGGCCAAATTATGAGAAGTGATCTTTGCAGCAAAATGATATTTTATTGATTTTTCAAGGTGAGATCTTGCATCATTTCATAAAATCAAAAAGTAAAAAAAATTACAAGATATATCTAATTACTTTCTTCAGAAAAATAAGGGACTATTCTTAATTTGATTATGGCTTGTCTTGTAAATATTTCCACCCTTCTTCCAAGCTTGATTGCATCATCCCTCTTTTCTCCTCTGAGAAAGTATTTCCCTGTCCAACATTCCCTTATCAATTTCCATCTTTCATATGGAATGGTTCTTGAATTCATGTTGTAAACAAATTTTAACCATTCAATCTTTTCATTGTAAGCTTCTGTTGTTATATTCTAAGTCTCACTTAGATGAATATTATATCGCTTTTTTACGATTATCAACTGTCAGCATCTGACTCCTCCCATTGAGCTTCTTCACTCCACTCTAATATATAAGTATGAAACTGTCTAACTTTAATTTCCAACAATCCACAAAACCCAATACTATTGACATCCATTTTTTGTTTATCAAACATAATATGCAGTAGGCCAGATAAGTCTTGGGATATCATGTAACAAAATTTCTATAAAAAAATAAAACAAAACACAACAGATAAATAATGTAATATTTGTAAGGAAAAAATTGATGGTTTATTAATAGAAACTAATACTTTTCATTTGACAACAAGTAACAATCTGCAGGGTATTCTATGAAACAAAACATAGAAGTGATACTTTTCAATAAAAACATATTACCTTACAACTAACAAGTAAAAACTTATAATTTATAAGGAACATACTAAAAATTTTCTAAAAACAAATTAAAGGTAATACATTTAAGAAAGAAATTGATACTTTATAACTAAAACTAATACTTTTCATTTGACAGCAAGCAATGGTTCAAAGAGTAGAACACAACTTAAAAGTGATATTTTTCTACAAGAACGCAATACATACGAATAAAAACTAATACTTATGCTTTAACGTGTCATTATGTTCCTTTTGCAGCTTCCTCTTCTCATCAACAAGGTCTACAGACTTCGATCGATCATTTCTCTTCTTAAGTATGCTTTGATCGTTAATCATCTTATGCACGTTTTGATCATTTCTCTCTAGCTACCGATTCACTGACCACCTTCACCACTATTTCTTTCACTTGTTCTTTCACGTGACGATTGCTCTTGTTATTTGATGAACCCTTGCCCTTATTATTTTTTTTATTTATGTGCAATTTGCTTCAATTCCATCAAATATATATACAACTAAATAATAAAATAAACATGATTATTTACAGGAAAAATACACATATACATCAAACTTTTCAACATAAACTGAAAACCTGACAACCAAGTTCACAGATATATAAGTTTCATAGTATTTTTAACATTTGTGGTTAACAATACGGATAACACAAATGCAACCAATAAAGGAAAAAACCAATAGTACCCCAGAATCAACTATAGTTAGCAAAAAATGAAGAGAAGAAAAATGAATAACACATAATATACATAACTAATAAGGCTGTGAATAAGCTAGGATTATGCATATTCAACCGCTAAACACCTAAATTAATCTAGCGATCCTCGCAAGAGTAGGAGATCAATTGCAGGGCAGCAAGCTAACCAAAGTAGTCTCTCAATGAAGACTTAGCCAGCAAATAATTATTGTGTATCACAATTATGAGAAAAGAAATCTTAAACATTCTAATTCAATTTTTAAGGTCTGAATTAATTAAACTAATTACTCAAAAGGAATATTAAAAACTAACAAACTAAAATTTGGAGTAAACACAAATAGAGAAATGCCTAGGTCATCAGATTTCGTCTCCTCAAATTACCAAGCAGAATATCAATTAATTGATCATGCAATTAAATAATTAAGAAAATAGATACACTAGGCCTAGATCTGATAACTCTTATATTTTAAAGATTAAGTCTAGATATGTAGGTCCCAAGGGGTGTGAGTAAGATTTTAGAAGGGGGGGTTGAATAAACCTTACCAACTTTTCGATTTTAGTTCTTTTAAAATAGTACAGACTTAATTACACAACTAAGTCTTTGAGGGACAACTAAGTTAGTTAATCAGCAGAGTTAGCCACTCAACAGACTCGAAAGAGTTGTTGATAGAATAACTCAGCTGTTTAGACTAAACCTTAACTTGGTTGTGAAGAGTTTTTCAGCGGAAGACTTAACACCCTTGAATTTTATTTAACTTTATTTTAAACACATGGTTTTAGCACTTTGTTATTTATCAGTTGGATAGCAAATTATCAGCAGAGATAAAGTATATGTGCAGGAATGTAAATATGTTGAAATGTAAATGACACAAGCAAATTTTATAGAGGTTCGAAGATGGGGTAATTCTTCTACTCCTCTCTTCTCCAACTCCTGGAGGAATCCACTAAGTAATGATCAGAGTACAAAGTGGTTATCAGTCTAGAGACAAGTCTTGATCACGCAGCTGACTTGCTACTTGGACTCAGTCT
The DNA here is from genome assembly GCA_016081115.2 of Rehmannia glutinosa. Classification (NCBI taxonomy): domain Eukaryota; kingdom Viridiplantae; phylum Streptophyta; class Magnoliopsida; order Lamiales; family Orobanchaceae; genus Rehmannia; species Rehmannia glutinosa. Next base: position 42,217,344 of record CM071932.1, on the reverse strand, counting down.
GAAGATGCCTTGGTCACACAACTGGCTTCTCATCCGACTCAGCTTCTTCACAAGGCGGCTGCCTTGCTACTTCAGCTTACTTTCTCAAGCTTCTTGGATTTGATCACGAAGCCCTCCAATAACTTGAGATTGGTTCAACCTTGAACCTTCCTACAATCCTCCTTGGAAAGTAGACCCCTTTTGATTCTTCAAAAGATTCCTCTTCAACAGTTTGAAGTTGTCTTTCCTTCACAGCTTAGTGTTGGATCGATTTCCTTCAAGATTTAGGCTTAAGAATTTTGCTTGAATAACTTGAGAATATTTTTCAGGTTACAGTTTGAATATTTCTTATTATCTCAGGTGTGTAAGGTAACCTTTTCTCAAAGTGATTCCTCAGCCTTTTATAGTGAACTTTTCAAAAATCTGCTCGTTGAAGAGATAGGCTGATTTTCAAAAGTTACTTGTGTTCGTTGGCTTGTTTTTTCTTGGTCTTCAGTCTTGAGATGAATGTCCAGCTTTTCAGGTTCTGACACGAGGTGCAGTGCTTCCAATTGGTTTATTCCTTTTGCAGGCTTCTAGGACTGAGCACTTTAAGACATGGCAGCATGGAAGTATTACTTATTTAAGTAATGTTCTTGACTTTTGTGCAACGGATTCTTTTCAGTTAACTCCTCTTTGCAACTGCTTTTTCCCCAGGTGACTTGAGTTTATTCTTAATGATTGAAAGACTCATCTGTCACTTCAACTTGTGTTTTGGCTTCTTGGGTTGACTTAACTGACTCTTCACACATCTGTCCTTTAGCTGTTACGTCTTCAGTCGAGTCCTTTGTCTTCTATCTTGGCCATACTCAGTTGTTCCTCAGCGGAGTTTTCACTTCAGTCTTCAGTTGACTTCTTGTATTCCTAGCCATAGCTGACTTGACTCAGCTCATTCAGCCCTAACTATTACAATGAGAATTATAAGGGAAAATGGGGTGCCAACATTCTAATCTAAGTTTTACATGGCATTCATCAAAATCTATAAAATAAATTTCCTAACAATTTCCCCCTTTTTGATGATGCCAAAACTTAAATTCATATAAACAAAATACAGTCAGCAAAGATACATACAAACAATGCAGTAACAGGAAATGTATGCGTAGAATCAATCTTTTTATTGATCATAACATTCTTGTCCTTTACACAGCTGTTTACGATATGTATCAGAGCAATCAGAGCATTCATATATCTACGCAAATTATAGATTTTTTATTGAATGTACAGAAGACTTACATGCATATGTATTTACAAAAGTAAAATACATGAAGGGATTAACAGCAACACTTCATCGTCTTTGCTGTCTCATTATTTCTTCTTCAGCTATGTCTTCGTCAGCTCTCTTTCTTTTCTTTTCATTCTCAGTTGCTTTCTTCTTTTCATATGCCTTCTTTACAACTTCATCTTTCCTTTTTCTTTCTTGTCTCTCTTGCCGCAACTGAGTTTGCCTGTTATTTTCTTCTTCGATTCTTTTGACATATTCAACATTTTTTCTTTCCACTTATAGATTGACTACTTCATCGTATCCAGCCCAGTAGATCCTTCCTTTCTTGCCTGGATCTATATATTCAATATTTTTGGGTAGAGGTCTAGGTTTAAAGCCTCCACCTCCACCACTTCTTCCTCCTCTTCTGGGCGTATATTGTACCGGAGTCTTCTTCTTACCAGCTGAGTGACTGCTAGTAGTCTGTTGCCTATCAGCTTCTTCACACAGCTTCAGACCTTTCTCCCAGTACAAGTCCCAGGCTTGGGTTATGGACATGTTTTTGAAATATCCTTCAGATTCGAGTGTTTTGAATTCTTCAACTGATCTTGGCTCTTGTCCGTCATCTGGAATGGCATCTATATCTTTACCTACCGGAATGCCTCCGAATTGTTTCAACATTTCTTCAACACGGGCATCCGTTCTCTTGTCGAACTCCTCCATCTCTGCTTCTACAATTTTTCTCTTTTGAGACATAGGCACAACTGAGTGTTGGAGCGGCAGAGTCACCGGAAGTTTGCTGATTATGCTAGCTGTGACATGACCTTGCTGAGGGGTTTCAAAAAGCATTAAGGTCACATCCTTTGACCTTTCCCCCTCAAAAGCTTTTCCCTTCTCCTTCCTCTTCTCATCAGCTGTCTCTTTCTTCTCTTCAACAGTTGTCTCATTCTTCTTCTCAACAGATGTCTCCTTCTTCTTCTCATCACCACACCTTGACATCTTCAGGTATTCATCTTCCCCCTTTTTGGCATTCTCAAAAGAGAAAGGAACCCCTGGAAACATCCCAGCAAGCATGAAGTCCAGTCGGCTGATAGCTGAATTCTGCTTGGAGTCTGCCGTGGAGTATGCTGTTCAAAATTCTGAGCGGGTGGCTTTGGACTCGGCTACCACCAGTTTCATTTCAGCCTTGAGAAGGCCGAATTTGGCATTCATATTCTCCTCAACGCACGAGAAGTTCTTTTTCTCAGAAATTCACGCAATGTGACTCCATTTTTGTTGTGTGAGAGGCATGCATTCTGTCAATATTTTCCTACATCCTCCGCTTCATGTCAGCATTATCAGCGCTCCAGACCAGCATTTTGTTGTACAATGCTTTAAAGTATCTGACTTGCTCGTACCGTATTGTACTCTGCTTCTGATACCATTCTCTGATTCTGACCACTATCCCTCGCAAGTCTGCTATGAGGTTGGCATCCCAATTGTCCAGCCGCATATCCAGTGAGGCCTGGTGCCGTTCAATCTTCTCAATCTCACCAAGGATTGTCTTGAAGACTTCACGTACCTCAGCTGTCACCTCGGTTTCAGCTGGCGGCCAAGCATCATCAAAATCAAAATCTACTGGAATAATTGAATCGGGGGGAATAACTGGATCATCTCTTATGTTGAAGCGTCTCTGCTCACGAGTTGTTTCTTCTTCAAGATCGGGCAGCTCAATCGAGAAAGGGAAAGTTTCTTCGAATGCATCATCACGTACATATGGTATTGATTTTATAAATGTTCGTGTCTGTGATGTGCCTGGTTGAGTCGAGCTGCTGCAGCTTTGGGAGCCTGCGCAGATGACTCGGTCTCAGCTGGGCCTTGTTGAGTAGATTGGCCAGCTGACTGAGCCTCAACTGTCTTAACAACTTTGTCGGCATCAGTAGATTCTGCTAAATGAATTTACTTGTCCTCAGCTGCTTTTTCAGCGTCATTGGAGGATGATTGAACCTGGGGGCTAGGTTCATCATTGAAGTTAAAAGTTTGATGAACATCTTTGAATTCTGGCTTGCTCGAACTTGGAAGAACATCCTCAGCTGAGTCCTTTGCAGCAGGGGTTGAGTCAGCTTCGTCTTCAGATCCCAAGAATGTTGTATCAGGATTGTCCTGGGAATCATGAAGAGCGTTGATTTCCTCTTCTGAGTCAGCAATGATGACTTGAGGAATGCTCTTTCTCCTTGATTTTTACCCAGGGAAGTCTCAACCTCCCTTGGGCCTTCATTACCTCCTGCAGTCTCAACTGCAACGAGGCCTTGTACATTCCATTCGACAGACACAACTGTCTTAGGGTCTTCTGAGTGGCATCCACAGGAGTCTCAACTCCTTGGATTGCACTTTCATTGCCCAGAGTGTTAACTCCCAGGGCAGGTCCATCTTGTGCCTCGACTGCAACAGCAACGTCCTCAGCCTGCAAAACTGTTGGCACTTCAGCTAGGACATACTCAACTGTCCGAGCTTCGTTAGTGACAACTTGATGTTGTTCTTTTTCTATTTATTTCTCCACTTCGCCTCCTTCCTTCATTGTGGAGTCGTCACGCAGACCTCGACCTAGGCTGCGGTGGGTGAGTTTCCCCCTCAACTGGCGCACCAGCTGAGTGACTGATGGTGGGGTCACTCTGCTCCAGACTCCCGGTTGTTTCCATTGAGTGCTCAGCCGTGGGGGTAGGTGGTAAAACACCTTCATTAGGGGTTGGCTCAACTTGGGTGCCCAAGTTTCCAGTGTCATCGTCAAGTCCCTTGGATCCGTCCTCTGAGTGAACTGGGGAAGTGGTTGCAGCAATAACTGTGGCAATCTCCTGTACCACTCCCAACGGATCAATTTCCAGGAGAGATTTGGAGGACATTCCTGGTCATTCCATCATCTGCTGCTCATGCATCAATTTGGATTCCCGCATGGCTTATTGCATGTCCAACTTCTCCTTTGCAGCAACCGGATCCATGTCCTCATCACTTCCCGAGAGCATATCAATGTGAGGATGAGTATGGTCGCTAGTTCCAGTGAGAGGGCATATATTCACCTTTTCACGAGCTTCGGCTTCTTCTGCTAACCTTTCCTTTTCTTTCTCCTTGAAGATATACAGGATATCCAGGAAGTTATCTTCATCAAGTGCCTGAAGCACGGTGGTTGTTGGGAAATTATTTTGTAGATTTTGATGAATGCCATGTAAAACTTAGAATAGGAATTTGGCACCCCATTCTTGTTATAAATTGCATTGTAATAGATAGAATGGTAGAGCCGAGTCAAGTCGGCTATGCCCGAACATGCAAAAAGACAATCGAGACTAAAAGAAAGACTCATTGTGAGGCGGTGAGTGTGGCAAAGAAGAGAAGACAGAACTCGATCAAAGGTGTAGCTAAGATGCAGCTGAGTGAAGTATCAGTCAAGTCAACTCAAGATAGTCAAGTCTCAAATTGAAGTGACAGAAGAGTCATCCAATGATTGGAAGCTGACTCTAAGTCACCTGGGAAAGGCAAGGAAATGCAGTCAAGTCGAGATAACTTAAAGAGATCCGTTGCACATAAATCAAGAGAATTACTTAAACAAGTAATACTTCCATACTACCTTTCTTGAAGTGCTCAGTCCCAGAAGCATGCAAAAGGAATAAACCAATGGGAAGCATTGCACCGTGTCAGAACTCTGAAAAGCTGAAGAATCATTCATACGAGGTAACGTAAATTCCAAGGACTACAACAAGACAAGCCAACGACCACAAGTGACTTTCAAAAATAAGCCTATCTCTTCAACGGGCAGATTTTTGAAAGATCACTATAAAAGGCTGATGAATCACTCTGAGAAAAGGTTACCGACCTGAACCACGAACATTCAAGCTAGCATTTGAATTGTAACCAAGAATACTCTCAAGTCATTCAAGATCAATCCTCAAGCCTACATTACGAAGGAAATCAATCCAACACTCACCTCTGAAGGAAAGACAACTTCAATCAGTTGAAGAGGAAATATATGAAGAATCAAGGGGTCTACATTCCACGAAGGATTGTAGAAAGGTTCAAGGTCGAACCAGGCTTAAGCTATTTGGAGGGCTTCGTGATCAAATCCAAGGAACTTAAGCAAGTGGGCTATAGTAGCAAGGCAAAATGCCTGTGAAGAAGCCGAGTCGCGAGAGAAGCCATCTCGTGTGACCAAGGCATCTCGGTGATCGAGTCCCAAAGGATCAAGTCGGCTATGTGATCAAGACTTGTATTCGGATCATTAACCACTCGTATATTGATCAATACTTAGTGGATTCCTCCAGGAGTTGGAGAAGAGAGGAGTAGAAGAATTACCCCATCTTCGAACCTCTATAAAAACTTATTGTGTCATTTACATTTCAAAGACTTTTTAATTTACGCATCTTATTTTTTTATATCTGGCGATAAATTTGTTATCCAATTGATAATCAATCGAGTGCTAAAACCAAGTATTAAAACAAACTTAACCAAATTCAAGGGTTTAAGTCTTCCAAAAAACATATCACGTCAAGTTAAGTCTTTAGTCAAAACAATCGAGTTATTCTATCAACAACTCGGTCCGAGTGCGATGAGTGACTAACTCTGTGATTAACTAACTTAGTCATCCATCAAGGAGTCACCAGTGAAGTATTAACTCAAACATTTTTAAAAGGACTAAATTGAAAAGTTGGCAAGGAGAGCTGCAGCTGAAGGAGAAGAAGATGTTGCTCCCAGACCAGCGATGGTTGAAACACCAAGAGCTGAATGGACAAATGATGACTGGAAAAGATATAACTTGGACAATGTGGCCAAGGACATTCTTTACAAAACTTTAGACAAAGCCATGTTCAACAAAGTCAAATCATGCAAAACGACAAAAGAAATCTGGGACAAGCTAACTTTGATTTGCGAAGGCTCAGAGCAAATCAAAGAAAATAAACTATTTGTTGTTGTACAAAAATTTGAAACTTTTAAGATGCTTGTAGGAGAAACCTTGGATCAGCTGGATGCTCGGTTCACGGAAATTACCAATGAACTGTCTGCACTTGGAAAGGAATATACACAGAAGGAAATGTGTATGAAGATTCTAAGAAGTCTCCCAACTGAGTGGGATATGAAAGTCATGGCCATGAGACACTCCATGGACCTATCAAAAACATCCAACCATGAGCTATTCTCAGATCTCAAAGCCTACAAATTTGAGTTGAGAAGAAAAGACCAAGAGGAGACAGTCGTGCCCAAAACAAGCAATTTGCTCTAATTGTTAAGGATGGCAAGAGAGCCGAGGTCAAAGAGGTCATTGACCAAGAGGAGATCGCACTGATGGTTAAAAGGTTCAACAAGTTCTTCAATAAGAACTACAAAAGAAGCAAATGTGAATCCTCCAGAAGACACTCAGCTCCCTCCAAGTCAAGGGAAGATATACCACCCAAGAGAGCAGAGCATCAAAAAGTTGAATATCAAAGAGCTGACAATCCAAGGATGGAAAGAACTGATCAAAAAGTTGAAAATCTATGCTTGAACTGCAGGCAACCTGGTCACTATGCCATTGAATGCCCATATGTTGTAGTCAACAAATACAGGAATGAAGAGGAAAGAAAAGTCTTCAGAGAAAGAAGATAGGAAAAGAGAAAGGCAATGTTGGCTGCAGAGATCTGTTACATCTGATCAAGTCAAAAGACACAAAGAGACTCGGAGAGTAGTGAAGTGACTACTAAAGTGACTCGATGAAGAAGCCTTGATCCGTCGATGGCTAAAGAACAAAACCAACTTGACCAAGAAGATGAGGTACACTCTAACTCATCACACTCAGATACTAGTGATAGTGATTGTGACACACACACTTCATCACCTACTGATCTTTATGATTCATTAGGCAAAATGATGAAAGATTTTGAATACATTAAATCCTCACACACACTACTAAATGAGGAGAACAAATGACTACTTAAGAGCCAAAACGCACACGGTGACTAAGGAGCCGAGTACTCTAAAGTCAAATAGTTGATGAGAATAAAAGTCTAAAGGCTGAAAATGCTAAGCTAATAGCAGAGATAGTGCTATAGAAAAGAGGGAGAATGATCTCAAAAATGTGCTTGCCTCATTCACTAAGGCATCTAAATCATTGGATGATCTTATTATGAGTCAAAGAGAATGTGGAGACAAAACAGGCTTAGGATTCAATTCCTCAATGCTATGTCAAGCTCCAAAAGTGATTTTGGAAAATGGATCTTCAAGTAATGAAGTATCTCTAAAATCCAAACCTTCAAATTGTGCACACACATTTATTCCAAAGCACAATCACAAGCAAACTGACCTTGGTTATAAAGGAAAAGGAAAACGGCCCGATTGAGTATCTTTGAGAAGACACCAGTGAGAGAAATCCAAATGAGTCCTCAAAGAACTCCAAACAGAGATACTCAGTAAAAGAAGAAACAGAGCTACCAAAAACCCTTAAGCTCTATAAAAGAAACACATATGATGGGAATGGTAGAAAATACCCAAGCCAAGCTGATTGGAATAATGTGAACTATCAGCAAAGACCTATGGAATATAAGCCTAAGTGGCAAAGGCCTAGAACTCATCAAAAGCCATTCCAAAGGCATAAGAGCTTTAATCAACACTCATATGCACCCAAGAACTACACTCAGAGATATCACAACTACCCAAAGAAGGCAATTGCTAAAACACATACACAGACATACAGACAAAAGAGACAGTTGTGTGAACCTAGAACCCCCAAGCAATTTGCCCAAATTAATTATGATTATGGCACTGATAGATGGCAACCCCTTAGAGTCAAATCATTTGGCTATAGGTTGGTTGGATCATCTTACAATACTAACCCCTCAGGACCCAGACAAGTATGGGCACCTAAAACTTAATTTCCTTGATTGCAGGTTCAAGGAGCAAACAGTGCCAAGGAACCTGGTACATGGATAGTGGTGCCCCCGCATACACGACAGGAAACAAGAAAAATTTATCAAAATTCAAGGATGTTAGAGGTGCAAAAGTCGTATTTGGAGGGAATGAAGCTCCAGGAGAAATAAGAGGCATTGGATCCATCAAGAAAAATGGATTAGAAATAACAGATGTTGCATATGTTGAAGGTCTCAATTTCAACCTGCTAAGCATAAGTCAACTCTGTGACAAAAGCCACAATGTTGAATTTAACATGGGTATATGCCAAATCAAAGACACTGAATCCAATGAAGTTGTGCTGCAAGGATGCAGACAAAAGAACATGTATGTGATAGATTGGTCAACCGCAACACCAAGCACTGTCATAGCAAAGGGCACAAATGAATCAAGTTGGGCAGGCATAAGAAGGTGAGTCACCGAACTTCAAAACAATTAACAAACTTGCCAGGAGTAATCTTGTAGAAGGACTTCCAGACTCAGTATACAAGAAGGAGAGTATACGTGATGCATGCCAGATGGGAAAACAGATCATATCATCATTCAAAGAAAAGACATGTCCATCTTCAACAAGAATATTGCACCTGGTACATATGGATTTATTTGGTCCATTGAACCAAACCCGATAAGTGGGAAGAAATACACCTTAGGGGTAGTAGATGACTACTCAAGATATAGATGGACAATATTCATGTGTAATAAGAAAGAAACTCTGCAGAAACTACCTCAGCTGATGAAGAGAATACAAAATGAGAACAGTCAAACCATTATCAAAATAAGATCTGATAGAGGAACTGAGTTTGTCAATGGTATAATAACTCATTACTGTATTGAAAATGGTATTGGTCATGAATTATCTGCAGCAAGGACTCCACAGCAAAATGGAGTTGCGAAAAGAAAAATATAACTCTCAAAGAAGCAAAGAAGGACCATGTTAGGTGACGGGTCGCTAAAAGATTTTGGGTGAAGCAATAAACACAGCATGCTATACTCAAAATAGATGCATGATAAACAGACAGCTGACAAAGACTCCCTATGAGATTTGGACAGGGAGAAAGCCAAATGTTGCATACTTCAAAATATTTGGATGCAAATGCTTCATCCATAACAATGGCAAAGATAATTTAAAAGCTTTTGATGCTAAAGTCGATGAAGGTATCTTCTTAGGATACTCAAAAAAGCAAAGCCTCAGAGTGCTCAATAAGAGGACAAAGGTTACGAAAGAATCCATCCATGTGGTGTTTGATGAACCAAATGTAAATGGAGAAAACATTGAAGAGTCACCGATAAGTCAATCAACCAACCATGCAGAAGAGTCCCTATGTTGAAGCTGAAACTGGAGTTATAAGTCTAGATGAAGATGAGATAGCTGAGTCTCAAAGACAATGGAAAATCTGCGACTAAGTGATGATGAGAGAGCTGATCAAAATAAAACAAAATTGCAAAGACGATCGAGTCCACTAACTTACTCCAATCTGATGTAAGATGGCTGAGAGATCATCCACCAGAACTAATCATTGCAGATGTAAGAGAAGGTGTAAAAACTAGATCCAGAACTCAACAAGAAGCAATGTTCACTTGCTTCATCTCACAAATAGAACCAAAAGATGTGTCACAAGCATTGAATGACACACATTGGATTCAAGCCATGCAAGAAGAGCTAAATCAGTTTGAAAGAAACAAAGTGTGGGAATTGGTTCAAAGGCCAGCCCATCAAAATGTTATTGGCACTAAATGGGTGTTCAGAAACAAGATGAATGAGGAAGGCTCTGTGGTAAGAAACAAAGCAAGATTGGTAGCCAAAGGGTATTGCCAAGAAGAAGGAATAGATTTTGATGAAACTTTTGCCCCTGTGGCAAGATTGGAAACCATAAGGATGTTTCTTGCCTATGCAGCTCACAAGAACTTTATTGTATATCAAATTGATGTAAATAGTGCATTTCTTAATGGTTTATTGGAAGAAGAAGTGTATGTTGAACAACCTCCAGGATTTGAGCAGAAGACTCTTGGAGATAAGGTATACAAACTCAAGAAAGCTTTATATGGATTGAAACAGGCACCCAGAGCATGGTATGATACATTATCACAATTCCTAATCGAGAACGGATTCATAAAAGGCAAAGTGGATAGAACGCTCTTGAGAATTCAAGATGGGAAGAGTATCTTTGCTTGTTCAAATATATGTGGATGACATCATCTTTGGATCCACAAACAAAGAGTCATGTGTGATAAATTCTCAAATCTCATGCAAAGCAAATTCGAAATGAGCATGATGGGAGAGCGACATTCTTCTTTGGACTCCAAGTGAAACAAACAAGGAAGGATGGAACCTTCATAAGTCGACAAAATACACCAGAGATTTAATGAAGAAATTTGGTATGGAAGAGAAGTCTTCTGTGAAAAACTAATGAATACATCGGTAAAAATGGACATGGATGCGGATGGCAAGCACAGAGATCAAACAAGATACAAAGCATTTATTGGATCATTTCTCTATCTCACAAAGAAGCGGGCCGGACATCACCTTTGTTGTAGGTGTATGTGCAAGATTTCAATCGCTCCAAAAGAAAGCCATATGACTATGACCAAGAGGATCTTGAGATATTTTAAAGGAAGCCAAGAAGTTGGCTTGTGGTATCCTAAGGAAGGTGGATTCAAGCTAATTGGTTATTCGGACTCGACTATCTTTGGATGTAGAGTTGACAGAAAAAGCACCTCGTGGCACATGTCAAATGCTTGGAAATAGGCTAATTTCCTGGTTTAGCAAAAAGCAAAATTCAATAGCCACATCTACACCGGAAACGGAATACATAGTCATGGGCAAATTGTTGTGCCAAGTCTTATGGATGAGACAAAGAACAGAGAGACGTGAAGTTGAAGAAAAGGAAATTCCTATTATGTGTGACAATACAAGTGCAATTGCAATCACTCAAAATCTGTGTTGCACTCAAGAACAAAGCACATCGATGTCGAGATATCACTTCATAAGAGACCATGTTGAAAAGAAGGACATCACCTTGGAATATATCTCAACCGATAAGCGATTAGGCGACATATTCACAAAACCATTATGTGAATCAAGATTTGAAGAACTCAAGCATGAGTTAGGGTTAATTGAGCCGAGTTAACACTCGAAGACTCAAAGCAAAGAGATGAAACACGAAAAGAGGAAAAAGAGTCAACTCTTAATTCAAATTAAGTGAATCAAATCACCGATTCGGAAAGTCACTTTGTCATCAATTAGTCAAAGAGTCACAAGGAGAGAAGTGAGAAGAAGGATTGAATCATCTAAGGATTAAGCTGAATTATTTATGAGCAAAGTGACAAAAATGCGGTCATTTTTACTAAGCGGGAATGTCTTTAAGAATGACGTCAGCATAATTATGACGTGTCTGATCAAAAGCAAAGACACCAAGCTTATGATTGGATATAAATGTTGCCGCATTAAATGCGAGAACTTAAATGCTAATCGGCGTGCAAGATCTAAGCCGTTGATTTTTATCATATTTCAAAAACCACCCGCACGTCCTTTCATAAACCATGCTTATACCATTTCGTCCGATTTTCTCTCACTTTACCAAAACTGTTCATCTCTCTCAAGGCAAAAGAAAGAAACTTTCTCTCAAAACCCTACAACTTCTCAAGATCATTTTTCTAAGTCCCGTTTGGTAAAACACTGAGAAATGGCACCTACTTATAATTTCGTCAAGCTAGGAAAGCAAATCCACACTTGGTCTACAGTGGATTTCGATGGTATGGTTAAACAGGGGTCCGACGACACCCTCGTGAAGAAGATTACTGAGAAGCTGGAAAAATCTAGATTAAAACCATTTTTGACGATGGAGTTCCCAATGACCTACGTAGAAGAGGTCGCACAGTTCTACGTGAACGCTGAGGTTCACGATGAGGGCATCAAGTCCTCTGTTCATGGTAAGGAGTTCACCATTACTACCAAGGATCTGGCAGAACAGTGCTTGTTGCCGGCGGAAGGAGTGCCGGAAGTTTATGAGGCTGATGTTGACCTGACTGCTGCTTGGAAGGAAGTAGCCAAGTCCGACTGTGCTGCGAAAGTGGTCTATACAGCTAATAAGAAGTTGCTGAAGGAGGACTACCACAAATTACTGGACATTGTTGCCAAATGCATAGACATTAAATTTGGCAGCTTTGACCAGTTGTCCAAAGCTAAATTGATCGTAATGGCTGCGATCATTGAAGAAAAAAAGGTGAATTGGGCTGAGTTTGTATACAACAGACTCTGCCAGAATATTGGGAACAAATTCTTCAAGGAGGATGGTACGTTTGGAGATTCCCTGGGATACGGCCTAATGATTGGCCGGATGATGGAAGTAAAAGGGGTACCTCTTCGGCTTGGAAAGGCGTTCCATGTAAACAAGAGGATGTTTCGATCAAACCTCTCTGGCGCACGAGAAGAGAGCTTACGCCAAGAGGGCAGATATTTGAGTGAGGGGGAATCACCGACCAAGATTCAGCCTCCTCCTCACCTCCCAAGAAGATCGCTCCTAAGAAAATCTGCCCCGCAAAGAAAAAAAAAAATTTGCACCTGCCCTCGCAGCCGTGTCTCCTGCCCCTGCAGCCGCAGTGGAGAAGGAACCATTAATCCCTTCTCCAGTGATCAAGAAGAAGAGGACTGCCACAACAAGGAAGGCAAATGCCTATAAGACAAGCTGCGAAGGCATTTACCTTCAACGAACTGTAGGAGGAAGTGGAACCGGATGTTCCTCTGGTAAAAACAAAAAAGAAGAAGAATTTCCAAGCTCTTCGAGCTTGAGAAGACGGCTAAGTCTGCCACTCAGCTGGAAAAGATACCCGAGACTGCTGGAGAAGTAGAGTCTCCGGAAGTTATCGATGAAACGGCTAAGTCTGCTGAGGCCAATCAAGCAGAGGCAACTCAAGACCCAAATGTGATGAATGGGATGAGGAACAAGCAATAGCCGAGACAACCGAATCACCTATTGATAGGGTTGTGTCTCCGCTTTGTAACGGAGGCTATCAAGATGTCGGCGGCAAAGTTTGCTACCCTCAATCCCCGAGCTCCAGGGGACAAAGGGAGATGATGACAGGGGATGATAATGTGATGATCTTATCCCCACCATACCCGGATATTCAAAATCGTCTGCGAGAATGGAGGAAATGGAAGGCCGAGTCGATCCAGGAACAGATTCCAAAGACCGAAATTCATTGAAGAAGAAGACGAACTGATGAACTTCCTCGGATTGAACAATGTGGTGCAAGCTCTTGATGAATAAAATTGTTTGGACATTCTAAATATCTTTAAAGAGAAGGAGAAAGAACGATTGGCGAAGAAGAAGGTTTGAGGCACGTGAGAAGGCCAACATCGCCTCTCACACGGCACCACGTAACATACACATCCTCACCTCGACATTCTATCGAGAAAGTGATGAGGATCTGACCTGTTCTTTGCCCGCGAAAGAGTTGCAAATGCATCAAGCAATGCAGAATCCGAGAATCCTACATGAGCAAAGAATGATGGAGGGACCAGGAGTCATCCAAATCACACCGGAGATAGATCCTATGGGAGTGGTGCGATATTACCACTATTGTCGCTGCCACCACTTCCCCAGTTGATTCGGAGGAAGGTGTTAAGGGAATTGGTGATGAAACCGGGATTGTGGGGACCCCATCGAGCCAACCCCTAATGAAGGTGTCTTACCACCGCCCCAACAAATGAATTCTCAATGGAAACAAAGGGAGTCTAGAGACGAGTGACCCCATTCCAAGTCACTCACCGGTGGTGTGCCACCGTGGGGGGAAACTCCCTCCACTGCAGGAAGGTCGAAGGATGCTGCAGCTAACTCCACAACGAATCTCGGAGGCAAAGTGGAGAAGGAACAACAACAGAATACATAGCAAGTTGTCATCAACGAGGCTCGGGCGTTGAGACTGTCTCACCGTGCCAATCGCTCTGCGAGGCAATGACATTGTTGATGCGATCGAGGCACGGGAAGGAACGCCTGGGAGTTAACACTGGGCAATGAAAGTGCAATCCACGGAGTTGAGACTCCGGTGGATGCCACCTCGAAAGACCCCAAGGCAGTGACACATCGCCGAAAGGGATGTCCAGGCCTCGCCGTAGTTGACACCGCAGGGGGTAATGAAGGCCACGGGAGGTTGAGACTTCCGGGGTAAAGAGATCAAGCACGAACATCCCTCCTGCTATCAATGATCCATCGAGAAAAGGAGATAAGTGCTCTTCACGATTCCCGGGATAATCTGATGTAACTTTTCCGGGATCCGAAGGTGAAGATGAAGTGTCATCCCCTATTGCGGATCCAAAAGACTCACCCGAGGATTTTCCAACCACGAGTAAGTCTGACCTCAAGACTACTCGCCAAACATTCAACTTTGATGATGAGCCACCCATGGAAATCTCATCATCGTCCGATGACGCTTCTGATATGGCCGAGGACCAGTCAACTCATTTGGAAAAACTAGTCGAGACCGACAAAGTCATTAAGACAAGACGAGGCTCGGCAAAGTCGGGTCGACTTCACAAGAGACCACAGCTGAAACAGAGTCCACTGCGCAGGCTCCCCAAGCTGCAGCAGGTTTGAATCCACAGGGGACTTCACGAGCACTAATTATCATTGAACATATTCCAGTTGCCCGTGATGATCCTTTTGTAGAATCATTTCCCTTCTCTCTGGAGGTACCTGACCTCCCTGAAGAATCAACTAGAGATCGCGAGCGCTTCCACAGACCTGATCCTGTTATTCCATCAGACACCATTATTCCAACTGACTATGACTTTGACGCTGCTTGGCCGTCAGCTAAAACAGAGGTGACAGCTGAAGTTCGGGAAGTCTTCAAAGCCTTATTTGCCGAGATAGAAAAGATGGAGAGGCACCAGGCCTCACTGGACATGAGGCTGGATAACAGAGATGCCAACCTTACTGCTGATTTGCGAGGCATAATAGTCAGGATCCGGGAATGGTGGCAACAACAGCAGACAATGCGTGTGGAACAAGCTCGATATTTCAGGACATTGTTCAACAAGTTGCTAGTTTTGCGGGCTGAGAATGCTGATGCAAAGACAAAATTGCAAGAGCACATCGAACAAATGCATGAATCTCACACATCAGAGATAAAGCTGCTGCGTGAACATAATAAGAGCGATCTCCTACGCGTGGAAGAGAACATGGATCGAAAATTCAGTCTTCTCATGGCTGAGATGAAATTGGTAGCAGCTGAATCCAACGCCACCCGCTCTGAGTTCCGTGCAGCAGATTCGGCGAAACTCGGCTATCGTCAGAGACTAGACTTCTTGCTTGCTAGCTTGTTTCAGGGGGTTCCTCTCTCCTTTGATGATGCCAAAAAGGGGAAGAGGAATACCTAAAAAAGCGCCCAAGGGATCTCAAATCGAAAAAAGGAGGACGCAGAAGGGAAAGCCAAATTTGAGGAAGTAATAAGAGAAAAGAAAGGAAAATCTATTGAGGGGGAAGGTTCGAAAGATGTGACCTTGATGATTGCTAAAACCCCCCAACAAGGTCTTGTCACAGCTGATATCATCAACAAACTCCCAGTGACTCTGCCACTTAGGGATGTCAATGGGTCCGGGTAAGACCCAGACCCGACCCGGACCCGCCTTATTTGGGACGGGTATGGGATAAGTAAATGGGTATGGGGTGGGTAATGGGTACATATTTTCAGACCCGGGCGGGTATGGGTCGGGTAACGGGTCCAGGCGGACCCGACCCATACCCGACCCATTTAATTAGTATATATAAGATACACATTAGGGTTTCCTCTTTTCTACTGCCATTTCCAAGTCCAGGTATGAGGTATCGCCATTTCATTTTTTCTCTCTCAAATTAATTCTTCTCTTGTTCATAACCCTGCTCTCAACATCTCTTTTTTTTTATAAAATCTTAAACTAATTAGACTTCATCTTGGTAATTTGTGATAGCAGTGGAAGCCATATCCTGGTAATTTTTACAACAAAGAGAGGCAACAGGGAAATGGAGTGTGATTTCGTGAAGGTGATAAAAAGTAATTTTAAAGGTTAGATAATCTTCTTTATATTACATATTTATATTATCATAACTTTATCAATTAAATGATTCTTTATTTCTTCAGCACTGTGTATGTTTTAAATGTTCGATTTTGTGTGTGTTCGTGGTCTCTGTGTGTACCGTAGAGTGTGTGTGTGTGTGCGCCGTAGATAGTGTGTGTGTGTCACTGTGTGTGACGTAATGTGTGTGTGTGTGTCGTAGAGTGTATGTGTGTTAATGTGTGTGTGTGTGTTTGTGGGGTGTTTGTGCATGCCGTAATGTGTGTGTGTGTGTCATAATTTGTTTGTGTGTGTGTTCAATGGTGATTGGTGACTAGAGAGGTGAATGTGTTTGTGTCATTGTCATTGTGTGTGTACGTAGAGGGAGTGTGTGTGTGTGTTTGAGTCTGTAAAAGCTTGAATGAATGAGATAAGTTCATGGATTTGAGAGCTTGTTTGATGCTTGATATTGATCTTAGATGGTGTAATTCTTTTTGATGTATTAATAGCAGAGTGTATCAGTTAATGCTTAATTTTGTTTGCTCTGACCTTTGTTGGGGGATGACGCCTTTTTGAAAAAAATGAGATAAGTTTCTAATGGCGGGGGTCCTTTTGTTTCCAGTTTTTTTCAATAATCAATTTATCATCGATTGCATGTAAATTGTTTCAATATATTACTAATGTTCTTTTTTTTGGTTTGCAGGTTTATTGCAAATAACTCACAATTTTTTTTATTATCGATAATTTACATATGGATTCCGAAGGAGGAGATAATTCTCTTCCATCTGTTAACATCCAAGAAAGCCATTCTACAATGGGAATTAACTCAGAGAGTACTAATGAAGGTGATGATGACTTTGGGACTGAGGATATTCCTGACAACAATGGTAAGAGAAAGAGAACTTCAGAGGTTTGGAATCATTTTAAAAGAGTGCTGGTTGATGGAATTCCACATGTGGAGTGTAACTATTGCAAAACTCGCCTCAAAGCTCCAACAAGTCATGGAACTACTAGTTTGAAAAAACACTATGAGAAAACTTGTAAAAGAAGACCAAGAAAAACAGATATTCGCCAAAGTTTGATGATGGCAACCAAGAAAGTTTGTGGAGGACAAGAGCTTAGATCACATACTTTCAAACAAGAAGATTCGAGGCGAGAGCTTTCTATGATGGTAATTTTACATGATTACCCTCTTAGTATTGTTGAGCATATAGGGTTCCGAAGATTTGTTGCTAGCCTCCAACCTTGCTTTAACATAATATCACGAAACACTTTGAGAAGTGATATTTTGGGTATTTACGGTGTTGAGAGAACCAAGTGCTATGAATTGATGGACAAGCTTAAATGTCGAATAGCTATCACAACGGATATGTGGACATCAAATAACACCAAAAAAGGTTTCATGGCAATTACTGCACACTTTATAGATGATTCATGGAAACTACAAAATTGCATCTTGAGGTATGTGTAATTTCTATTGAGATATTTTAGTTTAAAATATAGGATGTGTTTTGATATACTTTAACATTTTATTTCATCTTATATAGGTTTGTATATGTTCCAGCTCCACATACCGCTGAAGTGCTTTCTGATCTACTTGCTGATTCTTTGATGGATTGGAACATTGATCGAAAAATATCAACAATTACAGTTGATAATTGCACGACCAATGATGCCATGTTATGTCTTCTCTCGGACAAGTTATCAAGGAAAGATTTGCTATTAAATGGTAAGCTACTTCATATGCGTTGTTGTGCTCATATTTTGAATTTAATTGTGAAGGACGGTTTGGAAATAATTAGTGGTGCAATTGAGAGAATACGCGATAGTGTCATATATTGGACTGCTTCACCTGCTAGAGTAGAAAAATTTGAAGAGGCTGCACGTCAATTGCATATTTGTTGTACTAAAAAATTGTCTCTTGATTGTAAAACTCGCTGGAATTCGACATACTTGATGTTAGAAACTGCAATAATGTATAAAGATGTATTTCCAAGGGTTAAATATCGAGAAAGACTTTACAAGAGTCTACCAACTGATGAAGATTGGATGATTGCAATAGAAATTTGAGGGAAGTGGAAAGTTTTTTATCAAGTGGTGATCGAGATGTTTTACGCACACTCTATCCCACTTCTAATTTTTATTTTCCAAAAATTTGTGATATTAGATTAAAATTAGATGAGTGGGTAAAGAGTCCAAATATTGCAATCCAATGTATGGCAAAAAAAATGTTGGAAAAATATGTAAAATATTGGGATACTTGCCATGTTATGATGGGGGTTGCTGCTGTTTTAGATCCTAGGTACAAGATGAAACTGGTTGAGTTTTACTTTCCACTAATATATGGTGAAAGATCACAATCTAAAGTAGATGAAGTTCACCAAAATTGCTACAGTATATTGCTTGATTACCAATCGAGAAATACATCTTTGTATGAAGATAACTCAAGTATTAGTGGTCTGGGAAATATTGGTGGAACATCATCTTGTGTTTCTAGTCTCCTTGATGCATCTGACAGTGACCCCCTAGAAATGTATGACAAATATGTGGCTTCAAGTACAAGTTCTACTAGTACAATGTCAAGGACAGAGTTGGATATGTATTTGTAAGAAAATGTCTTGCCAAGAACTCAAAATTTTGATATTCTTAGTTGGTGGAAAACAAATGGTGTGAAATATCCTAATTTACAGAAGATGGAAAGGGATATTTTAGCTATTCCTGTTTCTACTATTGCATCTGAATCTGCTTTCAGTTGTAGTGGAAGATTGGTTAGTCCTCATCGTAGCAGACTTAATCCAACTACTTTGGAGGCTTTAATGTGCGCTCGTCGTTGGTTGTGGAATGATGTAAATGGTAAATACACTTTCATTTCTATTTTATCATAATAGTGTACTCAGTGCTATAACATTTTAACAAAAGTTAATATGATTTTTGGTTTATTCTTGAAGGTACTTGTTCAACTGTTGGTGGTTTATCAACTTGTCCTACCATGTTTGATGAGGAAGAAGAAGATCAACAAGAATGTGCTAGTGATGTAGCAACTAGTTAATTTAATTTTGTTGTATTTTCTCCATTGATGTTCTATATTTCTCTTTCAAGACTCAAGTCGTATTTCTCTCTTCGAAGAATTGAAGTACTTAATATGGAGGAATGTAATAGTTTGTTCTTATAGATTTTTTAGTATATTGCTGTAGTTTTTTGGTTTACCTATATTTTTAGTATAATAATTATTACCTTCCATTTTCTTTCATTTTACTTAGTTTCTTAATCATGTTTTTTTGGTACAATATATATATATATATATATAACTGTATGATTTTAGCATTTGAAATTATTTTTGGTAGCAATATAATGAAAAAAATAAAAAAATAAGTTAAAATGGATGACATAGGTGGGTCTAATGGGTCTGGCGGGTCTTACCCGCTAACGCGGGTCTGGGTTGGGGCGGGTCTCGGGTCTGAGTGAGGCGGGTCTGGGACGGGTCTGGGTCCTGTGAAATTTTAATGGGTCGGGTCTCGGGTCCAGGTAGACCCAACCCATACCCGACCCATTGACATCCCTACTGCCACTCCAACACTCTGCACTACCTATGGCTGAAAAGAGAAAGGCAGTTGAAGCAGGGATGAAGGAAGTGGAAGGAAAGATGAATGCCCGAGTTATGGATATTCTGAAACAACATGGAGGCATTCCAATAGACAGAGACACCTATGCCATTTTAGATGCTAGAACCGAGCCAAGATCTGTTGATGAATTCAAGACGCTCGCATCTGAAGGTTATTTCGCGAACATGTCCATGGCTCAAGCCTGGAATTTGTACTTGGAAAAAGGTCTCAAACTATGTGAAGAAGCTGACAGGCAGCAGACTACTGGCAGTCACTCTGCTGGTCACTCTGCTAGTCACTCACCGGGAAAAAGAAGACCCTAGTACAATACACGCCCGGAGGAGGCGGATGAAGAAGCGATGGTGGAGGAAGAGGTTTCGGACACTAGATCTCGCCCAAAACCATTGAGTATATAGATCCGGGGAAAGAAAGAAGGGATCTATTGGGCTGGATTTGACGAAATAGCCAACCTGCAAGTGTCTAAGAATAATGTTGAGTATGTGAAGAGAATTGAAGAGGAAAATAAGAGACAAACTCAGCTATGGGAGGAAAGACAAGAAAGACTGAGAAGAGATAAAGCTGCCCGGAAGGCGTATGAGAAAAAGAAGGCAGCTGAAGATGAGAAGAAGAGAAAGAGGTCAGAAGATGACAGAGCTGAAGGAAATGAAAGAAGGAGGCAGCGAAGGAGATGAAGTGTTGATGTCCACCCCTTCATGTATTTTACTATGTAAATACATTCTATGTAAGTCCTCTGTACATCGAATAAAATTGTACAATTTCTATACTTGTGTAGATATAGATCAGCATGGTTACTTTAAGTTCCATTTAAGCTCTCATATATTTTCTTTTGGTTCAAGCTCTGATACACTTTGTAAACAGCTATGTAAAGAACAAGAATGTTATGATCAATAAAAGATCGATTCTAAGCATACATTCTGTGATTCTACATTTGTCTGTATGTATCTTTACTGTTTAATTAATGTATGAATGTTTTAAGTTTTGGCATCATCAAAAAGGGGGAAATTGTTGGAAAATTATTTTGTAGATTTTGATGAATGCCATGTAAAACTTAGAATTGGAAGTTGGCACCCCATTCTTGTTATAAATTGCATTGTAATAGATAGGGGTAGAGTGAGTCAAGTCGGCTATGCCCGAACATGCAAGAAGACAACCGAGACTAAAAGGAAGACTCATTTGTGAGGTCGCTGAGTGTGGCAAAGAAGAGAAGACAGAACTCGATCAAGGTGCGGCTAAGATGCACTGAGTTAAGTATCGATCAAGTCAACTCAAGATAGCCAAGTCTCAAATTGAAGTGACAAGAGTCATCCAATGATTAGAAGTCGACTCTAAGTCACCTGGGAAGGCAAGGAAATGCGATCAAGTCGAGATAATCGAAAGAGATCCATTGCACAGAAATCATGAGAATTACTTAAACAAGTAATATTTCCATACTACCTTTCTTGAAGTGCTCAGTCCCAGAAGCATGCAAAAGGAATAAACCAATGGGAAGCACTGCACCGTGTTAGAACTCTGAAAAGCTGAAGAATCGTTCATACGAGGAAATATAAATTCCAAATACTGCAACAAGACAAGCCAACGACCACAAGTGACTTTCAAAAATAAGCCTATCTCTTCAACGGGCAGATATTTGAAAGATCACTATAAAAGGCTGAGGAATCACTCTGAGAGAAGGTTATCGACCTGAACCACGAACATTCAAGCTAACATTTGAACTGTAACCAAGAATACTCTCAAGTCATTCAAGATCAATCCTCGAGCCTACATTACGATGGAAATCAATCCAACACTCACCTGTGAAGGAAAGACAACTTCAATCAGTTGAAGAGTAAACATTTGAAGAATCAAGGGGTCTACATTACATGAAGGATTGTAGAAAGGTTCAAGGTCGAACCAGGCTGAAGTTATTTGGAGGGCTTCGTTATCAAATCCAAGGAACTTAAGCAAGTGGGTTGTAGTAGCAAGGCAACTGCCCTGTGAAGAAGTTGAGTCGTACGAGAAGCCAGTTGTGTGACCAAGGCATCTCCGGATCGAGTCCCAAAGTATCAAGTCACCAGTGTGATCAAGACTTGTATCTGGACATTAACCACTCGTATATTGATCAATACTTAGTGGATTCCTCCAGGAGTTGGAGAAGAGAGGAGTAGAAGAATTACCCCATCTTCGAACCTCTATAAAAACTTATTGTGTCATTTACATTTCAACACTTTAATTTCTGCATCTTATTTTCTATATCTGCTGATAAATTTGCTATCAAATTGATAATTAACTGAGTGCTAAAACTAAGTATTAAAACAAACTTAACCAAATTCAAGGGTGTTAAGTCTTCCAATAAAACATATCACATCAAGTTAAGTCTTTAGTCAAAACAAATTTGAGTTATTCTATCAATAGCTCGGTCAGTCATTGAGTGACTAACTCTGTGATTAACTAACTTAGTTGTCCATCAAGGACTCACCGTGAAGTATTAACTCAACATTTTTAAAAAGACTAAATCGAAAAGTTGGTAAGGTTTATTCAACCCCCCTTCTAAACCATACACTCACACCCCTTGGGACCTACAGTGGTCAATCCGAGGAATTTCATCAATTCTTCCTCTTCCTCAATGAATTCAGGGCGTTCAAACTGTACCCTCGAGCGACTCAACTTCCATTCACGCAGACGACGCTGAATGTCTCGGTACACAGGAGAAACAACAATCACATCACCATCTTCATCCTCTTCATGTCCTTCCGTTTCAGGGATGGACAATAGTAAACTCTACTGCTCTTCTTCTTCAAAGAAAGATTCATGTGGCGGTGGAGACACACGATCCTTTCAAAGCAGGGGATTCTCATTGTCTCCGCCACTTCTTCATCCTCAGCAGTTCTGTCCACAGCTGGGTCTTCGAATTGCCTCTGCTGACTATCCTCAGCAGACTTGGTTGTTTCTTTAATAACTTCTGGAGACTGCACTTCATCAGTAGTCTCAGAGATTTTCTCCAACTAAGTGGCAGACTCAGCTATTTTCTCAAGCTCTGAGTGCTTGGTGAGTCTTCTCCTTCTCTTGGTCCTCACCAGAGGAATTTCTGGTTCAGAGACATCTTCTTCAGATTCCTTGGCGGCGGGGGTCGGAGCATCTTTCTTTAACTGAGGAGCTGCCTTTCTCGGCTTGGTAGTCCTCTTCTTTCTGATGGTCAGAGAAGGTATTTGGGCTTCCTTCTCCGCCTCGGCTGCGTGGGCAGGCGACTTGGCTGCAGGGGAAGGTGCGTCTTTCTTCTTTGCTGCAGGGGCAACTTTCTTCTTCGCAGTGCAGGGGCAGTTCTCTTCATTGGAGGGGAGGAAACAGCCGTATCAACGGGGTCAGCTGATTCCCCCTCACTAGTATATGCCCTCTTGGCATAGGCTCTCTTCTGGGCGCCGGACAGGTTGGCTCTGACCATCTTCTTGTTTACATGGAAAGACTTTCCATGTCTAAGGGGAATGCCCTTAACCTCCATCAGATGGCCAATGACTAAGCCATAGCCAAGTGATCCTCCAAAGGATCCGTCCTCCTTGATGGATTTGTTGCCAACGTTCTGGCAGAGTCTGCTATATACAAATTATGCCCAATTGATCTTCTTTTCTTCCATGATCGCAACCATGACGATCAGCTTGGTCTTGGACAGCTGATTGAAGCTTCCAAACTTCATGTCTACACTCTTGGCGACGATATCCATCAGTTTATGATAATCGTCCTTCAGCAGCTTCTTCTCAGTTGTGTAGATCACTTTCGCAGCACACTCGGGTTTGGCCACTTCCTTTCATGCAGTAGACAAGTTGACATCGGCTTCATATATCTCTGGCATGCCTTTCGACGGCAGTAAATAGTGCTCCGCAAGGTCCTTAGCAGTGATTAATATGTCCTTGCGGTGGACGGAGGACTTAATCCCTTCGTCCCCGCACTCGGCGTTAACATAGAACTGGCAACTTCTTCAACGTATGTTCTTTGATATTCCATCGTGAGAAAAGGTTTGAGTCCCGATTTCTCGATTTTGTCTTGCTATTTTCTTCACAAGGGTTTCATCGGAACCCTGCTTTATCATCCCCTCAAAGTCCACAGTTGATCCTGTGTGGATTTGCTTTGCGAGTTTGGTGAAATCATGTGCTGGTGCCATTTTTAGTGAGCTTTACCGAACGAAACTTGGTAAACCGACTTGAGAACTTGTAGGGTTTTCGAGAGAGAAAAGTTTGCTTTCTTTTGTTTAGGAAGATGAACAGTTTAAGAAAAAGTGAGAGAGAGGATTGAAAATCGTATATAAGGGTTATGAAAGGACGAGTTTTTGGATTTTGAAATTTGATCAAGATCAATGGCTCAGATTTAGCACGTCACATTGCATTTAATTTCTCGCATTTAATGCGGCAACATTTATATCCAATCATATGCTTACTGTGCAACTTTTGACTATACCCGTCATTATTACGCTGACGTCATCCTTAAAAACATTCCCGCTCATTAAAAATGACTGCGTTTTTGTCACTTAGCTCATTAATGACTCAACTTACTCCACAAATGACTCAACTCTTCTTCTCTCTTTTTGTATAATGATTTAGCTGTCAGCTAACTCGATACAGCTGGCTTTCCGATACGGCTGATTCACTTTGCTGATTCATGAAGTTTGTTCTATTTTCATCTTTTCACGTTCCATCTTTTCTCATTGAGTCTTCTGAGTGTCAACTCAGCTCAATTAACCCTAGCTCATGCTTAAGCTCTTCAAATCTTGATTCACATAAGGGTTTGGTGAATATGTCAGCTAACTGTTTATCAGTTGACATGTATTCCAAGACGATGTCTTTCTTTTCAACATGATCTCTTATAAAATGATATCTGACATCAATGTGCTTTGTTCTTGAATGCAACACAGGATTCAGAGTGATTGCAATAGCGCTTGTGTTATCACACATAATTGGAATCTCTTTTTCTTCAAATTCATAATCTCTCAGCTGTTGTCTCATCCATACGACTTGGGCACAACGACTGCCCGCAGCTATGTACTCTACTTCAGCTGTGGATGTGGCTATTGAGTTTTTTTTGCTAAACCAGAAACCAATCTGTTTCCAAGCATTTGACAAGTTCCTGAAGTACTCTTCCCACAACTCTACATCCAAAGATAATCGTCAGTGTGAGTAACCAATAAGCTTGAATCCACCTTCCTTTGGATACCATAAGCCAACTTCTTGGCATCCCTTCAAATATCTTAGGATTCTCTGTTGGGAAATTATTTTGTAGATTTTGATGAATGCCATGTAAAACTTAGAATAGGAAGTTGGCACCCCATTTTTGTTGTAAACTCGCATTGTAATAGATAGGGGTGGTCGAGTGAGTTAAGTCGCTATGCCTAAACATGCAAGAAGACAACCGGAGACTAGAAGGAAGACTCACTTGTGAGGCGGTGAGTATGGCAAAGAAGAGAAGATGGGAACTCGGTTGAAGGTGCAACTGAGATGCAACAGTAAAGTATCGATCAAGTCAACTCAAGACACCAAGTCTCAAGGTTGAAGTGACAAAGAGTCATCAAATGATTAGAAGGCGACTCAAGTCACCTGGGGATGTTAAGAAAATGCGGTCAAGTCAAAACAATCAAAGAGATCCGTTGCACAGAAATTAAGAGAATTACTTAAACAAGTAATACCTCCATACTGCCTTTCTTGAAATGCTCAGTTCCAGAAGTGTGCAAGAGGAATAAACTAATGGGAAGCACTGCACCTGTGTCAGAACACTGAAAAGCTGAAGAATCATTCATACGAGGAAATGGCAATTCCAAGAACTGCAACAAGACAAGCCAACGACCACAAGTGACTTTCAAAAATAAGCCTATCTCTTCAAGGGGCACATTTTTGAAAGATCACTATAAAAGGCTGAGGAATTTATTTGAGAAGGAGTTACCTTGATAACCTAAACCACGAACATTCAAGAAAACATTTTGATCTATAACCGAAAAATATTCTCAAGTCATTCAAGACTAATCCTCAAGCCTATACTACAAAGGAAATCAATCCAACACTCACCTGTGAAGGAAAGACAACTTCTATCAGTTGAAGAGGAACCATTTGAAGAATCAAGGGGTCTACATTCCACGAAGGATTGTAGAAAGGTTCAAGGTCAAACCAGTCTCAAGTTATTGGAGGGCTTCATGATCAAATCCAAGAAGCTTGAGCAAGTGGGCTGTAGTAGCAAGGCAAAATGCCCTGTGAAGAAGCCGAGTCGTCTGAGAAGCCACTGTGTGACCAAGGCATCTCCAGATCGAGTCCCAAAGGATCAAGTCAGCTGTGTGATCAAGACTTGTATCTGGACTGTTAACCACTCTGTACTTTGATCAATACTTAGTGGATTCCTCCAGCAGTTGGAGAAGAGAGGAATAGAAGAATTACCCCATCTTCGAACCTCTATAAAAACTTATTGTGTCATTTACATTTCAAAGACTTTAATTTATGCATCTTATTTTTATATCTCACGATAAATTTGCTATCCAATTGATAATCAATCGAGTGCTAAAACCAAGTATTCAAACAAACTTAACCAAATTCAAGGGTGTTAAGTCTTCCAATAAAACAAATCACAATCGAGTTAAGTCTTTAGTCAAAATAGCCGAGTTACTCTATCGCCAGACTCGGTTGAGTCTCGTTGAGTGACTAACTCTGCTGATTAACTAACTTAGCTGTCCATCAACGACACAACTGTGAAGTATTAACTCTGAATATTTAAAAGGACTAAATCGAAAAGTTGGTAAGGTTTATTCAACCCCCCCTTCTAAACCTTACACTCACACCCCTTGGGACCTACATTCTCTTAGATACAGTCATATGGCTTTCTTTTGGAGCAGATTGGAATCTTGCACATACACCTACTGCAAAGGTGATGTATGGCCTGCTTGCTGTTAAATAGAGCAGTGATCCAATAAGTGCTTTGTATCTTGTTTGATCTACATCTTTACCATCTGTATCCATGTCCATCTTAACTTATGTATTCATTGGTATTTTCACAGAAGACTTCTCTTCCATACCAAATTTCTTCATTAAATCTCTGGTGTACTTTGTTTGACTTATGAAAGTTCCATCATTCAACTGTTTTACTTGAAGTCCTAGAAAAAGTTAGCTCTCCCATCATGCTCATTTCATATTTGCCTTGCATGAGGTTTGAGAACTTATCACATAGCTCTTTGTTTGTGGATCCAAAGATGATATCATCCACATATATTTGAACAAGCAGTATACTCTCCCCATCTTGAATTCTGAAGAGTGTTATGTCCACTTTGCCTTTGGTGAATCCATTGTCAGTTAGAAATTGAGACAATGTGTCATACCAAGCTCTAGGTGCTTGTTTCAATCCATATAGGGCTTTATTGAGCTTGTACACCTTATCTCCAATGGTCTTCAGCTCAAAGCCTGGAGGTTGCTCAACATACACTTCTTCTTCCAACAATCCATTTAAAAATGCACTTTTCACATCCATTTGATATACAATGAAGTTCTTGTGTGCAGCATAGGCAATAAACATTCTTATTGCTTCTAGTCTTGCAACAGGAGCAAATGTTTCATCAAAATATATTCCCTTTTCTTGGCAATACCCTTTGGCTACCAATCTTGCCTTGTTTCTTACCACAGATCCTTCCTCATTCAAATTGTTTTTGAAGACCCATTTTGTGCCAATAATATTTTGATGGGTTGGTCTCTGCACTAATTCTCATACTTTGTTTCTTTCAAATTGATTCAGCTCTTCTTGCATGGCTTGAATCCAATGTGTGTCATCCAATGCTTGTGACACATCTTTTGGCTCTATTTGGGAAATAAAACAAGTGAACAGTACATCTTGTTGAGCTCTGGATCTGGTTCTTACACCATCTCTCACATCTCCAATGACTAGCTCTGGTGGATGGTCTCTCAGCCATCTAACATCAGGTTGAAGTAAATTAGTTGGGTTTAGTCGTCTTGCAGCTATGTTGTCTTGAGCAGCTCGTTCATTATCATTCAGCTGCAAGTTTTCCACTGTGTCTTTGAGACTCGTGATCTCATCTTCATCTTGATTGATTGCTCCACTTGACTCCAACATAGGAACTCGCATAGTTGGTGATTCAAATATCGCTAACTCTTCAATATTTTCTCCATTCACATTAGTTTCATCAAAAACCACATGAATAGATTCTTCTGTGACCGTATTCCTCTTGTTCAGCACTCTATAGGCTTTACTTTCAGCTGAGTATCCCAAAAAGATACCTTCATCAACTTTAGCATCAAAAGCCTTTAGATTATCCTTGTCGTTGTTGTGGATAAAGCATTTATATCCAAATATTTTAAAATACCCAACATTTGGCTTTCTCCCTGTCCATATTTCATAGGGAGCCTTTGTCAGCTGTCTGTTAATCATGCATCTATTTTGAGTATAGCATGCAGTGTTGACGGCTTCAGCCCAAAATCTCTTAGGCAGACCGGCTTCAGCTAACATGGTCCTTGCAACTTCCTTGAGAGTACTATTTCTTCTTTTTGCTACTCCATTCTGCTGTGGAGTCCTTGCTGCAGATAATTCATAAGCAATACCATTTTCAACACAATAATGAGTTATTATCCCATTGACAAACTCAGTTCCTCTATCAGACCTTATCTTTATAATGGTTTGACTCTTCTCATTTTGAACTCTCATCAGCTGAGGTAATTTCTGCAAGGTTTCCTTCTTTTTGCACATAAAGATTGTCCATGTATATCTTGAATAATCATCCACCACCAATAAAGTGTATTTCTTTCCACTTATGTTGGCTGGTTCAACAGGGCACAATAAATCCACATGCAACAGATGCAGTATCCTTGTTGAAGATGGACTAGACTTCTCTTTGAATGATGATTTGATCTGTTTTCCCATCTGCATGCATCACAAACACTTTCCTTCTTGTACACTGAGTCTGGCAGTCTTTCTACAAGATGACTCCTTGCAAGCTTGTTGATTGTCTTGAAGTTCAGATGACTCAACTTTTTGTGCCACAACCAACTTGATTCGGCTGTACTCTTTGCTAACAGACAAGTGTTTGGTATGGCAGTCGACCAGTCTACCACATACATGTTCTTTCGTCTGGATCCTTGCAGCACTATTTCATTTGATTCAGTATCTTTAATTTGGCACACTCCCATATTGAATCCAACATTGTAGCCCTTGTCATAGAGTTGGCTGATGCTTAACAGGTTGAAGTTGAGGCCTTCAACATATGCAACATTTGTGATTTCTAATCCATTTTTCTTGATGGATCCAGTGCCTCTTATTTCCCCTGGAGCTTCATTACCTCTGAATATAACTTTTGCTCCTCTCATCTCCTTGAATTTTGACAGATTTTTCTTGTTTCCTGTCATGTGTCTGGAACGGCCACTATCCATGTACCAGGTTCCTTGGCACTCAGTTGTTCCTTGAACCTGCAATCAAGGAAATTAGTTTTTAGGTACCCATGCTTGTCTGGGTCCTGAGGGGTTAGTGCTCTAAGATGATCCAACCAGCCTATAGCCAAATGATTTGACTCTAAGAGGTTGCCATCTATCTGTGCCATAATCATAACTCACTTTGGAAAATTGCTTGGGGGCTTTAGGTTCATACAACTGTCTCTTTTGTCTGTATGTCTGTGTTTGTGTTTTAGCAATTGCCTTATTTGGAAAGTTGTGATATTTCTGAGTGTAGTGCCTGGATGCATATGCGTGCTGATGATAGCTCTGTTGCCTTTGGAATGACCTTTGTTGAGTTCTAGGCCTTTGCCTTTTGGGCTTATATTCCATAGGTCTTTGCTGATATTTCACATTATTCCAATCAGCTTGGCTTGGGTAGTTTCTACCATTCCCATCATATGTGTTTCTTTGATAAAACTTCTGGGGTTTTTTGTAGCTCTGTTTATTCTTCATAGCGTACTTCCTATTTGGAGTTTGTTGAGGAACTCTGTGGATTTCTTCTCACTGTCCTCTCAAAGATACTCAATCGGCCATTTTCCTTTTCCTTTATATCCAAGGCCAGTTTGTTTGTGATTGTGCTTTGGAGTGAATGTGGGTGCAACATTTGGTGTCTTGGATTTTTGAGATGCTTCATTACTTGAAGATCCTTTTTCCAAAACCACTCTGGGAGTTTGACTGTGCACAAAGGAATTGAATCCTATGCCTGTCTTATCTCCACATTCTTTTTGGCTCATAATAAGGTCATCCAATGATTTGGATGCCTTTGTAAATGATGCAATCACATTTTTTAGATCATTTTCCCTCTTTTCTATAGCAGTTATCTCTGCTATTAGTTTAGCATTCTCAGCCTTTAGCTCTTTGTTCTCATCAGCTATGTGACTTAGAGTACTCAGTTCCTTAGTCAGCTGTGAGTTTTAGCTTTTGAGCTGGCTGTTTTCCTCGTTCAATAATGTGTGTGAGGATTTAATGTGCTCAAAGTCTTTCATCATTTTGCCTAATGAATCACAAAGATTAGTGGGTGATGAAGTGTGTGTGTCACGATCACTATCACTAGAATCTGAGTGAGATGAGTTAGAGTGTATATCATCTTCTTGGTCAGATTGATCTTGTTCTTTAGCCATTGGACATATCATTGCTTCTTCTTCAGAATCACTTGAGTAGTCAGCTTCACTATTCTCTGAGTCTCTTTGCTTCTTTCGACTTAGCCGTCTCAAAGCGATCTCGGCCCGGACCAACATAGGCCTTTTCTTTTCCTGTCTTCTTTTTCTGAAGTCTCTTCTTTCTTCTTCATTTCTGTATTTATTGACTGCTGGATATGGACAGTCAATAGCAAAGTGTCCTGGTTGTCTACAGTTCCAACACAGGATCTCAGCTCGTTGATCAGCTCTTTCCGTTCTTGGGTTATCAGCTCTCTGATATTCAACCTTTTGATGCTCAGCCCTCTTGGGTGGCCTATCTTCCCTTGACTTAGAGGGAGCTGAATGTCTCCTGGAGGATTCGCCTTTGTTTCTTTTCTAGTTCTTGTTGAAGAACTTGTTGAATCTTTTAACCATTAGGGAAATTTAATCTTGGTCATTAGCTTCCTTGATCTCAGCTCTCTTCCCATCCTTGACTATAAGTGCAGCTGTTTTGGGTACAGCTATCTCCTCTTTTGTGTGCAGTATCCTTTTTGAAGATGGACTAGACTTCTCTTTGAATGATGATTTGATCTATTTTCGAGTGCCTTGGAGCCATGATCTTCATTTGCCATTCAGCTGGGAGGCTCCTTAGGATCTTCATATACATCTCCTTTTGTGTGTATTCCTTTCCAAGTTCCAAGAGCACATTTGTGATTTCAGTGAATATAGCATCCAGCTGATCCATTGTCTCACCTGCAAGCATTTTAAAGTTTTCAAACTTTTGAACAATAACAAATAATTTGTTTTCTTTAATTTGCTCTGATCCTTCACGAATTAAAGTTAGTTTATCCCATGTTTCTTTTGTTGTTTTGCATGACTTGACTTTATTGAACATTACTTTTTTCCAGAGTCTTGTAAAGAATATCCTTCACCACAATGTCTAAGTTGTATCTCTTTCTGTCATCATTGGTCCATTCAGTCCTTGGTTTTTCAACTAAGGCTGGTCTTGCCTCAGCCACAGCTTCTTCTCCTTCAACTGCAGCTGCTCTCCTTGCGGCTGGGTTCACTTTCAATATTTGCAGTGGCCCATCCTCTATCACCAGTAACATTTCGTCATGTAAAGCAGATAGATGAGCCTACATACGAATTTTCCAGTCATCAAACTTCTCAATAGTGAACATAGGAATGCGTGTCAAATTTGCTTCCATGATAATAACTTTGCTGAATAAAAGAGATGATTTTTGAAAGAGCAAGTGTTAAAAAAACTTTCTTTGAAAGATTAGAGATCTAGTTCAGTAACCAGTGCGGAAGGCTCAATGAACCAACCGCTCTGATACCACTTGTAGGTCCCAAGGGGTGTGAGTAAGGTTTAGAAGGGGGGTTGAATAAACCTTACCAACTTTTCGATTTTAGTCCTTTTAAAATATTACGAGTTAATTACACAAACTAAGTCCTTGAGGGACAGCTAAGTTAGTTAATCAAATAGAGTTAGCCACTCAACAGACTCGAAAGAGTCATTGATAGAATAACTCAGCTGTTTAGACTAAACCTTAACTTGGCTGTGATGAGTTTTTCATTGGAAGACATAACACCCTTGAATTTGATTTAACTTTGTTTTAAACACTTGGTTTTAGCACTTGTTATTTATCAGTTGAATAGCAAATTATCAGCAGATATAAAGTATGTGTGCAGGAATGTAAATATGTTGAAATGTAAATGACACAAGCAAATTTTATAGAGGTTCGAAGATGAGGTAATTCTTCTACTCCTCTCTTCTCCAACTCCTGGAGGTATCCACTAAGTAATGATCAGAGTACAAAGTGGTTATCAGTCTAGAGACAAGTCTTGACCACGTAGGTGACTTGCTCCTTGGACTCGATCGAGATGCCTTGGTCACACACACCGCTTCTCGTCCGACTCGCTTCTTCACAGGCGGCGCGCTTGCTACTTGACTTACTTCTCAAGCTTCTTGGATTTGATCACAAAGCCCTCCAATAACTTGAGATTGGTTCGACCTTGAACCTTTTGATTCTTCAAAAGTTTCCTCTTCAATAGTTTGAAGTTGTCTTTCCTTCACAGCTTAGTGTTGGATCGATTTCCTTCAAGATTTACGCTTGAGGATTTTGCTTGAATAACTTGAGAATATTTTTCAGGATACAGTTTGAATGTTGCTTGTCATCTCAAGTGTGCAGGGTAACCTGCCCACAGGGGCAGAGAACCCGTCGTTGTCTCAGCTGTGCTACCGGAAGCTCTGGGAAGTCGGAATTCTCAAAGTGATTTCTCAGCCTTTTATAGTGAACTTTTCAGAAATATGCCCATTGAAGAGATAAGAGGGTTTTCAAAAGTCACGTGTGTTCGTTAGCTTATCTTTTCTAGGTCTTCAGTCTTGAGATGTAGACCTTTCCTCGTATTAAATGAATGTCCAGCTTTTCAGGTTCTGACACGAGGTGCAGTGCTTCCCATTGGTTTATTTCTTTTGCACGCTTCGGGATCGAGCACTTTAAGACATGGCGGATGGAAGTATTACTTATTTAAGTAATGTTCTTGACTTTTGTGCAACGGATTCTTTTCAGTTAACTCCTCTTTGCAGCTTTTTTTCCCAGGTGACTTGAGTTTATTCTTAATGATTGAAAGACTCATCTATTACTTCAACTTGTGTTTTGGCTTCTTGGGTTGACTTAACTGACTCTTCGCACAGCTGTCCTTCAGCTGTTACATCTTCAGTCGAGTCCTTGGTCTTCTATCTTGGCCATACTCAATTGTTCCTCAGCGGAGTCTTCACTTCAGTCTTCAGTTGACGTCTTGTATTCCCAGCCATAGATGACTTGACTAAGCTCATTCAGCCCTAACTATTACAATGAGAATTACAAGGGAAAATGGGGTGCCAACATTCTAATCTAAGTTTTACATGGCATTCATCAAAATCTATAAAATAAATTTCCTAACAAGATAGATCTAAATTACCCAATTAATTAACCAAGTTAAATAATACATTGTTGATTCATATCTAACCCCCTAATTAAACTTAGTATGGTAATAATATCATCTCTCGGTCTCAATTATTCCCTCGAAATAATCAAAGTTGATCAGACAATCAATTATAAAATAATGTAATTCAATCAGGAAGGCACAATCAATCAATCCATATTCATGCTTATTTTTTTTTATACTCATCCTAATCCTGGAACAAGAGAATTAGCTCATTGAGAAATTCATCAATCCAATTAAACAAGAGATAATAATCACAAACATTCTCATGAAGCAATTAATATCAAAATAAAATCAAACAGATAAACAAAGATGGATGAAAATTATACTTTTTCAAGTTGTAAGCAGATCCCTAAGAGAAAACTTCAAGTTGACGTGAAAGAGTGAGAAGAGGAAGAGAAAAATCCACAATCTTAGTGCTAGCTTTAATAATGGAAATCTAAGGCCTAGACTCAAAATCCTAAGAGCAATCGGAGCAAAATCGAAAGAATCACGCCGAAATCCCAACGAACGGTCAACAAACGGACAATGAATGGACAGCGAACGGCCAGCGAATGGATGTTCGCCCTTTTTTTCTTCGTGAACAGCCATTCCACCTATTTTCTTTGAACTCACTTTTTCTCATGCGAACGGCCATCTAACGGTTGTTCGTCATCTGTTCATAATATTTTTCTTCTGCTCATTCACAGATCGTTCACCAAAATATACCCTCAGCCATATTCTCGTTCAATCATTGTTCTGTCCTGCACTTTTCACCATAAACAAATAAAACATACGAAAATAGACCCAATGATAAAACACACAAATACTCAAGCAAAAATACGAAATACACCATGAAAAACATAGAAATCAAACTAAAATAGTCACTAAAGATACTAACAAAAACACACAAAATAATTTCCCCCAACATAATATTTTGCTTGTCCTCAAACAAATAATATTACAAACATATCTAACAAGTAAAAATATACCAAGTTTGAATTTAAACTAATCCATCACATCAGTCATATCCACCCTCATCCCAAACCCAAATCAAACCTTGGGTTTCATAGGAGACTCATTCAGCTAAGGTTAAAAACCAATTACAATATGTTACCCTCCATGTAAAATCTCAAATCAATTTTATAAGACTTAACCTTGTTCCTTCAATCGTAACCAATACACAATTACCAACCCAAAAACCAAAACCAATCTCTTTTTTTGTTGTAAATATTATTTTTCTCTTTTTTTTCCCGCCAGGACATTCCAGACATTCTTTCACTAGGTTTAAATTTTGAATTAATGTTCATAAACTCCTAGGGTGGTTTCTCCTGCCCATATTTGTACTGTCGTTTTACGTAAAGGACAAACATGGGGCTCATGAATGCTCCTAGTTACTACGCAGCAACAAACAGAGGAGTATAACCTCTATTTGTCCGTTTTTTTTGTTTTTTTTTTTTTTTTCCCGCAAAGCTAGCAATCTTTTGCAACAAAACAATAAACAACAGGACTTAGATGCAATCCACTTCAAAGAGACAACACACTCCATGCCCCACAACTGAAATCAACAATTAACCATGTATAGTTAGTCTATCACAAAAAGCAAATCTTAATCTAGACCGTGGACTTGGGTATCAAGTTCATAACACAATATCATAGACAAATTCAATTTATCCCTCAAATCTAGCGAACATGTCAAAATTTCAAATATCCCCCTCCCCCCCTCCTCCAACACTTAATTCAAGCAATATCCACATTGTGCCAGAGAAAGGAAAAAAATGAAGAAGGATAAATGAAACTGCCCTGAAATGTATGTTAATGCCAGACAACAGTATGAGTGAAGAGAAATGCATGAGAACCTATAAAAAAAATGTGAAGGGAACAAGATAAAAACACCCACACAAATTATTATTTTTTAAGAAAAGCAATAAAATGTTTGGTTGCCTCCTAAGAAGCGCTCTTGTATCATGGCGGGTCATTAAGAAATACATCTCTCACCACCTTTAAAGTATTATCCTATTGAATTTAGCTATGAATCCATTATGTTCATACCATAAGACATTCTCAATAGTATTGACATAATCAACAATAGACTTATAATGCAAGACGCAAGCAGGATTATAGACTATATCAAAAACCAGAAACATCATAGTTTTGCCCAAGACATTCTAATTTTCTATTTTTGATATTTATCGTAGTATTAGTGGTGGCCATGAATAGTCTACTTAACATTTTATTATGATCTTTAATACTACCGTTATCCACTCTCATATCCAAGATAACAAAGTCTGCGAAAATTTTAAGACCACCTACTTTGAATAAAATATCTTCAACAATGCCTTTCGAGTACCTAAGAGATCTATCAGTAAGTTGCAGATATAATCTGGTGGACTTCGACTTCCCTAAATTTAGTTATATAAATATAGAGTAAGGCATAAGGTTAATTCCGACTTCAAGATCAAGCATACTCGCGACTTTCTTACCATTCCCAAATGAAATATTAAGAATGAACTACCTGGATCTTGTTGTATTGGTAGTGAACTTGGGGATGGAATAGGAGGTTTGTAAGGATTATCAGTTCTATGTAAGGACGATACTCTACTTGCCTCCTTATTAGCGTTTTGTTCATGTGCATCATCCTTACTTTCTGCGTTAGCAATACCTGTTGGGTTAAGACGCGCTAGTAGAACATGTAAGCTTAATTTCATTATCATAAATATCAAAAATTTCATAAACAGTGATGACTTGAGCTAGCGCTGGGTGACTAGGCAATGTGTCCTTGAAGACATGTCGAGCAATATCATCAACTTGTGTAGCCAATAGGCCGACTTGAGTCTGGCCTCCAATGATTCAAACCATCTGTTATTCCTTTCTTGTGCTTGTTGACTAATTAGTATAAAAGAATTCAAGTTGTCTTATAATCCAGGTCGTGGTGGTTCTTTGAAATTTCTTTGAATTTGAGGAGTAAAATTTGCCCAACCAAAATTGGGTTGATTCGGTAAACTAGGATTGTATGTCTGAGATAAAGGATCATTACGAGAACTCTAGTTATATTTATGGATTGCATTAACGTCAGCTTAAGAACACCATTACCAACGTTAGCCCCATAACCAAATCCACCACAAATACCGCAAGACTCGCCAAAGGGGGTGACTGGTGATTGATGTGACGCCTGGGGCTGAAGAGGGCGGGGAGTGATCACCAGTGCAAGAAGGCATAGACAATGAGCGACTCATGGCAAGCTTCTAGGCGGAGGGTAACATTAATGAATTGATCCCATACCCGAATAAGAGAGATTCTAAGACTATGTAGGTATAGACTATACAGTTGAGGAGAGCTTGAAAGATTTGATGGTACTACTCATACCAACCAGATGCATCTTCTTTTATGGTGCTCATCTCATAAAAACTCCAAAGGTAAGCGTGCTTGGCCCGGAGCAAATATTGGATGGGTGACCCCCTGAGAAGCTTCTCTCAGGGTGCGTGTGGGTGAGGATAAAACGCGCCGGAAACACTCGTGTTGGCGGGCCATTACAATTGCCCACATGTAGCCAATAGTTGTACTTGCTTAGTCATTTCCCACAGTTGCTTTATTACATCATAGCTTGAGGCTACTTCATTTACTTCAACCCATTTACTCATGGCAGTCTTTTGTTGTGAATTAATGCCCATCATCTCTAGAAGATCAAAGATTTCTTGGGATGTCAGCTCGCCCATATCGCCCCAAGCCGCATTATCAACAATATACTGATAGTTATGTTATAACCCATCATAGAAGAATTGATTCAATAGCTCCAATGGATAGTGATGGTGTGGGCATTGAATCAATAATCCCGTGAAGCGATACAAGCCTCATTAAAAGGCTCGTCATCAGTGTGGAAGAAAGTAGCAATTTTAGCGGACAAATCTAAAGTCGTTTGATGTGAGTAGTATACCTTCGTATAAACTTATTATACACCACCTCTCAAGTAGTTAAGGAGTTGGGAGGCATAGACATAAGCCACGTTTTAGCCCGATCTTTCAGAGGGTGATGAAAACAGCGCATCCGTAGCTGATCTTCATTCAAATCTTGTAGAGAAAATATTTGAATGACGGTATAGAATTCACAAATGAAATTGAGAGGATCTTCATTCAGCGTCCAATAGAAATACGTCAACTGATTGAAGTGTATGGTTTGCATGTCCTAAGATAATAAGAGAGGTGGCAATCCTAATGACTAGACGTGCAAACTCTCGCATTGAAGGCTGACACGCCTCTTCGTCGTTTTTGTTCCAATTGTCACCCATCCCATGTTAGTGATCTTTTTGTTCTTCTTTAGGAACTTGGTCTTGATATTTCATGGTGCTCTCGCTACTTTTGGAAGAATCGTCTCTTATACACTTTGCTACCCGATGGATGTCGTCCACGTAAGGCACGAGATCCAATTTAATATTCATGTATCCTTGCATAAACAACACCGGAAAAACAGATCAAACGCAACATTGGAATATATTAAAAATCTAAAAGTAAAATAAAAAGAGTCATAATTGAAAATTACAGAAAATAAAGACAATAATTACTACGCCTAAAGCCTTGCCCGGCAACAGTGCCAAAATTTTGTTCAACAGCTAAATACTTAAATTAATCTAGCAATCCTCGCAAGAGTAAGAGATCAATTGTAGGCCGACAAGTTAACTAAAGTCGTTTCTTAAAGAAGACTTAGCCGATAAATAATTATTGTGTATGATAATTAACAGGAAAAGAAATTATAAACACTCAAATTCAATTTTTAAAAGATTTGAAAATAATTAAACGAATTACTAAAAATGAATATTCAAAACTAACAAACTAAAAATTTGGATTAAACACAAATAGAGAAACGTCTAGGGCTTAAGATTTCGTCTCCTCAAATTACCTAGTAGAATATCAGTTAATTGATCAAGCGATTAAATAATTAAGAAAATAGATATAAACTAGGCCTAGATTTGATAACCCGATCTCACCTAAGTTAAAATAGATCCAGATTACCCAATTAATTAACCAAGTTAGATAATACATTGTTGATTCATATCTAACCCCCTAATTGAATTTGGTCAGACAATAATATCATCTCTCAATCTCAATTATTCCCTCAAAATAATCAAAAGTTGAGCAGACAATCAATTATAAAATAAAGCAATTCAACCAGGAAAGACATAGTCAATCAATCAATATTCATGTTTGTTTATTTAATCAACTATCATAACCCTAGAACAAGAGAATTAGCTCATGGAGAAATTCATCAATTCAATTAAATAAGAGAAATAATTACATTCTCATTATCAAAAGAAAAATCAAATAGATAAACAAAGGTGGAGAAGAATTATATTTTTTCAAGTTGTAAGTAGATCCCCACGAGAAAGCTTCAAGGTTGACGTAAAAGAGAGAGAGAGAGAGAGAGAGAGAGAGAGAGAGAGAGAGAGAGAGAGAGAAGAGAGAGAGAGAGAGAGACAGAGAGAGAGAGAGATCCAAATCTTATTGCTAGCTTTGAAAAGATTTCACAACATAAATCCTAGTTTGACAAATTTTGATAAAGACACATAAAAAATCACAAAAATAATAATAAAGTCGAACGAACTTACCAAACAGACGAGAAACAGAAACCCAACAGAGAAAAATTAACAGCGACTGAAATAAATCAACGACGAAAACCCGACAAATATCACTTCCATTTCTATATAAAGGTACGGTTTCCGTACAACAAAAAGGGAAAAAGGTTGAAAGAAAGAGTAGAAAAGAAAATGGTGAGAAAAGAGAGGAAAACTAGACAGAGATAGAGAGATTGGTGAGAAGAGAGCCAGAGAAACCGAGAGCAAAATGAAAGCGGGAAATAAATCACAAAAAGAAGAAAAAAGATGGGACAGAGATGTCGAGTTAGGCGTGGTCCGTCTGATGGAAAACGATCCGTTAAAGTATATGAGTTTTTGCCTAGTTTGAAATACTCTATTACAAATTATGTTTTATTTCATAATCTAATATTATCAATTTGACGCCAAGTGTATATAATTACATTTATCCATAAGAAAAACGTCAATGTATATTAATGATGTTATTTTATATACTTGGGGTGTATTGATAAAATTTTAAATATGGATTAAAGAATATTTGAAGTACAGAATTCTATGTACCAAATGCAATCCACAATAATTGCCGGTGAAATAAACAAAACAACACAAGGAAGAACATGAAAAAAGGAGTTCA
Source organism: Rehmannia glutinosa (assembly GCA_016081115.2). Taxonomy (NCBI): domain Eukaryota; kingdom Viridiplantae; phylum Streptophyta; class Magnoliopsida; order Lamiales; family Orobanchaceae; genus Rehmannia; species Rehmannia glutinosa. Next base: position 42,177,833 of record CM071932.1, on the reverse strand, counting down.
CGCCCAACTAACTAATACATAAAAAACATTACATCCAAAATTTGGGATCAAGGCATCAAGCGACTTCGACAGAAAACACCAAACGCTTGGGAAGCTAGTACCTTCACTATAAAGATAGCAAACGAAAAGTTCCTATGACGCTTTTACATAAGAATTTGAGCAATTGATGCACATAACAAATCTGAATGTTGGGTTTTAAATTTTTATATCGCATTTAAATTAGTGTGGTGCCAAAATTAATTTAAAGTAAAGTAAAGTAGCCCGTTGCCGCCTAGAGGAGTCATAATTCTCACCCTCCCTTTCACTGGCTATATAAAGAACCGGAATTTTTTTAACTAGCCACTATGAATAGTGGTTATTCTTTTTTATCCACCAACTTAAAAAAACTTTTTTTACCCAATTTGACCAAAATGTCCCTCCTTTAATTTGAGGATTTTAAATTTTTAAAACTTATATAATTATTGTTTTCTTTGAAAATCGTGTACACTTCCCTCGATATACACACACTCGCATGTATCGTGCCCAAATCATGGCATATTGTGCTCATATCGTGCCAACTCCTATGACATACATATCATGATATATACCGTATCATATCGTGCCCATATCATATCATATCGTGCTCATCTTGTGCCAACTCCTATGACATATACATATACAAAGAAGAAAATAATAACACATATACATAGAGAAAAATTGCACTTTTGGTCCCAAAAATGCATTTATTATCCAAAAATTAAAAGCAACAGAAAACAATTATTTGAAAAATCTGAAAAATTGTCTATTAATTTTTAAAATTATTTCAATAAAAATTAAAAATATTTGTAATTTATTAAAAAAATAAAAAAATCCACAAAATTATTTTAAAATCTAAATATTAAAGTATAAAAAAACATGGTAACTAGTTTGAAAAACAAAAAAAAAGAATCGAAGTTACTTGAAAATAAAAAAATTAAATAAGAATTTTTTTTGAAAAAAATATACACTTTTTTTGTAAATATTTGCCATTTATTTAAAATATAAAAAAATTAGAAAATAATAAACTCAAAATTATTTTCAAAAAGTTATTTTCTTATACTAAATGATTTTATGAAAATCTGATTTTTTTCAAAAAAAAAAAAACTAAAACTTGTGTTAAAAATATGAAAATAAAGCAAATGTATTTTATGTGAGAAAGAAATATGACACCACCTACCTTTTGCTTTTGTATTCAAGTATCAATGGTATTTGGGTAAAAGAACCATAATAATAGATAGAAAAGATAATTTTTTTTATCTCACATGTTAGAAAATTTTTGTTCTATCAATAATGGGCATTTGAACAATTTGCTCTATAGTTCTATTTCAAGTCTCCTTTTGCTCCTTTTATTTGACTTGTTCACTAAAAGACAAGAGGCAAACAAAATATGTATTTAAAAGAGGAAAAATGTACAAATTGCACGCATGTCCACAACAAATAAATAATCCAAGAAATGATTAACCCTTGAGTTAATAAAATCCATAGCCATAAATGCCCATAATTAGGGCTACAATCCAACTAAACCGAGCCGAGCTTTTGAGAGTTTGAGTTTGATTCTTTTATTATCGAGTCGAACTCGAGTCTGAATTTATTGAACATAGTAATGACTCACGAACTTTAGCTTAAACGAACTTAGTAAATATTGATTACAAATTAAATTATTCTTTAATACATTAAAAAAATAAAATTATATATAAACGCATAATATATTTTTTAAAATCTATGATTTTATTCAAACAAATAAGTTTATTTAAATATTTTTATATTTATCATAAGTACGCGTATAAAAATTAAAAGTAAATTCAAATTATTAGTTTAATTTATACGAGCTTACTAATTGGCTCACTAATGAGCCCGTTCATGAGCTAACGAACCGAATATCTTTAAATTTGAATTTGGTTCATTTATTTTAATTAACGAGTCTCGCTAAACGAACTCAAAAGAGCTTTTATCGAGTTGAGCTTCGAATAGCTTTCGAGCGGCTTGTTTCATTTATTGCGTTACCCCTAGTCTCGAGTTTTGAAAATTAGTATTTGGCATTTAAATATCTCTAAGCAAAACTATTGGGAAGCATTTAAATAGTTGAAGGATCTAATTTAAGGTTTGTTCTAGACACAGTATTAATGAAGGGGTTAAAACATTTTATATTTATGGGATACTTTTTTAAAAAAATATAAGCAACTATAAAATGTGAAAAAACGGAGAGAGTGGTGGTCCAATGGTGATTTCTCTTGACGTAATTATAAAAATTTACCACTAATTTGTTTATTGAACTATGTTCTTTATTATTTAAAGGAGGATGAGTGTATGGCCACAACCTCAATTTCAATTCGTCAAATAAAATTGAAGTCTCTCTACCATGAAATGTAGTAACAATTAAAAAAATTGAATTTTAGAAAATACAATTAAACCTCTATAAACTAATAATCTTGAGACTGCCAAAATCTATTAATTTAGTGACATATTAAATAATCAATAAAATAATCTATTAACTTATAGAAATGTGGCTTCAAGAAAAAGCAAATTGATTGTAAATAATTGTCATGCTCATCTAAAAATTATAGGAGGATCGCGAAATATTGAATTATTTGTTTTAGGGAAAATGAGAAATTTCATCCTGTAAGTTGGCCTATTTTGAGATTCGATCCTTTATCTTGGCAGGTTTGTGGTTCAGTCCTAAAAATTTATATTGAATTGGATATTTAGTCCTATATGTTCACATCTTTAGCTTTATGGTCCTGTAAGTTACATCTTTAGTTTATGGCTTTCCATGTCTCAAGGCAATCCCCTTTATCTCTATAAGATGGCCAATCACCAGGTCATACCCCAAAGAGCATCCAAACGTCCGATCCTCCTTGATGATCTTGTTGATCACATTCTGGCAAATACGGCTGAAGACAAACTCAGCCCAGTTTATCTTCTTCTCTTCCAAGATCGCAACCATCACCACCAGCTTTGTTCGAGACATCTGGTTAAAGCTTCCGAACTTCATGTCGACACATTTGGACACAATCTCCATCAGCTTATGGTAATCATCCTTTATCAAATCCTTCTTGGCTGTATAAACAGCCTTCGCAGCTGACTCAGGCTTGGCAACTTCCTTCCAAGCAGCAGCTAAGTTCACATATTTCTCAGCAATCTCCTTCTGCCTTTGAGTAGAAAGTTTGCAATGTTCAGCAAGGTCAGTAGCAGTGATCTTGATCTCCTTGCCACGGACATATGAGCGAATCTCATCATCATGAACTTCAGCATTGACATAAAACATGGCAACTTCCTCTAAATACGTATGCGAAAACTCCATCGTGAGAAAATCCTTCAGACCAGATTTCTCGAGTTTCTCAGCAATCTTATTCACTAGGGCTTCATCACCACCCTGTTTCAGTATCCCCTTGAAGTCTACTATAGATCCAGAGTGGATATTCTCGGAAATCTTGACAAAGTCGTACGTAGCTTCCATATTCGTAGAGAATAACTGGTGAAAGAAGCGAAAAATCTTGATTTTGAAAGTTAGGGTTTTGCATTTGCACAGAGAGAAAATTCCTTTGCTTGTTGAATACGAGAGAGTTTTTGGGAGGAGAGAGAAAATATGTTTGGCTTATATTGGACTTGAAAGGACGGTTTATGGAATTTGAAAATTTTGATCAAAATCGACAGTCAGGATTTAACCTTTGAAAACGCATTAATTTCCCCGCATTAAATACAACAGCATTTATATCCAATCATAGGCTAAACGTGCAGCTTTTGTTCTGACATCATAATTACACTGACGTAATCCTTAATAACATTCCCGGTCGCATAAAACGACTGCGTTTTGTCACTTAGCTTATAAATAACTCAGCTAATGTCCAAAAGTGACTTAACTTTGCTTCTCTCGTCACATTAGATCATTCAACTGTCAGCTAACTCGATACAATTGATTTACTGTCTTGGATTTTTCACTTGGCTGAAAGGTGAAACTTGTTTATTTTTCTCTCTCTTCTTTGTCTCTGTTGACTGAGTCTTCTGAGTATCCTAACTCAGCTCAATTAGTCCTAGCTCATTCTTAAGCTCTTCAAATCTCGATTCACATAAGGGCTTTGTGAATATTTCAGCTAACTGCTTATCAGTTAAGATGTATTCCAAAATGATGTCTTTCTTTTCAACATGATGTCTTATAAAATGATATCTGACATTAATGTTCTTTGTTCTTGAGTGCAACACTGGATTCTGAGTGATTGCAATTGCACTAGTATTATCACACATAATTATAATTTCTCTTTCTTCTACATCATAGTCTCTCAGTTGTTGTCTCATCTAGAGAACTTGGGCACAACACCTGTCTGCTGATAAGTATTCTGTTTCAACTTTGGACGTAGCTATTGAATTTTGTTTCTTGCTGAACCAAGAAACCAATCTATTTCCAAGCATTTGACAAGTACCTGATGTACTCTTCCTGTCCACTCTACATCCAGCATAACCTGAGTCGGAGTAGCCTACTAGCTTGAATCCTCCTTCCTCTGGATACCATAATCCAACTTCTTGGCATCGCTTCAAATGCCTTAGGATTCTCTTAGCTGCAGTCATGTGACTCTCTTTTGGTATAGATTGAAATCTATCACATACACCTACAACAAATATGATGTCTGGCCTGCTTGCTATTAAATAGAGCAATGGTCCAATAAGGGCTCTATATCTAGTTTGATCAATAGCATTGCCATCTGCATCCATATCCATCTTGACTAATGTGTTCATAGGAATCTTCACTGATGACTTTTCTTCCATACCAAATTTCTTCATTAAATCTCTGGTATACTTGGTTTGACTTATGAAGGTTCCATCCTTCAATTACTTGACTTGGAGTCCTAAGAAGAAAGTCAGCTCTCCCATTGTGCTCATTTCAAATTTGCCTTGCATGAGGTTTGAAAACTTGTCACGCACCTGTTTGTTTGTGGATCCAAAGATGATATCATCCACATATATTTGAACAATCAATATACTCTCTCCATCTGAATTCTCAAGAGTGTTCTATCAACTTTTTCTTTGCTAAAACCATTGTCAATTAGAAACTGAGACATTGTGTCATACCATGCTCTTCGTGCTTGTTTCAATCCATACAATGTCTTATTGAGCTTGTATACCTTATCTCTAATAGTTTTCTGCTCAAAACCTGGAGGTTGTTCAACATAGACTTCTTCTTCTAACAGTCCATTTAGAAATGCACTCTTCACATCCATTTGATATACAGTGAAGTTCTTATGAGCAGCATAAGCAAGAAACATCCTTATTGCTTCCAATATGGCAACAGGAGCAAAGGTTTCATCAAAATCTATACCTTCCTCTTGGCAATACCCTTGGCTACCAATCTTGCTTTATTTCTGACAACAGATCCTTCCTCATTCATCTTATTTCTGAATACCCACTTACTACCAATAACATTTTTGTGGGTTGGTCTTTGAACTAATTTCCATACTTTGTTTCTCTCAAACTGATTAAGCTCTTCTTGTATAGCATTAATCTAATGTGTGTCTTCCAATGATTGAGACACATCTTTAGGCTCTATTTGGGAATTAAAACAAGTGAACATAACTTCATGGTGTGCTCTGGATCTGGTTCTTATTCCATCTCGAACATATCCAATGATTAACTCTGGTGGATGGTCTCTCAGCGATCTCACATATGGTTGGAGTAAATCTGCTGATTCAGCCGTCTTGCAGCTAAGTGGTCTTGAACAGCTTCTTCATCATCATTCAACTGCAGACCTTCCAGCTGTCTTTGAGATTCAGCTATCTTATCATCTTCAGGGTTGAGTGCTCTCACATCTTCTTCAACAGAAGGACTCTTCTACATAGTTGCTTGATTCTGCTTCTCAACTAACTCGTCAATGTATTCTCCATTTACATTTGGCTCATCAAACACCACATGGATAGACTCTTCTGTGACCATAGTCCTCTTATTTAGCACTCTATAGGCTTTACTCTCAGCTGAGTATCCCAAGAGAATGCCTTCATCAACTTTAGCATCAAAAGCCTTCAAATTATCCTTGCCATTGTTGTGGATGAAGCACTTACATCCAAATATCTTGAAATATCCAACATTTGGCTTTCTCCTTATCCAAATCTCATAGGGAGTCTTGATTAATTGTCTATTTATCATGCATCTATTATGAGTATAGCATCTTGTGTTTATGGCTTTAGGCCAAAATCTCTTAGGCAATCCAGCTTCAGCTAACATTGTTCTTGCAGCTTCCTTGAGAGTTATGTTCCTTCTTTCAGCTATTCATTTCTGCTGTGGAGTTCTAGCAGTTGATAACTCATGAGCAATACTATTTTCAACACAATACTGGGTAATAATCCCAATGACAAACTCAGTTCCCCTATCAGATCTTATATTTATAATGGTTTGACTCTTCTCATTTTGAACTCTTCTCATCAGCTAAGGCACTTTCTGCAGTGTTTCCTTCTTTTTACAATGAAGATAGTCCATGTATATGTTGAATAATCAACCACCACCACTAAGGTGTATTTCGTTTCACTGATGCTAGCTGGCTCAACAGGACCAAATAAGTCCATATGCAATAGATGCATTATCCTTGTTGAAGAAGGACTTGGCTTATCCTTCAATGATGATTTGATTTGCTTTCCCATCTGGTATGCATCACACATACTATCTTTCTTGTATACTGAGTCAGGCAATTCTTCCACAAGATGACTCCTTGCAACCTTATTGATTGTCTTGAAATTCAGGTGACTTAGCTTGTTGTGCCACAGCCAGCTGGATTCGGCTGTACTCTTTGCTAGCGGACATGTGCTTGGTGTAGCAGTTGACCAATCCACTACATACATGTTCTTCTGCCTAGTTCCTTGTAGCATAATCTCATTTGATTCAACATTCTTGATCTGGCATACTCCCATGTTGAATCCCACATTCTAGCTTTTGTCACATAGTTGGCTGATGCTTAGCAGGTTGAAGTTGAGACCTTCGACATTTGCAACATATGTGATCTTCAGTCCATTTTTCTTGATGGATCATGTGCCTTTGATTTCCCCTGGAGCTTCATTTCCTCCAAATATGACTTTTGCACCTTTGATCTCCTTGAATTTTGACATATTTCTTTTATTCCCTGTCATTTGTATGCGGAACAACCATTATCCATATACCAGGTTCTTTGGCACTCAGCTGTTCCTTAACTTGCAATCAAGGAAATTAGTTTTTAGGTTCCCATACTTGCCTAGGTCCTGGGTTAGTGCTATAAGATGCTCCAACCAGCGCATATCCAGATGATCTAACTCTAAGAGGTTGCCATCTATCAATTCCATAATCATATTGCACATTAGCAAATTGCTTGGGGGATTTAGGATCATACATCTATCTCTTTTATCTGTATGCCTGTGTGTTTGTTTTAGCAACTGCTTTCTTGGGGTAATAGTGGAATTTCTGGATGTTGTGCCTGGGTGCATGTGTGTGCTGATAATAGCTCTTTTGCCTTGGGAATGACCTTTGCTGAGGTTAAGGTCTTTGCCATTTTGGCTTGTACCCCATAGGTCTTTGCTGATATTTCACATGGTTATTCCAATCAGCTTGGTTAGGATAATTTCTACCACTCCCATCATATGTATTTCTTTGCTGAAATCTCTGGGGCTTTTGGTAGCTCTGCTTGGCTTTTACAGAGTATTTTCTGTTGGGAGTCGACTTTTCTAAATTTCTTTTCAGTTGTTCTCTCAGCATACTCTTCTGGTTTCTTTCCTTTTCCCTTATATCCAAGGCTAGTATGATTGTGATTGTGTTTTTGTGTGGTTGTTGGTGCAACGTATGGTGTTCTGGGCTTTTGGATTCCCTCATTGCTTGGTATCCTTTTCTTCAAAATCACTCTCGGAGTTTGACTATGCATAAAGGAATTGAATCTTATGTCTGTCTTATCTCCACACTCTTTTTGACTCATTATAAGTTCATCCAATGATTTGGATGCTTTTGTGAATGAGAAAATCACATTTTTAAGATCTTTTTCTCTCTTTTCAGTAGCAGCTAACTCTGCTAAGATTTTGGCTTTTTCAGCCTTCAGCTTAGTGTTCTCATCAGCTATGTGACTTAGAGTACTCAACTCTTTAGTCAGCTGTGAGTTTTGGCTTTTAAGCTGGCTGTTTTCCTCATTTAAAAGTGTGTGTGAGGTTTTAATGTGCTCAAAATCTTTCATCATTTTGCCTAATGAATCATAAAGATCTGTGGGTGATGAAGTGTGTGTATCACAATCACTATCACTTGAATCTGAATGAGATAAGTTAGAATGTACCTCATCTTCTTGATCTTGTTCTTTAGCCATGAGGCTGATCAAAGCCTCTTCCTCAGTATCACTTGAGTAGTCAGTTCTTATAAGGCAGAGAAGTTTACTTGGGAGATGCAAGGCAACACTTTTACCTACCCATTGAGGTTATTGAAGAATGGGGGTTGTGATTTAATATTTGGAGGAGACTGGTTGAAATCTTGGACCCCTATTGAGTTAGATTATGATAAGATGAAATTCACTGTCACCTTTAATGAGAAAAGGGTAAAGATTTAGGCTATTACATCCCTTGCTAATTGTCAGTTCATTCCAGGTCCTTAACTTTATAAAATGTTACATATGGATTTGGTGGATCAGATTGAGGAAGTGTTTGTACTTACAATCCAGGATGAAAACCAAGAAGCTAACCCAGACTTATTATCCTTACTCTCCAAATTTGAAGTGGTCTCTGAGGTACCAAAAGGTTACCCCCTAGTAGAGCGGTGGAACATCATTTTATACTCAAACTAGTGTGCCCAAGAACTAATACCCTTATAGAGCTTCACACCACCAAAGGATGAGATAGAAAGAACAACGAAATAGCTTTTGGAATCAAGGGTTATTCAATGCAGTCAAAGCCCATTTGCTTCCCCAGTGTTGTTGGTCAAGAAGAAAGATGCTACATGGAGATCATGTGTGGATTATAGGTATTTGAATGCTTTGATAGTTAAGCTTGACTATCCTATTCCTACCATTGATGAGCTACTTCATGAGTTACAAGGGTCAAGATACTTCTCTAAAATTGATATCAGGTCTGGTTATTTTTAGATTTTAGTGAATCCTAAACATAGGTTCCTCACATATTTCGGTACTCACAATGGCCATTATGAGTTCTTGGTTATGCCATTTGGGTTATGTAATGCCCGGATCACATTTCAATCATTAATGAATCAGGTGTTTTGTGATTGTTTAAGGAAGCATACATTGGTGTTTTTTGATGATATATTGTTGTATAACACCACCTGGAAGGATCATCTTTGGCATTTGGAGAACTGCCATTATTGAACAAGAATTCCCTATTTGCAAAGAGAAGTAAATGTCATTTTTGGCAAACTCATATTGAGAATCTGGGTAACATTATTTCTGAGAAAGGTGTGTCTACTGATCCTCAGAAAATTGAGTGTATGGTGCAGTGGCCTGTGCCTATAACCCTGAAGCAATTAAGGGATTTTCTTGGACTGACAGGCTACTATATGAGGTTTATTCAAGGATATGGCATGCTATGTAAACCTCTAACTAGTTTGGTTAAAAAAGACAGGTTTGTTTGGAATCTAGAAGCTGAGAAAGGTTTCCGTAAATTAAAGGAAGCTATGATTACAACTCCTATATTAGCCCTACCTATCTTTCCCCAACCCTTCATAATGGAGGCAGATGCCAGTGGTTTTGGGGTAGGGGTTGTTCTCATGCAAAATGGCAGACACATTGCTTACATGAGCAAAACATTGTGCCCTATAAACCTGGCATTATATATCTATGAAAGAAAGTTTTTGGCTGTGCTAATGGCTGTCCAGAGGTGGAAATAATTTCTACAGGGGCACAAATTCATTATAAGGACTGAACAACAGGCCCTCAAATACCTGTTGGTTCATAAGATCATCACTCCCGCGCAAAAAAAAATGGATCACTAAACTATTGGGACTGGATTATGGGATTTAGTATAAAAGGGTGCAGAAAACAGAGCAGGGGATGTACTCTCCAGAGTAGGGGAATTGGGTGAAACATACCAAGCCATTACTACTATAACACCCACCTGGGTGCAACAGGTCCTTTACAGCTATGGGGGAGATCCTTTCTTTACAAAAATCATCACGGCCAATAGCTTAGATCCCTCTACTTATCCAGATTTTGTTGTGACAGGGGGAATAGTCAGATATAAGGGAAGGTTAGTTGTGGGAAAAGATGACAAATTGAGGAGGTCAATTATTCATCTTATGGTGGACATTCAGGGATTAATGGGATCTATATGAAGTTGAAAGGGGTATTTTATTGGCCCAACATGAAATCCAATGTGATGGTACATGCTTGTGATGTTTGTCAAAGATACAAGCCAGACCATGATTCCTATCCAGGCTTGTTATCGCCTTTTCCTATTCCTAATAAGGCATGTACAAATATCTCCATGGACTTTGTGGAAGGATGTCCATCCTCATGGGGAAAGAATGTAAACTTGGTAGTCATTGATAGAATTGTATGGCCATTTTCTAGCCCTATCCCCCCCTTTTACTGTACAGGGAATTGATAAACTGTTTCTAGACCATATTTATAAGCTTCGTGGGCTACCAGTTAGCATTGTTATAGATCGAGATAAAAAATTTACAAGTTCATTTTGGAAAGAGTTGTTCAAGCTAATGGGGGTTAGTTTGCACATGTCTTCAGCTTATCATTCTCGGACTGATGGGCAAAACTGAGCATTTAATTCAATGTTTGGAAACCTATCTGAGATGTACGGTCCATTATAACCCAAAATAGTGGTTAAAGTGGCTCTCCCTAGCATAATATTTGTATAATACCAACTACCATTTCATCTTCAAACTTACACCATTTCTAGATTTATACGAGTATTCACCTCCTCTACTATCTATTAGGCCCTACATTGATTCTAACAGTGTGGAAGCTAAAGATCTGGTCCGACAAAGATGGCAAATAATTCTAGACCTTAAAAAACATTACAGCAAGCTTAGAATCGCATGAAGACTTATGTAGACACCTCAAGAATTGAAAGAAAATACGAAGTTGGAGATTGGGTTTACCTCAAACTATAGCCTTTTCGTCCAATTTCTGTCCAAATTGAAAGAACTTGAAGTCATCACCCAAATATTTTAGACCCTAAACTATTTTAGAAAAGATAGGTGAGGTGGCTTACAAGTTAGACCTGCCCATGGGCTCAAAGATACACCAAAGTTTTCATGTTTCTTTTTGAAAAAGACCATAGGGAATCAACACGTACCTTCTCAAGATATACCGTTGATGGATGTCGATGAACTTCTCAAAATTGAACTAAAGGAGGTGTTAGATCGGCGTGTAGTGAAGCGGGGTAAGGATGAATTTCAACATATTTTAGTCATGTGGGCTGACTCGAGCTGGAATAAATCTTCGTGGGAAGATCTCAAATACATCCTCAAGAAATTTTTGAATTTCGATCTGTGGGGATAAGGATATGATTCGCGTGGGGGTATTATTGTGAAGTCATTCTTGCTCCAAGGGATGGGGAATTGAGCTAGCCGTGCCTTCGAACCCGTTGGGAGCAGAAAGGTAGTCAGATGATTAGAAATTTATTCCAATCTAAAATTCTTCCGAAATTTTCTATTTCAATAAATGAACCAACTGGTTGCAGACATGGATAAGGAAGATGGAATGGTGAAAATGCAGTCTTGGTGGGAGGATGAAAGATTTGGATGGAAGATGAACGAAGACAATTGGAGAGTATGTAGATGTTGATCAGTTGCCACGTGTATTCATCAAGGCCGTTGGAAGTGGAACGGATATTGCAGATTAGAGTGATATGTGTTACTTTCTTATTAGCTAGAGTAATTATTTTCTATTTCATATATTTTAAATTAGCATGTGGTCCAAAAAAGAGAATTGGTTTAAGATGCAAATTGGACATATGGAATACAGATAAAACTATTATCAAAATTATATCTCTCTCTAATTCTCCTTCTTCCTCTATTTCTCAATTCTTTGCATATTATTTACAGAGTTTGATTTCAATACATACTCAATACAATATTGGGAAATTATTAAAAATAATAAAACTCAACAATCGGTATCAATAGAGCCAGTCATCGTCTGATATGGCTGATGGAATACTCTTGAAGGATCTACAAGAAGCACAAAAATGGATTGATCAAATCCTCCAAACTGGAGCTTTGAAAAGAGAGGCCACAAAGTTAAAGTTACAAGAACAGATATCTGGAATTAATTCAGAAATGCAGGAACAATTATTGGGTATGAATGGTAAATTTGATCACCTTATAAAGGAAAAGGCCAGGCGGATGAGGAATCCATATAGGGTGAGCCATTTCCAAGCAGTGTGAGTGAAGGTACTAAGTTGAGAAATCAAAACTCTCCCAGAAATAGGATGCTTACTGAGCCACCAGGTATGCAGGTCATTAGCCCCTTGCCCAAGATCGATTTTCCTAGGTTTGATGGGTCTCACCCTAGGTCTTAGATTTTAAAATGTAACGGGTGTTTTAAATTAATACCAATTATTCCAGATCATCAAAGGTTATTTTAGCCTCAATGCATTTTGAGGGAAAGGCAACACAGTGGTTTCAGAATTTTAAGGTTAAACACTCTGAACTATCTTGGCAACAATTCATTGAAGTCATTTCAACTAGGTTTGAGGAGTTGAAGTAGGCAAAACTCATTGCATAATTTAATAAATTGAAACACACTGGTTTTTATCATGATTATGTTGAGAGGTTTGAGGAGCTGAAAGTACGCATGTTGGTGCTTAACAAGGGAGCTTACTCAGAAGAGTATTTTATTGCAAGCTTTGCAAGTGGGCTCACTGAGGAGCTGCAGGCTTTAATTAACATGTTGAAGCTTATTTCTTTGGCTCAAACCATTGAACTGGGAAGGAAACAACTTATTACATTGGAAGCTATTATCAGGAAGATTAAAGGGCCTCCTAGAACCTTTACATATCAGTACTAGAACACAAAGAAATCAGAAACCATTCCAATTTCAAACATAAAAAGCACACCACCCATTCAGAATAAAAAAACTTCAAAAATATTGACTGCTGCTGAGATGGCAGCAAGGAGAGACAATGGACTTTATTATAATTGTGATGAGTAATTCACCTATGTCCATATGTGTAAAAACAGGATTACTTACATGATCATGACCGAAGAAGAAGAGCTAGCTTACTTGCAAGATTTTTACTCTAACACAGATACCTATGATATTGCACAGGAAACTATGGATGAAGTCTAGATGACTTTGAGTGCTATTGCACGAAAGCAAGGTATAACTACCATGAGACTATTTGGGCAATGTGGAGAACACAGATTGCATATTCGGATAGATTCTGGGAGTACCCTCAGTTTTATTCAGGAGAACACAACCAAGAGATTGGGATGCCAATTAACTCGAGCTAAACCAATATTGGTAAAGGTGGCTAATGGTCATAGGTAGTCAGTTCTTATAAGGGAGAGAAGTTTACTTGGGAGATGCAAGGCAACACTTTTACCTACCCATTGAGGTTATTGAAGAATGAGGGTTGTGATTTAATATTGGGAGGAGACTGGTTGAAATCTTGCACCCCTATTGAGTTAGGTTATGATAAGATGACATTCACTGTCACCTTGAATGAGAAAAGGGTAAAGATTCAGGCTATTACATCCCTTGTTGATTGTCAGTTCATTTCAGGTCCATCACTTTATAAAATGTTGCATATGGATTTGGAGGATCAGATTGAGGAACAAACAATCCAGGATGAAAACCAAGAAGCTAACCCAGACTTATTATTCTTACTCTCCAAATTTGAAGTGGTTTTTGAGGTACCAAAAGGTTACCCCCTAGTAGAGGGGTAGAACATCATATTATACTCAAACCTGATAGTGTGCCCAAGCACCAATACCATTACACAGCTTCACACCACCATAAGGATGAGATAGAAAGAATTGTGAAATAGCTTTTGGAATCAAGGGTTATTCAACACAGTCAAAGCCCATTTGTTTCCCAATGTTGTTGGTCAAGAAGAAAAATGCTACATGGAGATCATGTGTGGATTATAGGTATTTGAATGCTTTGACAATTAAGCATGACTATCCTATTCCGGCTATTGATGAGCTACTTCATGAGTTACATGGGGCAAGATACTTTTCTAAAATTGACCTTAGGTCTGGTTATTTTCAGATTTTATTGAATCCTGAATAAAGGTTCCTCAATTCGTTCAGTACTCACAATGGCCATTATAAGTTCTTGGTTATATCCTTTTTAAGGAAGCATACATCAGTGCTTTTTGATGATATATTGGTGTATAGAACCACCTGGGAGGATCATTTTTGGCATTTGGAGAATGTACTGTTATTACTTAAGGAGAATTCCATATTTTCAAAGAGAAGTAAATGTCATTTTTGGCAAACTCATATTAAGTATCTGGGTCACATTATTACTGAGGAAGGTGTGTCTATTAATCCTCAGAAAATTGAGTGTATGTAGTGGCCTGTGCCTACAACCTGAAGCAATTAAAGGGTTTTCTTGGACGGACAGGCTACTAAATGAGGTTTATTCAAGGATATGGCATGCTAAGTAAACCTCTAACTGGTTTTCTTAAAATAGACAGGTTTGTTTGGAATCTAGAAGTTGAGAAAGCTTACCTTAAGTTGAAGGAAGCTACGATTACAGCTCATGTACTGGCCCTACCTAATTTTTCCCAACCCTTCATAATAGAGACAGATGCAAGTGGTTTTCGGGTAGGGGCTGTTCTCATGCAAAATTGTACACACATTGCTTACATGAGCAAAACATTGTCCCCTAGAAACCAGACATTATATATCCAGAGGTGGAAATAATTTCTACAGGGGCACAAATTCATTATAAGGACCGATCAACAGGCCCTCAAATACCTGTTGGTTCAAAGGGTCATCACTCCCGTGCAAAAGAAGTGGATCACTAAACTATTGAGACTAAATTATGATATTTAGTATAAAAAGGGTGCAGAAAATAGAGCAGCAGATGCACTCTCCAGAGTAGGGGAATTGGGTGAAACATGGCAAGCCATTACTACTGTAACACCCACCTGGGTGCAACAGGTCCTTCACAGCTATGAGGGAGATCCTTTCTTTACCAAAATCAACATGTCCAATAGCTTAGACCCCTCTACTTATCCAGATTTTGTTGTGACATGGGGAATAGTCAGATATAAGGGAAGGTTAGCTGTGGGAAAAGATGACCAATTGAGGAGGTCAATTCTCACTGCAATGCATTATTCAGCTTATGGTGGACATTCAGGGATTAATGGGACCTATATGATGTTGAAAAGGGTATTTTATTGGCTCAACATGAAAGCCAATGTGATGGTACATGCCTGTGATGTTTGTCAAAGATACAAGTCAGACCATGATTTCTATCCAGGCTTGTTATCGCCTTTGCCTTTTCCTAATAAGGCATGTACAAATATCTCCATGGACTTTGTGGAAGGATTTCCATCCTCATGGGGAAAGAATGTGTGACGCCCACCCCTACTAGTATATTACTAAGCAATATAAAACGTGAAATTTGACAATGTAAACCATATATACCTGTACATTTTTTTTTCTCCTGTGACATTTTAACAACAAACAAGCAAGATCACTTTACTTGTAAGAAAATGATAACCCATATCCACAAGCAAAGAGGTAACAAACCCTGTTATTAAACACAACAGACATACATCTGACAAACACATAACCCATATCACCCAGTTATTTACATGTACATATTTACATAAGAGTTTTCAAAAGAGGGTACAACCCTAATCCAAAATATAATACAGGACCAAAAAGAGAAAGTGACCCATCAACATAGCCGAACAGGTCGTCATCCATATCCATGATCCTCAAAACTTGAAGGAATTAGGACTCTTGAAGGGTTTGGACGCCTATATAAAGAGAAGAGGACGTCCCTAATCAATACACAAGAAATATACCAGAGATACAAGAGTCTTGAGAGAGTTAAGAGTCATACAAGCACAAGGAGTCTCGCTGTCCTGGATGTGATCTCGAATGTGACTACATCTTAGATCACATTCAGCTCTGCAGCTTGTGTTTGTTAGCTTTTCATCCATTGTTTTTGTATTGTGATTAACGAAATCCATACATGTCTATTGTTGGATGAATTGAATTACATAGATTAGATATAGTCTAGATAGGAGTTTTTCGTTGAATTTCTGCTAGTTGGATGTGAGTATTTTTGTATAACGGAATCAAACTGATTTTACTAGTGGAAAGTTTTTCCATATTGGCACGTCTACAAGCTTGTTGGCTTGTAGACAATTTTTACTTCGTGTGTCTCTTTATTATTTTCGAAATTCCGCTGCATGTGATTGTGAATGTGACCACATCTCCAATCACATCTTTACTCTGCAAAATTTTTGTTAAATATTCGTGCTTAAATTCTTTCACATTTGATGCATTTTAACGTGTACATTAAATCAAACCCTACTTACGTAAAATTTCGTTCTAGTATAACAAGTACTTAAACTCAATTCTTGTAGTCTCAACCAAATAGGTCATATACTAGTTTGATTAAATTTAACATATAGCTTCTACTCTAATTAAAGGTCTCCGAAATTCAATATCCAACCCTTTCAACTATAGAATTCCCGTTTAAATACCATTTTGTTTTTGTATTTTATTTATATTCATAAATTGGATTGAAAAGAAGGAAATAAATCATTTGAATAGCAGTAAAAGTACTTACCATGCTAGTCCGATATTACCAAGCGTCCTCTTCCCTTTTTGCTCATTTTCTTTTCTTTCTTTTCTTTTTTTTTTTGTGCCTATTATTTCTTCTTACTTTCCTCTTTTCTTCCTATTCTCTTTCTAGTGCTTTCTTTTCTCCTTCGTATTGTCTATCCGATTCTTTATCCGATTCTTTTATAACTATTATTATTGTCCTTATAATTT
Organism: Rehmannia glutinosa; assembly: GCA_016081115.2. NCBI lineage: Eukaryota > Viridiplantae > Streptophyta > Magnoliopsida > Lamiales > Orobanchaceae > Rehmannia > Rehmannia glutinosa. The sequence continues at coordinate 42,160,901 of CM071932.1, read as the reverse complement.
TAATAAAACTATTAATCTGAAATAATATATCATCTTACTATTAGGTTCTCGATCATATATTAAGTTAATCCATCCAATTTATTTGTTCACATTTTCGGTTTCCCGATACACACATTGTTGCCACCTTTCATTCCTAAATTTACCACGTGTAATCTTGCAACTTGTTGAATAGCTACCACGTGTAACTTAATAGCTGGCTTCTAATAGTCCGACAACCAAATATCATATAAGGATTCGAAAAATGTGAAATTTATGATGCCATATAAAATGATATAAACGATGAAAATACCAATGTCATGTATGCAACAATAAACAGCATATAATGCATGAACTATATTGGCCTAGTGAGTCGTGAGAGGCTCGGGTATTACAGAATGTAACCTTGGTAGTCATTGATAGATTTGTATGGCCATTTACTACTTAGGGAATTGATAACTGTTTCAAGATCACATTTGCAAGCTTCATGGGTTACCAGTTAGCATTGTTACAGACTGAGTTAAAAAATTTACAATTTCATTTTGTAAAGAGTTGTTCAAGCTAATGGGGGTTAGTTTGCACATGTCTTCACCTTATCATCCTTAGATTGATGGGCAAGCTGAGCATTTAAATCAATATTTGGAAACCTATCTGAGTTGTACGGTCCATAATAACCCTAAAAAGTGGTTAAAGTGGCTCTCCCTAGCAGAATATTGGTATAATACCAACTACCATTCCAGCCTCAAACTTACTCTATTTCTAGCTCTATACGGGTATTCACCTCCTCTACTATCTATTAGGCTCTATGTTAATTATAACAGTGAGGAAGCTAAAGATCTGGTCCAACAAAGACGACAAATAATTCTAGACCTTAAGGATTATTTACAGCAAGCTCAGAATCCCATGAAGACTTATGCAGACACCTCAAGAACTGAAAGAAAATTCGAAGTTTGAGACAGGGTTTACCTCAAGCTACAGCCTTTCCGTCAGAATTCCGTCCAAATTCGAAAGAACTTGAAGCTGTCACCCAAATATTTTGGACCCTAAACCATTTTAGAAAGGATAGGTGAGGTGGCTTACAAGTTGAACTTGCCGTGGGCTCAAAGATACATCCAGTTTTTCATGTTTCTTTTTGAAAAAAACCATAGGGAATCAGCACGTACCTTCTCAAGATTTATCGTTGATGGATATGGATGGACTTCTAAAAATTGAACTAGTGGAGGTGTTAGATCGGCGTTTAGTGAAGCGGGGTGAGGATGAATTTCAACAGATGTAGTCAGGTGGGTTGACTGCAGCTGGAACAAATCTTTGTGGGAAGATCTTAAATACATCCTCAAGAAATTTTCGAACTTCGATCCTTGGGGATAAGGATCTGATTCGCGCGGGGTATTGTTGTGAACCAACTGGTAGCAGACATGGATAAGGAAGATGGAATGGGGAAAATTGTAGTCTTGGTGGGAAGAAGAGAGATTTGGATGGAAGGTGAAACGAAGACAATTGGAGAGTATGGAGATGTTGATCAGTTGCCACGTGTATTGATTAATGCCATTGGAAGTGGAAAGGATATTGCAGATTAGAGTGACATCTGTTACTTTCTTATTAGCTAGAGTAATAAATTCTATTACAGATATTTTAAATTAGCATGTGGTCCCAGAAAAGGATTTGGTTTAAGATGCACATGGGACGTATGGAATACAGATAAAAATGTTATCAAAATTCTATCTCGCTCACTTCTCCTTCTTCCTCCATTTCTCAGTTCTTAGCATATTATTTACAGAGTTTGATTTCAATACATACTCCATACAATATTGGAAAATTATTAAAAATAACAAAACTCAAGAGACAACTCCCGGGGCCCTCTAACGTTTGCGCGTCTGTGCAGGTAAGTTCCCAGTCAAAGGATTTTCTAGCTCTCGGAGAAGAAGACTTGAAGACTTCCCCTCGTAAAGAAGGATTTCATCAACCCCATTGACTTTGAGTGATCTGCCCTAAAAAGCATCATCAGATATATTTTCGAAATAATCGTGTATTATAATGATGAGTTTTGTTATAAAATGGAGCTTTTATCAAATTATTCTCATGTTACTTTGTTACCCTTAATAATACTTAGTAAACAAATTTTTAATACAAATTAATTAGTTTCAAATTCGATATTTTTATAATATGTTAAAAAGGTGATTGGTTGTGCTAATTATTCAGCTGAGGTGGAAAAATTAAAGCGGGTTGACTGTTGAGCTCGACCATGACCCCCAATCTTGGATAAGGCCATGACCCTGCGATTAGCTTTTGATGTAAAGAGTCCAATTAATATCTTATATTTGGTTGGAATAACATGCACAAATCATGGTCTTGGTTCTTTTTCAGTATCTCACTTTAATCTTTTTCAGTAAAGTTGTCATAAGACAAACTCTAAAACATAAAAACTGCAATCAACCTATTTATGCATATATAAATTTCGTATTTTCGTTTTCTTTTGTCAAGTTAAGGTGGCATCGATTTTATCCATTAATTCTAGATTTTGCATCTATTTCATTCTCTAAGATGCAGAGGAAAACTACTTTAGTGAGTGCTTGTGTTTTGTTTTATAATATAGACTGTGTTTGGATTTTAGGATTTTATTAATGATTTGAAAATAATATTCTAAGTTGTACTTCAAAATAAAATATGATCATATAAATATGAGTATAATCATTAGAAGTATTTATATGTATTCATTAGAAGTTAGTGGTATGTATTGATTTAAATATACATTTATTTCATTTTTTAACGATCTTAAATTACATTCACAAAAAGTTTGATTCAATTAGAAAGAAAACATGATGGGATATTATTTTTCCTTTTCTAATTCTCGAATTCAAACAACGTCTAAAATTCACTATACTTGGTTTGGATATTGAATTTTGTTGTACGGTAAAATCGTAATTATATTTATTTTATTTAATTATATCATTATTTAATTATTCACTTAGGAATATTCATTATTGGGTCTAAATACTGTCAATTGACCCATGAGGCCCAAACCATTATTCAGCAACCCGTGGGGCTCAGTTCACTATTTATAGCCCACAAGGCTTTCAACGACCCAAGCAGCCCACAAACTACACTAGCTCATGCAACTCATCAACCTAGGTATAAAAAGGTCTCTCGTTATTTGTAAGTATTCAATATTAATTATTCTCAATTGATGCCCTTTGCTCAAGAATTATTCTTCTACACGTGTTGACTTGAGCGTCGGAGCAGAGACGAAGTTCAAGTCATGTGCAAATACTTATATGCATGTATATTATTTTATTCTTAATTTGTCAACATACAAAAATATGCCCCCTTCCTAAATCAATTAATTTGTCTTTCATATAATTGAAGTTGTTTTGCATACAGAAACTGTATTCCTTCCTTAATTAATTAAATTCTCCGACATATAAATGGAAGTTGTTTTGTAATCCAAAATCATGATTATGTTTTCCTCTTTTTATTATTTCTCTTTCCTTTTTCTTTTTGTTTTCAATTAATATTCTTATTGATTTTATGTGCACTCCATATTCTCTTTATTTATTTATTTTCTTTTTATTTTTTCTTTTATTATTGTTGATATTCTTGTAATTCAATATATCACATAACCAAGTTTTTGGAGTTTGAAGTTTCAATCAAGAATTATGTGTTTCGAGTTTGGAGTTTCAATTCAATATCACAAATTAACTATTTGGAAATTGGAACTTGAAGCCTGAAAGTATGTAATATCTTGTTCCTTTTAATAAACTGTTTAGTTTTTATATTCGTTTTATTATTTGTTTGTTTGTTTCTTTACCTAATCATGAATCATGATTTAAATTTAGTATGAATTTTTTTGTCCATAGATCTTAAAATTAGAATTATATATTCAGTATTGACGACAATATACCAATCTTGAAAGAATAAAATGATCATCTTAAAGTTTTTATATTGGTGAACTCATTGTTCTACTGAATTGGAATTAGAAGAATTTTATATTAATCTTTTTTTTTTGTCTAACTGTAAATTCTTTTTGTTCATTTTTTATAAGTGATATCTTTAAAAAATTAAAACTCTTGGTTGCTAAAGTTCATAATTTTTCTTATAGGTTCACTATGAGTAGCAAGAAAATTGATTCTTACTTTAAGAAGCCGTGTTCTCAAGATAGTTTCAGTCGTCCTATTCATGATACTTTAACTACCAATTTGGATAATCTTGTTTCTGGAGAATCTAATATTTAAGAAAATCAAGTTTCTAGTCCAAAGTCTACTCCATCAAAGATTCGAAAAATTGATCAAAATTACATTGGCCCTCAAATTGAGCGAGATCCTGGATTACGTAAATCCATATGAGATTATCAAGTAAACGAAAGAGATGAAATTCGATGTGCATATCGAATTGTTGGTCCTTTTCAAGGTATCCCAGAAAGTTCCCCAAATATATTGATAAGCATGTAGAAGGTTTTTACCTTATTGGTTTAAGTTATTTCCTGATTGGTTGGAAAATCCCCCTTCAAAAATTGCAGCTTATTGCCTTCCACGTTTTCTTTTTGTCAAACCGACTGCGCATTTTGTGGCAAATGCATTTACCATTGATGGATTTCAATCTTGGAAAAAGTGAATGATGGTAAAAATTATGCTTTTCTAATTCATGTATGAAATAGTCCTAATTCTTCACACAAAAGAGCTTTGAAATATTTCCAAGATTTGATGAACCCATTGCAAAATATTGAGAAGATAATAGATAAACAATCATCGGAGTTGGTTGCAACGAATCTTTTGAGACTCAAAGTTTCGATAGATGTTGCAAAGTAATGTGCATTTCAAGGTATTGCCTTTAGAGCCAGTAATGAATGTCCGAACTCGTGTAATCGTGGTAACTTTATTGAAATTATAAAACACACATCTTCTTACAACAATGAGGTGAGCTCAAAATGCTACTCAAAATGCTTCATATACTTCTTCTCAAATCCGAAAGGAGATTTTATCACTATATGCTAGTAGAATACGAAGATTCATCAGGGAAGAAATTAGTAGTGCCAAATATTGCCTTATTATGGATGAATCTCGAGATGAGTCAAAAAGGGAACAAAAGGCAATTATCTTAAGGTTTGTTGACAAAGAAGATTTTATTCGAGAAAGGTTCTTTGACATTATTCATGCAAATGATACTAAAGCTTCTACTTTGAAAAGAGAAATGTGTGGTGTTCTTTCTCGTAATAATCTTGATATACAAAACATTCGAGGACAGGGGTTATGATGGTGCTAGTACCGTGCGAGGAGAGTGGAATAGTTTACAAGATCTCATTTTAAATGAGTGTCGATATGTATATTATGTCCACTGTTTTGCTCATCGACTTCAATTAATATTAGTAACCACAGCTAAAAGTATTATACCTATTGAGAGTTTGTTTTCACACTTAACTATTAATATGAATTTGTTGGATTCTTCTTCAAAAGGCATGATCAACTGCAAAATGCTCATTCTACCTGGATTGAAGAATTGGTCTCAAGTAACGAGCTGGAAACTAGAAGGGGTTAAAATCAAATTGGGAATGTGCAACATCCTAGGGATACACGGTGGGGCTCTCACTTGAGCTCTCTTCTTAGCATACTAAATATGTTTGATTCTATTCTTCTTGTTTTAAGGGAGATACTCAATGACAAGGGTAGTTCATCTTCCAGAGCAACAGCTGATGAAGCTTATGATATAATGACATCATTCGAATTTGTGTTTGTTTTGCAATTTATGATTGATCAGTTACTTGAAATGACATATGGTCTTTGTGGAATTTTACAGTGCAAGTACCAGGATATTCTGAATGCAATGGATGCAACTGCGAACACAAAAGAAGTCATTTAGAAATTTAGAGAAAATTGATGGGAAAAGTTATTTGATAAGGTAAAAAGTTTTTGTAAGAAACATGAGATAGATGTCTGTGACATGGGTGCTCCACGCCGATCAAGTAGAGGTGTACATCATTAAAGAAAATCATATTACTTTTCTGACATCATTATCGAATTGATATATTCACTAGCACCATTGGTTCTACATTACAAGAGATGAATTATCGATTTGATGAAAATGCAGTTGAATGCTTAGACTCGGCACAATGTTAAATCCAAAAATGAACACAAATCATTCAATATTGATGATATTTGCAGACTTGTTGAGAAGTTTTTTCCTAATGATGTCTCTAGTCAAGATAAGTTGCGGATAATGTATCAGCTGGAGCTTTTTGATATTGAGAGAAAACGAAGAAGGCTAGAGTGTCGTTGGAGAAGAAACCAGAAAGAAAGCTTCGCGTTGGCAAGTTCACACTTTTGCGCCAATGGAAGAGTCCCAAGTTGTTTGTGCCAGCTAAGCTTAAGGATGGCAACAGGGCGGGTTTGGGACGGGTCTGGCCAAACCCAAGACCCGCCCCGCGAAGAAAAATACAAACCCGGGACCCACCACGTCTCGCCCCACATTAGACCCGGGACCCGACGGGTTGAACCCACCGGACCCGCTTGAATGTTTTTTAATTAATTTACGTCACTCAGGTTCACTCACGCTTAGATCAGTAACTCACCTTGCCAAATTAGTGACTCCTCACTGTTTAAACATAATGATCTATATAATGTATTTTCTATTTATTTTAATTTACAATAAAAAATTATAATTCATATTTAAAGCTCAAGAAACTTGACATTGAAAAAATTATTGAGACATCAAACAGGTGGCGCCCCACTGAATTTAATTGATTTATCAAGCTTTTATTATTCAAGCCTTTTCAAATATTTTGCAATTAACATGCATTTTTTAAGAATCACAAAGCTCAATCTTCTTTACTTCATAATTTAGAAATAAACCAAGGATCAGCCGAAAATTTATGAAACTGTTAAAGTCTTAAGTACAATCCATTTTTTTTGCAACCGAAATTGTTCAAAACAAAGATAAATTAACTAATACTAGTCTATTACATATTAAAATATTTGAAAATTTTAAATTATAATTGATCATGTCAACTTACAAATGACCACAACAAATTAACTAAGTGTCTCAGTTGCACATCCATCATAATCATCTTCTTCCTTATCAAGCATTGTAGGACATGTCGATGCACCACCATTACTTGAACAAGTACCTACCCAAAAACAATTATGTAAATTTCTTATATCATTAATAGTACTGTAGAATATAATGATGAAAGACAATACAAAATTTTCAATTTTACCTTTCACCTCACTCCACAACCAACGGCGAGAACACATCAATGCTTCCAAAGTAGTTGAATTAAGCCTACTAAGATGAGGACTAACCAACCTTCCGCTACAACTAAAAGCAGATTCAGATGCAACAGTTGAAACCAGAATATCTAAGATTTCCCCTGCTATATTCTGTAAATTGGGATATTTAACTCCATTTGTCTTCCACCAATAGAGAATATCAAAATTTGGAGTCCTTGGCAAAACAGTTTCTTCTAAATACATATCCAACTCCGAAGTTAGGGGCACTGAAGTAATAGGATTTTAATTTGCCACAAGTTGGTCATACATCTCTAAAGTGTCGCTTTCAAATGAATCAACAACATTAGAAGCACCGGATGGTGGTATCCTTCTTGTAGCTCCTGAACTACTAACAAAAGAGCTACTTTCTTTTGAAGTTGCAACTCTTGACTGGTAATCGATCAACAAATCATAACAACTTTATCGAATCTCATCTACCATGAATTGTGATCTTTCTCCATAAATCAGTGAAAAATAAAATTCAAATAGTTTCATTTTATACCTAGGATCCAAAACAGCAGCAACCCCCATCAAAATATGGTAATCAACCCAATATTTCTCATACTTCACCAATATTTTCTCCGCCATATACTGGATCATCAATTTTGGACTCTTCACACCACTCATTTAACTTTATCTTGATATCACAAATCTTTGGAAAATAGAAATTAGAAGTGGGATAAAGTGTACCTGAAAACATCTCAGTCACTTGATAAAAAATCCTCAATTTCCCACAAATTTCATTTGCATTGTCCCAATCTTCTTCAGTTGGTAGATATTTATAGTTTTTCTCTCGACATTTAACCCGTGGAAATACATCCTTACACATTATTGCAGTTTCTAACATCAAGTATGTTGAGTTCCAACGAGTTTTACAATCGAGAGACAACTTCTTATTACAACTAACATGCAATTGACGAGCAGCTTCCTCAAACTTTTCCACTCTAGTAGGTGAAGCAGTTCAATATAAAACACTATCACGTATTCTCTCAATTGCACCGCTAATTATTTCCAAACCATCTTTCACTATTAAGTTCAAAATATGAGCACAACAACGCATATGAATTACCTTCCCATCAAGTTGCAAATCTTTTCTTGAGAGCTTTTCTAACAAAAGCGGAATCATGGCATCATTGGTCGTACAATTGTCAAGTGTGATTGTTGACACTTTACGATCAATATTCCAGTCCATGAGAGATTCAACAAGTATATCAGAGAGCACATTAGTTGTATGTGGAGCAGGAACGTACACAAACCTACATCGAATAATTACACGTCATAAATAGATTTCACTAAATGTATCAAATATTTAAACATAAAAATAAAAAAATACCTCAAAATGAAATTTTGTAGAATCCAAGAATCATCAACAAAATGTCTAGTAACTGCCATAAAACCTTTCTTGTTATTCTTTGTTGTCCACATATCAGTAGTGATGGCAATTCGACACTTAACCTTGTCCAACAACTTGTAACACTTTGTCTTCTCATCATTATAAATCTTTAATACCTCATTTTTAAGAGTGTTCCTTGAGATCACGTGAAAACAAGGTTGGAGGCCTGCAGAATAACTACGAAACCCGAAATGTTCAACAATATTAAGGGGATAATCATGCAATATGACCATTGTAGCAAGATCATGGCTTGAACGTTCTTGGTTGAAAGTGTGTGTTGTAAGATCTTGGCCACTAGCTTTCTTGTTTGCCATCATCAAACTTTAACGAATATTCATTTTTCTTGGTCGGTTTTTGCAAGTCTTCTCATAATGCTTTTTCAAATGAGTAGTTCCATGGCTAGGTGGGGCTTTGAGACGGGTTTTGCAATAGTTGCACTCCGCATATTGTGTTCTTTCAACCATTAATCTTCTAAAGTGATTCGAAGCTTCCGATGTATGCTTTCTCTTCCCACTAGTTTCAGAAATATTTTCAGTTTCCAAGTCATCACAATTATTATCCTCACTTTCGGGTGTGTTTCCAATCGTTGCACTGCTATTTTCGAGATTAATTGATGGCAAAGAACTGTCCACATCTTCGGATTCCATCTGTTAAATTGTCAACAATAATAAGTAAATAGGTACAGAATTATTTTGAATAATTTTAATTTTGCAATTCCAGTTTAAAATAGAACTCAGAATAATTTATAAATTTCATTAGTCTCCAATTCTCCGTTGCTTGAAAAGTCTGATTAATCTAATAGAGTTACAGATTTATCAACACACAATTCAAGAAAAAATATTTTCCAATTATTCAAGAAAAAACAGAATTATTGCAATCAGTGGCAGTGGAACCCTCTTTTTTTGTTTAATAGAAAGAATATCCTAATTATTCCCATGGGGTCCATTAATTGAGCAATATTGAAGATAAGAATTCAGCCATTAACAAGTCTCACAATTTCAAATGCAATTTGGGTTCCAAAATTAAAGGTAAGAAAGAATCATTCACGAATCAACACAAATATTTAATCAACACAAATCAGAAACAAATGTACATTAGTTAAAAAAACAGAGACTACAATACATAATTGCAGTTGGAGAAAAAAATTCTTGAAAAAAATAAAGAAAGCCGCCGGGCCTAAAGAAATTTAAGAGAATTACATTTGCGGACGCGTCGCGGGCGGAGCGAGAGTCCTTGCGTGGGCGAGAAATCGGAGGGCGGGCCACGGGGCGCGAGGCGAGAGGTGGAGGTGACGGGTACATGGGAAATGAGAAAGTTACAAGCGAACCCTAGTCCCTAAAGCAAATGTAATTATTTAACAGAGAAGAAAAAATATATAATTAATTACAATTATAAATTCAGTCCTAACTAAAAATAAAATTTTTGACTACCATTAATTTATACGGGGTGGGTCCATAAGGACCCGTTATCCGCCCCGGACCCGGCGGGTTTGCTTTGACCGGGTATAAGACCCGTCCCGGGACCCATTTGACTGGGTTTGAACCCGCCCCAAACAGGGCGGGTTTAATGTGGAGTTGGGTTTTGACCCGCCCCATTCCCATCCCTAGCTAAGCTAACTCTCGAGCCACCGCAGAATGAGAAGAATCTCGTTTTCTCTAGCCATCCTAGCCGAGCCGATCCCATCGAGCATCAACATCAAAGCTCCATGAGTATGACCAAACCAAAGATCTAAGGTGCACCTAGATAAGTTACTGCGCTAAGGCCGAACTTTATGACATGACATTTGTCCTACTATAAGGTGTTTTGGACTACGTTGACCAAACAACCTGACTTGGTTCAACTAGCTCGAGTTGGATCCATCGATCACCGGGATGTACAAACTCACGGAGAGTTACATGCACCCATTCACCATCAATAAAAAGTGCCCTAAGACCATTGCACGATTGTTCCGGCTCAAGCGAGAAGAAGGAGAACCCTGCGTGATTACACGAGGCGATTTGTGGAAGCCATCAATGAAGTCGTCGATGTCGGACAAGACAATGGCGGATCCATAGGCGAGGGCATTGCATTGATAGATATTTTCAGACTTAGGAAGGAAATTGACCGGTTGATCCAAAGAGGTTACGAAAGATTACGTAGATCAACACAACTTGCTGACAAATCTCAAACAACATGAAAATGACTCATTATCACCTCTGCACCTCCCAACGGCATGACCAAAAGATATACGAAATCCAAGCATTGCATGAATAATTAATGACATCACGAGAGGACCGAGAAGGGAAAGTGAGGGAGACATCCAAATGACCCAGGAATGATATGTGCCCAAATTGAAGAAGGCCAAACTTTTGAACGAAGGCACCAACTAAAAGCAAGCAAAATGAGGACACACAAGATTCCTCTGCCCTCCACACACCAGAAAGACCAAGCCCCAAAGGACATTAATAGTAAGACCAAGCCCCAAAGGGCTTTATTGCCCTTGAGGCATAGTAAAATTTCAACTTCATTCTCCGGACACATGAGCTAGAATGTCTTCTCCTTTTTCTCTTTCACAATATTTCTTGTCTTCATTTGAAAAAACTTCTAATGCACATGGTTATTATGTTTCTATACTTCCTTCCATACGTCTCCAATGAACTAAAGATTTGAACAATTTAAGTATGTCCAACGTGACCCACTACGTAAGTGATAGCTTCAAGCTATCCTTGAGGTATGATGGTGGTTGTTAGGAAAATTTATGTTTAGATTTTGATGATACCATGTAAAACTTAGAATAGGAAGTTGGCACCCCATTTTCTTTGTAATTCAACTTGTAATAGATAGGTCTATTTGAGTTGAGTTGGAGTAAGCTAAGTTGAAGATTACAATAGTCGACTGAAGATTTAAGAGAAGACTCAGTTGTGTGTAAGTTGTGTGAAGCCAAGTGAAGGATTAGTCAAGTGACAGAAAAGATGTCTCAGTCATCGGTACCGACTATGTCATTCCATAATGATTGGAATCGAATGTCAAAGGGGTTTTAAAGAGACAAGACTCAAATAAAGCGATAGAGATCCGTTGTCAACATAAGTCAAGGTTTTTTGCTGAAATAGGCATGTGTCAGTGCCCGGCAATAAAGTTGTTTTTCTTTGAAAGAGTGCAAAAGGCAAGGAACCAATGGGATGTACCGAAAACCTACGAGAGACCTAGGAAAGGATGCGAGCATTAAACTCGTGGTACGATCCTTATTAATCTTTGCAAGGACAAGACATGCCAACAACCTACGAGTGAGATTTGAAATATATGTCTATCTCTTCAATGGAAATATTTTCGAATCCTCACTATAAAAGGCTGAGGAAGCAAGTGAGAGAATGTAACCAAGTTAATTATGAATTACAAGCAATCAAGTATTCAAGCAAACCTGCAAATACTCTCAAGCTTTCAAAGATATTTCTCAAGCCTAAAATCGAAGGAACTCGATCCAACACACTCAGTGAAGGAAAGAATATTTCATCAAGTTGAAGAGGAAACTGTTTGAAGAACAAAAGGGGTCTACACTCCGAGGTTGAAGGAGAAGTAGGAGGGTTCAAGTTCGAACCAGAAGCTTTGGGCTCGTTGGAAGGCTGTGTGATCAATTCCAAGGGTTTGAATGAGCTGAAGTAGCAAGACATCCATTTTGTGAAGAAGATGAGACTCGGGAAGCGGCCAATTTGTGTGATCAAGGCTGACTCGGACTGTTCACTACTTTGTAACTAGATCTATTACTTAGCAGCTGTGTGGATTAAAAGAATTACCCCATCCTCGAACCACTATAAAATTGCTTGTGTCATCTTTACTTACAACACTTTATTTTCTTGCATATTATTTATATCTGCTGCTAAATTCTAATTGCTAAACTTAACTGATAATAACCTTTGCAAAAAACAAGTGTTGAAAAACAAGTTTAAAACATCAAGGGTGAAAATTCTTCCACTGAACAAAAACCAAATCATCTGTGAATTTAAGTGTTAGCTGATCTCAGCTGAGTTATACTATCAACAGCTTAGTCGAGTCTGTTAAGTGGGTAACTTTGCTGAAGTAAGCCAACCTAGTTGTCCCTCAAAGATTTAGCTGATTTGAGTTAACTCTGAAAATATTTAAAAGGACTGAATCGAAAATGTGGTTAGGTTTATTCAACCCCCCATTCTAAACCTTACCACTCACCCCTTGGGACCTACAAGTGGTATCAGAGCAGTTGGTTCATTGAGTATTCCATACTGGTTACTGAACTAGATATCAATCTTTTCAAAAGATACAACACTTGAGTTTTTAAAGCTTTTATTTCAAAAGTAAAGTTCTTATCATGGAAGCAAATCTAACTCGCATTCCCATGTTCAATGTGGAAGAGTTTGATGACTGGAAAATTCGTATGCAGGCTCATCTATCAGCTTTGCACGATGAGATGTGGCTAGTGATGGAAGATGGGCCACTGCAAATCCTAAAGGTTAATACTGCTGTAAGAAGAGCACCTCCACCTGAAGGAGAAGATACTGCAGCCTAGACCTGCCATGTTTGAGAAACCACGTTGTGAATGGACCAACGAAGACAGAAAAAGATACAATCTTGACCATGTTGCCAAGGACATCCTCCACAAAACCTTTGACAAGGCTATGCTCAACAAAGTCAAATCTTGCAAATCATCCAAAGAAATTTGGGAAAAACCCACCTTGATTTGTGAAGAATCTGAACAAATCAAAGAGAATAAATTAACTGTTGCAGTCCAAAAATTTGAAAATCTTAAAATGTTTGCAGGTGAAAGTTTGGATCAATTGGATGCCAGATTTGGAGAAATCACAAATGATCTTTCAGCTCTAGGAAATAACTACACTCAGAAGGAGATTTGAATGAGAATCCTAAGGTCCCTCCCAGCTGAGTGGGAAATGAAGGTCATGGACCTAAGACATTACATGGACCTCTCCAAAACATCAAATCATGAGCTATTCTCAGACCTCAAAACATATGAGTTTGAGCTGAGAAGAAAGGACCAAGAAGAAACAGTTGTGCCCAAGACAGCTGCACTGATGGATAGAAAAGGGAAGAAAATTGAGCCAAAGGAAACAATTGACCAGGAGGAAATTGCCCTAATGGTAAAAAGTTTCAACAAGTTCTTCAATAAGAACTACAAAAGGAAAAAGGGTGAAACCTCAAGAAGACACTCATCACCCTTCAAAGCAAGGGAGGACAGGACACCCAAGACAGGTGAACATCAAAGAACTGAATATCAGAGACCTGATAATCAGAGGGCTGAGAGAGCTGACTTGCAGAGAGCTGAGAACCTGTGTTGGAACTGCAGACAACCAGGACACTTTGTTGTTGATTGTTCCTTTGCACCAATCAACAAATATCGAAATTAAGAGGATAGAAAGGTCTTCAGAGAAAGAATACAAGAAAAAAAAGAAAGTCATGTTGGCTGCTGAGACTGCTGAAACAGCCAAGTGCAAGGAACCAGCAGACTCATATAGTAGTGAAGCAGACTACTCCAGTGATACTAGGGAAGAGGCTATGATTTGCCTCATGGCCAAAGAACAAGATCCAAAAGGTCAAGAAGATGAAGTGCACTCTAACTCATCTCATTCAGATTCTTGTGATAGTGATTGTGACACAAACACTTCGTCACCCATAGATCTTTATGATTCAATTAGCGAAATGATGAAAGACTTTGAGCATATCAAAACCTCACACACACTATTAAATGAGGAAAACATCCAGCTTAAATGCCAAAACTCACAGCTGACTAAAGAGCTAAGTACTCTAAGTGACAAAGCTGATGAGAATACAAAGCTGAAGGCTGAAATGGCCAAGATCCAAGAAGACTTAGTTGCTATAGAAAGAGGGAAAAGGATCTTAAAAATGTGATTGCTTCATTTACAAAGGCATCCAAATCATTGGATGAACTTATAATTACTCAAAAAGAGTGTGGAAATAAGACAGACATAGGATATAATTCCTTTGTGCATGCCCAAGTTCCAAGAGTGATTTTCGAAAAAGGATCCTCAAGAAATGAAGGAGTCCAAAAATCCAAAACACCCAATGTTGCAGCAACACCCACACAAAAACACAATCACAATCATATTGGCCTTGGATATAAGGGTAAAGGCAAGAAGCGATGAAATCGCCGAAAGACAAATTTGAAATCAAATTCAGAAAAGTCCATCAGCAGACTCCACATAAAAAATACTCTGTGAAAGCTAAACAGAGCTACCAACAACCCAAGAGATTTCAGCAAAGAAAATCATATGATGGGAATGGTAGAAACTATCCAAACCAAGCTGATTAGAATAACCAATTGAGATATCAACAAAGACCTATGGGATACAAGCCAAAGTGGCAAAGACCTCAACCTCACTAAATGTCATTCCCAAGGCAAAAGAGCTATCATCAGCACACATATGCACCCAGGCACAAAACCCATCAAGCACAAAAATTCCACTATTACCCCAAGAAAGAAAATGCTCAAACAAATACACAGGCATACAGACAAAAGAAACAGTTGTATGATCCTAAAACCTTTAAGTAGTTTGCTAATGTGAACTATGATTATGGAACTGATAGATGGCAACCTCTTAGAGTCAGATCATCTGGCTATAGGTTGGTTGGAGCATCTTATAGCACTAACCCCTCAGGACCCAGCAAGTATGGGTACTTAAAAACTAATTTCCTTGATTGAAGGTTTAAGGAACAGCTGAGTGCCAAGGAACATGGTACATGGATAGTGGCTATTCCAGACATATGACAGGAAACAAGAGAAATTTGTCAAAGTTCAAGGAAATCAAAGGTGCAAAAGTCATATTTGGAGGAAATGAAGCTCCATGATAAATCAAAGGCACAGGATCCATAAAAAAAATGGATTGGAGATCACAGATGTTGCATATGTTGAAGGCAACAACTTCAATCTGCTGAGCAACAACTAACTCTGTAGCAAAGGCTACAATGTGGGATTCAATATGGAAGTTTTGCCAGATCAAGGATGCTGAATCAAATGAAATAGTGCTTCAAGAAACAAGGCAGAAGAACGTGTATGCAGTGGATTGATCAACTGCTACACCAAACATATGTCTGCTAGCAAAGAGTATAGCCGATTCAAGTTGGCTGTGGCATAAGAAGTTTAGTCACCTGAATTTCAAGACAATCAACAAGCTTGCAAGGAGTCATCTCGTGGAAGGATTGCCTGACTCAGTGTACAAGAAAGAAATTATTTGTGATGCATGTCAGATGGGAAAGCAAATAAAATCATCCTTCAAGGACAAGCCAAGTCCTTCTTCAACAAGGATATTGCATTTGTTGCACATGGACTTATTTGGTCCTGTTGAACTAGCCAGCATCAGTGGACAGAAATATACCCTAGTGGTGGTAGATGATTATTAAAGATATACATGGACTATTTTCATGTGTAAAACGAAGGAAACACTGCAGAAATTGCCTCACCTGATGAGAAGAGTTCAAAATGAGAACAGTCAAACCATTATAAAGATAAGATTTGACAGGGGAACTAAGTTTGTCAATGATATTATAACTCAGTGTTGTGTTCAAAATGGTATTGGTCGTGAGTTATCAGCTGCAAGGACTCCATAGCAAAATGGAGTAGCTGAAAGAAGGAACATGACTCTCAAAGAAGCTGCAAGGATAATGTTAGCTGAAGCTGGATTGCCTAAGAGATTTTGCACTGAAGCCATCAATACTGCCTTCTACACTCAGAATAGGTGTATGATTACCAGGCAATTGACTAAAACTCCCTATGAAATTTGTACAGGGGGGAAGCCAAATGTTGGATACTTCAACATCTTTGGATGTAAATGTTTCATCCACAACAATGGCAAGGACAACTTAAAAGCTTTTGATGCTAAAGCTGATGAAGTATCTTTTTGGGATACTCAGCTGAGAGTAAAGCTAACACAAGATCTTGAACAAAAGGACTATTGTCACAGAAGAGTCTATCCATGTGGTTTTTTATGAACCTAATGTTAATGGAGAAGACATAGATGAGTTAGTTGAAAAGAGGAATCAACCAACTATGCAGAAGAGTCCATATGTTGATGCATATGTGAGAACACTCAATCCAGAAGAAGATGAGATAGCTGAATCTCAGAGACAGCTGGAAGGTCTGCAGCTGAATGATGTTGAAGAAGTTGTTCAAGACAACTTAGCCAAGAGACATCCGACCTAGCGGACTTACTCAACTAGATGTGAGATGGTGAGAGATCATCCACCGAGGTGATCATTGGAAATGTAAGAGATGGAGTAAGAACCAGATCGAGCTCAACATGAAGCCATGTTTACTTGTTTCATTTCTAAGAAAGAGCCAAAAGATGTGTTTCAAGCATTGGAAGACACACATTGGATTCAGCCATGTAAGAAGAATCTGAATCGGTTTGGAGAAACAAAGTTTGGGAATTGGTTCAAAGGCCTACCCACCAAAATGTTATTGGTACTAAATGGGTATTCAGGAACAAGATGAATGAGGAAGGATCTGTTGTAAGACAAAGCAAGATTGGTAGCTAAAGGGTATTGCCAATAAGAAGGAATAGATTTTGATGAAACATTTGCTCCTTTGCTAGGTTGTAAGCAATTAGGATGTTTCTTGCTTATGTTGCACACAAGAACCTCACTTTGTGTATGAAATGGATGTGAAGAGTGCATTCCTAAAAGGACTTTTGGAAGAAGAAGTCTATGTTGAACAACCTCCAAGTTTTGAGCAGAAAACTATTGGAGATAAAATCTACAAGGTCAAGAAATCATTGTATGGATTAAAACAAGCACCAAGAGCCTGGTATGACACATTATCTCAATTTCTAATTGACAATGAATTCATCAAATGCAAAGTTAACAGAACACTCTTCATAATTCAAGATGGGGAGAGTTTACTACTTGTTCAAATCTATGTGGATGGCATCATATTTGGATCCACAAATAAAGAGTTATGTAACAAGTTTTCAAACCTTATTCAAGGGAAGTTTGAAATGAGCATGATGGGAGAGCTGACTTTGTTCCTAGGTCTTCAAGTCAAGCAATTGAAGGATGAAAACTTCATAAGTCAAACAAAATATACCAGAGATTTGATGAAGAAATTTGGTATGGAAGAAAAGTCATCAGTGAAGATTCCTATGAACACATTAGTCAAGATGGATATGGATGCAGATGGCAAAGTTGTTTATCAAACTAGATATAGAGCCCTCATTGGATCATTGCTCTATTTAACAGCAAGTAGGCCAAACAGCACCTTTGTTGTAGGTGTATGAGCTAGATTTCAAATCTGCACCAAAAGAAAATAATATGACTGCAGCCAAGAGAATCCTAAGGTATTTGAAGGGATGCCAAGAAGTTGGCTTATGGTATCCAAAGGATGGAGGATTCAAGCTGGTAGTCTACTCAGACTCAGACTATGTTGGGTGTAGAGTGGACAGGAAGAGTACATCAGGTACTTGTCAAATGCTTGGAAATAGATTGGTTTATTGGTTCAGCAAGAAACAAAATTCAATAGCTACATCCACAAATGACGAGTACATAGCTTGATCGGCTATATTGTGCCCATGTTTTATGGATGAGGCAACAGCTGACAGACTATGACATAGAAGAAAGAGAGATTCCAATTATGTGTGATAACACAAGCGCTATTGCAATCACTCAGAATCCAGTATTGCATTCAAGAACAAAGCATATTGATGTCAGATATCACTTTATAAGAGATCGTGTTGAAAAGAAGGACATCACTTTAGAACATATCTCAACCGATAAGCGATTTTAGGGGCATATTCACTAAGCCTTTATGTGATTTGAGATTTGAATAGATTAAGAATGAGCTAGGTTTGATTGAGCTGAGTTAGGAGACTCGAGACTAAATCTAAATCAGCCAGAGTCAAATAAGAGAGAAATAGAAGCCAAGAAGGGAAATTAGTTGTATCAAGTAAGGCGACAACCGAGTGATCCTTATGTGAATAGGGAAGAAGAGTTAAGTCACTACGGATGATAGCCGAGTTATTTATGAGATAAGTGACAAAACGCATTGTTTTTTCTCGAGAGCATGAATGTTTTTGGGCATACGTCAGCGAAATTATTATGTCAGAATAAAGCCTGTACACATTTAGCCTATGATTAGATATAAATGTTGCTGCATTTAATGCGGGGAAATTAATGCGGTTTTAAAGGTTTAATCATGACCACTGATTTTGATCAAGCTTTTCAAATTTTAAAACCATCCCCTCACGTCCCATATAAACCAAAAATTCAACTTTCTCTTTCCTCAGAATACTCTCTTCTCCAGCAAGAAAGATCAAGTTTTTCTCTGCAAACCAAGTAGAACCCTAGTTTTTCTAGCGCCTGTTCTACACGTTTTGCACCGTTATTTTTCAAGAAAATGGCTGCAAACTATGATTTCGTAGGTGGTGAATTGCTCACCACTAAAATAGAGAAGTTAGCTGACGAGGGTCAGCCAATTGAACAAGACACGGCTCGACCACAAACTGAAGAACAAGGAAGCGATACCACAATGCAACCCGATCAAGAGTTAGTTGTTCAGTCCTCTAAGACGGATGCATGGACACCTGAGGAGGAACATGCTCCACTTGCACCTGTGAAGGAGGAAGAAGGAGGGATTATGATCTTGTGATGTTATCTATTGCATATCCAGAGATTTGAGAAAGGTTGCGGATATGGAGATTGTGGAAACTTCGGTGAAGCGGATCCCGATTTCATTATCTGAATTCATTGAAGAGGAAGAATACCTCCTATCCTTTTTAGAAGTTGATGTACGATTACACCGGAGTTGAGAATCCAAGGAAGCAATAAGGGAATCCAAGGAGATGCACGAGCAACAAATGAATAGGGGACACAGGGAATCTTCATCTATCATGATTACCCCTAGTTCTGATATAATGGAGATGGTGAAAAATATTCAAGCAACCACATTTCCTGTGCACTCCGAGGAAGACAATTCCAGGAAAAATGGCGATAAAAAGTGAGGACACGGGAGTTGAGACACTTGGACCTGAAAGTGCAATCCAAGGAGTTGAGATACTGAAGGATTCCATTGAAGACCCTAAAGTAGCTCCGTCTACTAAAGGGATATATGTTGAAGACCCTGCTGCAGTTGAGACTGCAAAGGGAATGTACAAGGCCCATAAGCGGTTGAGATTACGAGGTCTGAAGTCCTAGAGGAGGTTGAGACTTCCTTGGGTAAGAAAGTGGTTGAGAATGTGTCTGCCCCTCATGAAGAGGTTGATGAGGAAGAAGAGATCAGTGCCCTTAACGATTCCCAGGAAAATATTGATAATGCGTTCCTGGAATCTGAAAATGAAGCTGAGTCCAGCCCTATTGATAATTCTAATAAGGACAAAGGTGATGAGGAGGCACAGGCAATACGGAGTCAAGCTAGTGATAAGGCTACTCGATGCACGATTCACAATGGTTGATGGCCCACCTCCAATGGCGCCATCACCCTCCAATGAAGCTGACGAGTCAACCGAGGAACAGACAACTCAACTGGAAGAAACAATTGATGCCAAGGAAGTCATTAAGGCAGTGAGATCGATCGACTCGGCTCGGCCAAGAGCTAACACAAATCAAGATGACGATACGAAACAATTTGAGGCACATAGAGCTGAAGAAATTTTGAAAGAAAAGAGAAAGGCTCCACAAGTCGAGGATGTGTAGATTCCAATTTTCCCTGGGGATTTGTTTGCAGAATATTTTCCATTTACCGCCCACATACCCTTCAAAGCCGAGTCAGCCGCGGAATGTGCCCGATACAATGTCCAAGTTTCTCTAGATGAAATCATAACTCCAGCTGAGACTGCTATGGTGCCAATTGGTTTTGGTTTTGATTTTGATACTGTATGGCCTGAGGAATAGTCTGCTGATATAGCCGACTTCCGGAAAGCCATTAAAGTCATCTGTACTGAAATAGAAAAGATGGAGCATGGTTTTGCAACATTGGACCAACAGCTAGACAACAGAGATGCTACTATCACTGGAGACATTTGAGGGACAATATTGAGAATTAGATAATGGATTGACAGACAAAGGCAATAAGGCGTGAGCGGTCACATACTTTAAATCTCTATTCACAAAAATGGTGATCTGGAGCTCAGATAATGCCAAGTTCCAGCAAAGGCAAAGGGACCACATGTTCAGGATGGATGAATCACATAGGTCTGATATGGAGTTGCTCAAGGCTCAGCACAAATCCGAAATTTAGAGAATGGAGGCCAATGTTGAACAACAGATTAAGGTGCTCCAGACAGAGATGAAGTTGATGGCAGCTGAGACCATGGCATTGAGATCAGAATACAGAACATCATACTCCAAGACTCATGATTAGCATGACATGACAATCAACAAGATTAGCCTACTCATGAGTGGCATATTCCCTAACTTGGCTCTACCCCTTGGTGGTGATGCCAAAAAGGTGGAAGAGGAAATAGAAGAAGGGTAGAGGAGTAATAAGAAAGGAGTGAAAGGGGAAGCAAGCAAGGGGGAAGGTAGTTCAATGAAGAAGCTACCCCTGAAAATCATGTTTGCTAAGACCCCATAGAAGAGTGAAGTAACAGCCTCGATTCTCAGGAAACTACCGAAAGAGCTGATCCTATAAGAGAAAGCTGAAATGGCAGTAAAACAGTCAAGAAAAGCCATTGAAGTTGAGTTTGACAAGGTAGCTGAGAAGCACTCCGAGAGGATCAAAGACATTAAGGCAAGGTTTAAAGGCCCCCAACTGGTTTACTGAAAGATTCCCCAGCTGTAAGACCATCTCGAGAAATCACGATGTCCGATGCAGGATCCAAACCCAGATCACTAGAGGAGTTTCAAACTCTAGAGTTTGAAGACTATTTCAAGAACATGACTCTACCACAGGCGTGGGAATTGTATTGAGAGAGAGGACTCGATTTGTGCAAATCGGCTGAGAAGCAGTAGAGTTCTAGCAGTCACTCGACTGAAAAGGCATCCATATAGTACGCTCCTAGAGAAGGAGTTGAGTCACACCGAGGGAGGGGAAGGTTTGGAAGTGGTGGAAGAGGTAGAGGCATTCCACCACAGACAAGACCTAAAGATGTAAGGTATGTTGATCCACAGAAGAAAGGAATCAACTAATGGGCTGGGTTCGACACTCTTGCAAATCTTGAAGTGGAGCGCAAGAATGAGGAGGCTAGAAGAAGACAAGAGGCTGAAAATTAAAGATTGACCAGAGAGTGGGAAGAAAGGCAGCAAAGGGAACACCTGCTTTGCTAGGAAAGCTTATGAAAGAAAGAGAAGGAAAGAGTCAAGAAGATGAGAGAAGAAAGAAGTAGCCGAGGGGTTGAAGACGGCTACAACCCCTAAGTGTATTTTACTTAATTGTAAATACAATATTTGTATGTATTCTTGTAATATCTTTTTGATCTCACTCGATCGTGTTGTATTTTATTTAACAATGAGCTTTGATACAATTGTAATAGATAGTATAGCTCTAATACGATGTGTATAGGGTATCCTTTGTAAAGTGCATTTGTAAAGTACAAGAATGATATGATCAATAAAATTGACATATTCAACATATACATTCTTTATTCTTGCACTACTTATTTAAGATTATATTTATTTAAATTTTGGCATCATCAAAAGGGAAAATTATTAGGAAAATTTATGTTTAGATTTTGATGATACCATTTAAACTTAGAATAGGAAGTTGGCACCTATTTTCTTTGTAATTCAACTTGTAATATATATGTCTATTTGAGTGAGTTGGAGTCGACTAAGTTGAAGATTACAAGAGTCGGCCAAGATTGAAGAAAAACCCGGTTGTGTGAAGCCAAGTGAAGGATCGGTCAAGTGAGAAAAGTTGTCTCGGTCGGTGATTAGCGGCTATGTTATTCCATAATGATTGGAATCGAATGTCAAAGGGGTTTGCAGCAGACAAGACTTGAAGAAAGATGTAGGTCCTAATGGGTGTGGTGTAAGGTTTAGACCTTACTAAATTTTCACTTTTTATTCCTTTTAAAAATTTCAACAGAGTTGACTCAAATCAGCTAAGTCCTTGGGAGACAGCTAGGTTTGCTTTCTTCAGCAAATTTACCCACTCAACAGACTCGGCTGAGCTGTTGATAGTATAACTTAGATGCGTCAGCTAACACTTAACTTTTCAATTGATTTGGTTTTATCTGACAAATGAAGACTTAACACCCTTGTTGATTTAAAGCACATTTTTAACACTTGTTTTTAGCAATGTTATTATCAGCTGGATTGGCAATTTAATTTATCTTTAGTTATAAAAATATGCAAGTAAATAAAGTGCTGAAAGTAAATGACACAAACAAATTTTATAGTGGTTCGAGGATGGGATAATTCCTCTAATCCACTCTTCTACAACCCCTGGAGGAATCCACTATGTAACAAGATCAAGTTACAAAGTAGTTCTCAGTCTAGAGACAACCTTGATCACACAGCTGGCTTCTCTGACTCGACTTCTTCTCAAGATAGCTAGCTACATTGCTACTTCAGCTCCCTTCAAACCCTTGGAATTGATCACACAACCTTCCAATGAGCTCGAAACTTCTGGTTCGTTCTTGAACCTTACTACAACTCCTTCAACTTGGAGAGTAGACCCCTTTTCGTTCTTAAAACGTTTTCCTCTTCAACTGGTTGAAGTATTCTTTCCTTCACAGCGTGTGTTGGATCGAGTTCCTTCGAGTTTTAGGCTTGAGAAATTTCTTGATAAGCTTTGAGATAATATTTGCAGGTTTTTTGCTTGCTTGAAAGTTGCTTGTATGATCGGTAACCTTTTCTCAAATGCTTCCTCAGCCTTTTATAGTGCTCATTTGAAAATTTGCCCATTGAAGAGGTAGGCTATTTTCAAATGACACTTTCTTGTTCGCTGGCTTGTCTTTTCTTGACCTGCAGCATTGTGATGTTGACCCTTCCTCGTATTAAATGGCTCTGCAACTTTTCGGGGCCTGACACAAGCTTCAATGTTTCCTATTGGTTTATTCCTTTTGCATATTTTTGGGCCAAACACTTTAAGATCAAGGGCGACTTGGACTTATTACTATATCGAGTAATATCATTGACTTCCTTCCAACGGATCAATGTCGATCGACTTGACTTGATTTTGCCGCTATACCCCTTTGACTTGAGCTGCTTCATCCTTTAAGGAAAGACTCATTTGTCGATTCAAGTAGTAGACTTAGTTTCTTTCTTGACTTGGTACTGACACTTTTACATCATTTACATTGCTATCCCTCAGTTGGCTCTCCTTCAGTCGAGATTGTGCCTTCCATCTTAACCATACTCAGTTGACACATAGTTGGGTCTTCACTCTAGTCTTCAGTTGACTTCTTGCATTCTTCGACATAGCTGACTTCACTCAGCTTATGCAGTCCTATCTATTACAAAGTAGAAATACAAGGAAAATGGGGTGCCAAGTTGCCATTCTAAGTTTTACATGGTATCATCAAAATCTTAACAATAAATTTCCTAACAATTTCCCCATTTTTGATAATGTCAAAACTTAAACAAAAATACAGCAAACACAAGCAGTGCAGTAACAAAGAATGTATGCTTTGAATATGTCAATTTTATTGATCATAGCATTCTTGTCCTTTACAAAGTTATTTATAAAACGTATAGAGTACATTGAATTACAAGTATCAGAGCAAAGTTACAAAGGTATCAGAGCATTATTACAGAGTACTTACAGTTGTATTTACAAAGTAAAATACATGAAGGGGTTACAACCGTCTTCAACGCCTTGGCTGCTTCCTTCTTTTCTCTCCATCTTTAGCTCTCCTCATGTCTTCCTCTGCTCTTCTCCTTTACCTTTATTCTTCATCCTTATTCTTCCTCTCATAGGCACATCTTGCAGCAGGGTCATCCATACGCTGCCTTTCTTCCCATTCTCGTGTCACCCTCTCATTCTCAGTTTCTTGCCTCCTCACAGCTTCTGCATTCTTCCGCATCACTTCTAAAGTTTCAAGATAATCATACACAGTCCAGTAAGTGATCCCTTTCTTCTTTGGATCAATGTACTGTATGTCTTTTGGTCTTGGCTACGATTGAGTGCTTCGCCTCTTCCATCGCCACGGATCTTCCCCTTTCTCTCACGACTCGGCTCATCCGGGAGTGTATTGTCTTGTGCTTTTCAATTTGAATGACTTTATTGGAACTCTGCTGCTTATTAGCCGATTTGCACAAATCGAGACCTTTCTCCCAAGACATGTCCCACGCCTGCGGTAGAGTCAAGTTCTTAAAGTAGCCTTCTGCCTCTAGAGTTTGAAACTCCTCTAGTGATCTAGGCTCAGATATATCCTTGATACGCTCGAGAATGCTTCTCGAGACACCTTCTCAAACTCACTTGATGGCTCTTCTTAATTCTTTTATAGCCAATTGATTTCTCTTCGATTTGTCGGCTCTTTGGTAGTTTCTTTGAGATGTGAACGAGGTGTTTTGGCAAGCATTATTTTTATAGGGGATTTTTGCGAACTTCCTTTCCCTTAGTTGTTTCTCCCTTCTTCTCCTCATTATAGTTCCCTTGCCCTTCTTTCAACTCCCTCATATCCTCATTTTCCCCCTTTTTGGCATCATCGGCAAAAGGTAGGGGTAGGCCAGGGAACAGTCCATTTAGGATGAAATCAAGTCGACTGTTCGTTGAATCATGCTTACCATGCAACTTGGAGTAGGTTGTTCGAGTCGGACACGCATAGCCTTCGACTCTGACTTGCCATCGCTTCATTTACGTTTGGAGAACACTAATCTGCTGACTCATGTTGGTCTCCAATCTTGCAATTTCATTCTTGTGTTGTAGCTTGAGTAACTCCAGATCCGACTTATGTGATTCTTCCATCCTCACAATGTGGTCCCTCTACCTCTGCTGGAACTTGAGATTGTTGGAGCTCCACACCACCAACTCTGCAAACAGAGATTTAAAGTAACGGACTTGCTCTTTTCTCATAGTCATTGTCTGTCCAACCCATTCTCGGATTCTCAGTACAACCCCGCGAATATCTCCAGTAATGTTGGCATCACGATTATCCAGCCTTTGGTCTAGTGATGCAAAGTTGTGCTCCATTTTATCGATCTATGCACAAATGGCTTTAAACGCCTTCCGGAAGTCGCCTGTTCAAGCTACTCATCCTCTGGCCAAACTGCATCAAAATCAAAACCGATAGGCACCATTGTTGTATATGTTGGAGTTCCGCGTTCTTCTGGTGGGACATGGACAGTGTATTTGGCTTGTTCTCTAGCTGACTCGGCTTCAAGAGGAGGTAATTGGGCTTCGAAAGGAAAAATGTTCTTGAACAAATCATCAGGGTAAATAGGAATGCCCGCAGGTCCAACTTGTGGGGCCTTACCCTTTTCCTTGCAAATTTCTTCAGCTCGACTGGCCTTAGCTGATCCAGCTTCATCAGCATTAGGAGAAGTTGTGGTAACCTGCAGAGCTGATTGAGTTTCAGCTTGAGCAGCTGTGTTAGCCTACTCAGTTGACTGACCCTCAGCTGTCTTAACAGCTTCCTCGGTATCAGTAGGTGCTTCCTTCTGAGTAGTATGTTCCTTAGTTGATTTATCAGCGTTGTCAGAGTGTGATGGAGCCATTGGGGGTGGCCCATCAACCAATACAAATTTCAGTGGAGCAGCTTTATAACTAGCTTCACTCCTTGGGGCTTGAGAATCCTCAGTTGTGTCCTTGTTGGATTCATCAATGGGTGTGGACTCAGCTTCATTTTTAGATTCCAGGAATTCGATCTCAACCTGTTCCTGGTAATCATGAAGAGCGTTGATTTCTTCTTCTTCATCAGTTGTCTCCACTTGAGGAATTCACTCATTAGCAGCTTATTTACCCAAGGAAGTCTCAACCTCCTTTGGGCCTTCTACACCTCATCGCCTCAACATTGTAGGGCCTTCTATATCCCTAGGTGCAGTCTGAACTACAGCAGTGTCTTGGATGGATCTCCCTTCAGCAGACGCAGCTGCCTTAGGGTATTCGGTGGCATCCTATGGAGTCTCAACTCCTAGGGTTGCACTTTTAGGACCAGGAGTCTCAACTCCCATGGTCTCTATTCCATCATTTGCCTTAGCTGCATCAGCAGCATCATTGGCCTTCAGTGCAGATGAAGTTTCAGCGGAGACAGTCTCAACCGTCTGAGCTTCATCAGCTTCACTCTGCTATTCCATTTGTTTCTCACATTCGCCTCCTAACTCCATAGGTTGGTCTCCCACAGCGTCCTCCGACCTGGTTGTGGTGGTGAGAGCTTCCTCCTCAGTTGGCACACCAACTAAGTTAAGAGTTGTGGAGTTGTTGTGCACCTGAGACTCGGCTGTTGTTCCCTCTGAGTGATCAGTCGTGGGGGCAGGTGTCTCAACACCTTCTGCAGTAGTTGGCTTGGCTAGGGTGCCTGCTTCATCTCCTTTCCTAGCTTCATCTCCAATCTTCAGAGAGCCATTTTCTAAGTGCACAGAGGATGTGGTGGCTGCAATATCGACAGCTCTGTTACGCGCCACATCTATAGGGTTAAAGCTAGGAGAGAGTTGAAAAGACTCTCCTGGACCCTCGTGCATTTGTTGTTCGTGCATGGCTTTAGATTCCTTGATGGCCTGTTGGAATTCAGCTTTCATTGCTGCTACAACAGGGTCGATCTCCTATATGTCGCTGTCAGTTGATTCCATTTCATGCTCAGGACCACCAGTGAACATACACATTTTGGACTTCTCAATGGCCTTGGCCTTCTCCAAAGCCTTTTCTTTTTCATCATCCTTCATGTCACGAAGGATTGTCATACAGAATTCTTCATCGAGGGCAAAGCGGATAGAGATGTTCCCCAGGAAGCTTAAGAGCTCTTGTTCTTCTTTAATGTACTCTTGGTGCTCAAATTGTTGTCGAGAATAATCCAGCTTCCAATTTCTCCATTTCCTCAATCTCTGTTGAATATCAGAATAGACATGAGATAGCATTATCACATCATCATCATCTCCTTCCTCCTGAATGGTGGCAAGTGGAGCAAGTTCCTCCTCAGGTTCATAGGCATCAGTCTGAGGGGAATGGACAACTCTTTCCTCAGTAACCTTGGTTGTCTCAGCTCCTTGCACTTCCACAGCTGTCTCTCGAGCAGCTGGGTCTTTTTCAGTCTGTTGATCCACATCATCAGTCTTCTCGGTGACCTTGGTGGCTGCATCTCCACCATTTTTTTCTTTTGACTGCTCATCTTGAGTATCAGCAGTCTCTTTCTCCGGCTTCTCTAGCTGAGTGGCAGAATTAGCTTTCTCAAGTTCAGACTTCCTAATAAGTCTTCTTCTCTTGGCTTTAACCAGAAGAACTTCATCCTCCTCAGATTCTTCTCCGGTGGCTTTTGGCTCCACCATCTTTATCTTTTTCGCAGCAGCTGGCTTGCGAGACACATATGAGCACTACTTCTTCACGATCGGAGAAGGTTTAGATGTTTCTTTCTTGATCTCGATTGTTGGGGCAGGTGCGTATAATTCAACTGCTGGGGCAGGTGCTTTTGACTCGACTGTAGGGGCGGGAGCCTTCTTTGACTTGGCTGTTGGGGCAGGTGATGGCTTAGCTGCAGCAACTCTCTTCTTCTAGATAGGCTTGGGAGAGAGAGCTGGGGTGGTTGAATTGTGTCTTTTGCAGCAGGGTCAGCTGATTCACCCTCGCTGGTATCGACTTTCCTTGCATGGGCTTTCTTCTGAGCACCAGAGAGATTGGCCTTGAACATCTTTTTGTTAACATGGAACGACTTTCCATGTCTCAGGGCAATCCCCTTAGCTTACATGATTTGGCCAATCACCAGACCATATCCCAGTGAGCCTCCAAACGTCCCATCCTCCTTGATGGTCTTGTTGATCACGTTCTGGAAAATACGGCTGAAGACAAAACTCAGCCCAGTTTATCTTCTTCTCTTCCAAGATAGCAGCCATCACCACCAGCTTAGTTCGAGACAGCTGGTTAAAGTCTGTAAAACTTCATATCGACGCACTTGGACACAATGTCCATCAGCCTGTGGTAATCTTTCTTAATCAAATCCTTCTTGGTCAGTATAGCGACCTTCGCAGACTGACTTCGAGGCATGGCGATTTCCTTCCAAGCGGCGGCTAGGTTAACATTTTTCTCAGCAATCTCCTTCAGCCCTTCAGTAGGCAGTTTGCAATGTTCAGCAAGGTCAGCAGCAGTGATCTTTATCTCCTTGTCATGGATAGATGAGCAAATCTCATCATCATGAACTTCAGCGTTGACATAAAACATGGCAGCTTCTTCTAAATACGTATGCAAAAACTCCATCGTGAGAAAATCCTTCAGACCAAATTTCTCGAGTTTATAAGCGATCTTCTTCACCAAGGCCTTATGAGCACCCTATTTTAGCATCCCCTCGAAGCCACTGGCGAAGTCGTATGTAGCTTCCACTTTCGTAGAAAATAACTGTTGAATAAAGCAAAAAATCTCGATTTTTTGAAGGTAGGGTTTGCACTTGCACGAGAGAGAATTTCCTTGCTTGTTGAAGACGAGAGAGTTTTTGTGAGGAGAGAGAAAAATAGGTTTTCGCTTATATTGGACTTGAAATGGTGGTTTTACGGAATTTGAATAATTAGATCAAAATCGACCGTCGATTTACCCTTTGAAACCGCATTAATTTCCTTGCATTAAATATACGACAACATTTATATCCAATCATAGGCTAAACGTGCGACTTTTGTTCGACATCATAATTATCTTTGGCGTAATCCTTAAAAACATTTTCGCTCTGACAGAAAAGACTACATTTTGTCACTTAGCTAATAAATAATTCAGCTAACTTCCAAAAATGACTTAACTCTACTTTCCTCTTCACATTAGATCACCGGTTGTCACTAACTCGTCTGACTCATTTCCGTCTTAACTATATCACTTGGCTAAAATGTGAAACTTGTTTATTTGTCATTCTCTCTTCTTTGTCTCTGTTGATTGAGCCTTCTCGAGTGTCTTAACGCAACTCGATTAACCCTAGCTCATTTTTAAGTTCTTCAAATCTCGATTCACATAGAAAGCTTAGTGAATATGTCATCTAACTGCTCATCAGTTGAGATGTATTCCAAGGTGATGTCTTTCTTTTCAACATGATCTCTTATAAAATGATATCTGACATCAATGTGCTTTGGTCTTGAGTGCAACATTGGATTCTGAGTGATTGCAATAGCACTAGTGTTATCACACATAATTGGAATTTCTCTTTCTTCTATATCATAGTCTCTCAACTATTGTCTCATCCGGAGAACTTGGGCTGCAACAACGCCCTTGACTATGTACTCTGCTTCAGCTGTGAACGTAGCTATTGAATTTTGTTTCTTGCAGAACCAAGAAACCAATCTATTTTCAAGCATTTGACAAGTACCCGATGTATTCTCCTGTCCACTCTACATCCGGCATGAGGAGTCGAAAGTCGAGTAGCTACTATCTTGAATCCTCCTTCCTTGGGATACCACAAGCCAACTTCTTGGCATCCCTTCAAATACCTTAGATTCTCTTAGTTGCGATCATGTGACTCTCTTTTGGTGCATAATGAAATCTAGCGCATACACCTACTTTGCAAAAGGTGATGTCGGGACGACTTCTTTGTTAAATGAGAGCAACGATCCAATAAGGGCTCTATATGTAGTTTGATCAACAGCTTTGCCATCTGCATCCATGTCCATTTTGACTGATGTGTTCATAGGAATCTTCACTGATGACTTCTCTTCCATACCAAATTTCTTCATTAAATCTCTGGTATACTTGGTTTGACCTATGAAGGTTCCATCCTTCAATTGCTTGAATTGAAGTCCTAAGAAGAAAGTCACCTCTCCCATCATGCTCATTTCAAACTTGCCTTGCATGAGGTTTGAGAACTTGTCACACAGCTCTTTGTTTGTGGCTCCAAAGATGATATCATCCACATATATTTGAACAAGCAATATACTCTCTCCATCTTGAATCCTGAAGAGTATTCTGTCAAGTTTTCTTTTGGCGAATCCATTGTTAATGAAACTAAGACAATGTGTCATACCATGCTCTTGGTGGTTGTTTCAATCCATACAATGCCTTCTTGAGCTTGTAGACCTTATCACCAATAGTTTTCTGCTCAAAACCTGGAAGTTGTTCAACATAGACTTCTTCCTCCAATAGTCCATTCAGAAATGCATTCTTCACATCCATTTGAAATACAGTGAAGTTCTTATGTGCAGCATAAGCAAGAAAAATCATTATTGCTTCCAATCTGGCAACAAGAGCAAATGTTTCATCAAAATCTATACCTTTCTCTTGGCAATACCCTTTGGCTGCCAGTCTTGCCTTATTTCTGACAACAAATCCTTCTTCATTCATCTTGTTCCTGAAAACCCACTTAGTACCAATAACATTTTGGTGGGTTGGCCTTTGAATTAATTCCCATACTTTGTTTCTCTCAAACTGATTCAGCTCTTCTTGCATAGCCTGGATCCAATGTGTGTCTTCCAATGCTTGACACACATCTTTAGGCTCTATTTGGAAAATAAAACAAGTGAACATAGCTTCATGATGTGCTCTGGATCTGGTTCTTATGCCATATCTGACATCTCCAATGATTAACTCAGGTGGATGGTCTCTCATCCATCTTACATCTGGTTGGAGTAAATCTGCTGGATTCAGCCGTCTTGCAGATAAGTTGTCTTGAACAGCTTCTTCATCATCATTCAGAAGACCTTCCAGTTGTCTTGGAGATTTAGCTATCTCATCATCTTCAGGGTTGAGTGCTCTCACATCTGCTTCAACATAAGGACTCTTCTACATAGTTGGCTGATTCTGCTTCTCAGCTAACTCATCAATGTCTTCTCCTTCACATTTGGCTCATCAAACACCACATGGATAGACACTTTTGTGACCATAGTCCTCTTGTTTAGCACTCTATAGGCTTTACTCTCAGCTGAGTATCCCAAAAAGATACATTTATGTGCTTTAGCATCAAATGCCTTCAAATTATCCTTGCCATTGTTGGGGATGAAGCACTTACATCCAAATATCTTTAAATATTCAACATTTGGTTTTCTCCCTTTCCAAATCTCATAGGGAGTCTTGGTTAATTACCTATAGATCATACATCTATTCTCGAGTATAGCATGTTGTATTTATGGATTCAAATTTCAAAATCTCTTAGGCAATCCAGACCCACTAACATAGTCCTTGCGGCTTCCTTGAGAGTTTTGAGCCTTCTTTCAGCTACTCCATTCTACTGTTGATTCCTTGCAGCTGATAACTCATGAGCAATACCATTTTCAACACAATACTGAGTTATAATCCCATTGACAAACTCAGTTCCCCTGTCAGATCTTATCTTTATAATGGTTTGGCTCTTCTCATTTTGAACTCTTCTCATCAGCTGAGGCACTTTCTGCAGTGTTTCCTTCTTTTTACACATAAAATTGTCCATGTATATCTTGAGTAATCATCCACCACCACTAAGGTGTATTTCTTTCCACTGATGTTGGCTGGCTCAACAGGACCAAATAAGTCTATATGCAACAGATGAAATATTCTTGTTGAAGGACTTGGCTTATTCGTGAATGATGATTTGATTTGCTTTCCCATCGACATGCATCACAGATACTTTCTTTCTTGTATCTTTTGAGTCGAGGCAATCCCTCCACAAGATGGCTCCTTGCAAGCTTGTTGATTGTCTTGAAGTTCAGTGACTTAGCTTTTTGTGCCACAACCAACCCGGATTCATTGTACTCTTTGCTAGCGACATGTGCTTGGTGTAGCAATTGACCAATCCACTATATACATGTTTTTCTGCCTTGTTCCTTGTAGTAAAATCTCATTTAATTTAGCATCCTTGATCCGCATACTCCTTGTTGAATCCCACATTATAGCATTTGTCACAAAGTTGGTTGATGCTTAACAGCATTGAAGTTGAGACCTTCAACATATGCAACATCTGTGATCTCTAGACCATTTTCTTGATGGATCATGTGCCTTCGATTTCCCTAGAGCTTCATTTCCTCCAAATATGACTTTTGCATCTTTAATCTCCTTGAATTTTGACAGATTCCTTTTATTCCCCTGTCATATGTCTAGAATGTACCACTATCCATGTAGCAGTTCATTGGCACTCACTGTTCTATGAACCCGTATTCAAGGAAATTAATTTTTAGGTACCCATACTTGTCCGGTCCTGGGAGTTAGTGTTATAAGATGCTCCTACCAACCTATAGCCGGATGATATGACTCAAGAGGATGCCATCTATCGCTTCCATAATCATAATGCACATTAGCAAATTGCTTGGGGTTTTAGGATAAAACAACATTGTTTTGTCTATATGCATGTGTGTGTGATTGAGCATTTGCTTTCTTGGGGTAATTGTGGAATTTTTGGGTGTTGTGCCTGGTGCATATGTGTCCGAGAATAGCTCTTTTGCCTTGGGAATGACCTTTGTTGAGGTTGATATCTTTGCCATTCGGCTTGTATCCCATGGGTCTTTCTTGATATTTCGGATGGTTATTACAATCGGCTTGGTTAGGATAGTTTCGACCATTCCCTTCATATGAATTTCTTTGTTGAGATCTCTAAGGGCCTTTGGTAGCTATGTTTAGCTTTCACATAGTATTTTGTTAGGATTACGCTAATGGACTTTTCTAAATTTCTTTTCGATTGTCTTCTCATCATACTCTATTGGCTTCTTTCCTTTACCTTTATATCCAAGGCCGGTATGATTGTGATTGTGTTTTGGTGTGGATGTTTGTGCAACATATGGTGTTTTGTGTTTTTGGTTTCCCTCATTTCTTGAGGATCCTTTCTCCAAAATCACTCCGGAGTTTGACTATGCACAAAGGAATTGAATCTTATGCTGTCTTATCTCCACACTCTTTTTGACTCATTATTAGTTCATCCATTGGATGCCTTTGTAAATGAGGCAATCACATTTTTAAGATCTTTTTCCCTCTTTTCAGAGTAGTAGCTAACTCTCTGTTAAGATCTTGGCATTTTTAGCCTTCATCTTGGTGATTTAAATCGGCTATTTGACTCGAGTACTCGACTCTTTGGTCACCATGAGTTTTAGCTTTTAAGGTCGTTTTCCTCATTCAAAAGTGTGTGTGAGGTTTTAATGTGCTCAAAATCTTTAATCATTTTGCCTAATGAATCATAAAGATCTGTGGGTCATGAAGTGTGTGTATCACGATCACTATCACTTGAATCGAGAATGAGATGAGTTAGGATGTACCTCATCATCTTGATCATGTTCTTTAGCCATGAGGCGAGATCAAAGCCTCTTCCTCGAAGATCACTTGAGTAGTCGGCTTCACTTTCCTTGAGTCTGCGGCTCTTTACACTTAGTTGGTTCAAATTTAAGCTAACATGGTTTTCTTCTTTTCTTGTCTTATTTCCACTGAAGACTCTTCGTTCTTCCTCATTTTGTATTTGTTGATTGGTGGATAGGAGCAGTCCCAACGACAAAGTGTCCTGGTTATCTGCTATTCCAACACGGGTTTTCGGCTCTCTAATCGGCTCTCTCGGCTCTCGATTATCACCTCTACGATAGTCGGATCTTTGATGTTCAACTCTCTTGGGTGCTTTGTCCTCCCTTGCTTTGGAAGGTGTTGAATATCTCCTCGAGATCTAACCCTTGTTTCTTTTGTAGTTCTTGTTAAAGAACTTGTTGAACCTCTTTACCATGAGAGCAATTTCCTCCTGGTCAATGGTCTCCTTTAGCTCAGCTTTCTTCCCTTCACTGGCCATCAATGCAGCTATCTTGGGTACAACTATTTCCTTCTGCTCTTTTCTTCTCAGCTCAAACTCATGGACTTTGAGATCTAAGAATAGCTCATGGTTTGATGTTTTTGAGAGGTCCATGGAGTTTCTCAGGGCCATGACCTTCATTTTTCATTCAGCTACGAGGGCTCTTAGAATCTTCATGCACGTCTCTTTTTGAGTGTACTCCTTCCCAAGAGCTGAAAGCTCATTAGTGATCTTTGTGAATCTGGCATCCAAATGATCTAGACTTTCACTTGCAAGCATTTTAAAATTTTCAATTTTTTGAACAGCAAGAATTAGTTTGTTCTCTTTGATCTGTTCAGATCCATTGCAAATCAGGGTTAGCTTATCCCATATTTCTTTGGCTGATATGCATGACTTGACTTTATTGAACATAGCCTTGTCCAATGTCTTGTAGAGAATATCCTTGGCCACATTGTGCAAGTTGTATCTCTTTCTATCTTCATTAGTCCATTCACAAGGTTTTCAACCATGGGTCGGTCAGGCTCTCCAAAGAAAGATCTTCTCCTTCAACCGGAGGTGCTCTTCTCATAGCAAAGATTAACCTTCAACATTTGCAGTGGCCCATCCTCTATCACAAGCCACATTTCATCGTGTAAGGCTGATAGGTGAGCCTTCATGTGAATCTTCCAGTCATCAAACTCTTCCACAGTAAACATAGGAATACGATTTAGATTGGCTTCCATGATAATAACTTTGAAAGACTTTGAATAACACAAGTGTTAAACTTTTTGAAAAAGATTGAGATCTAGTTCATTAACCGGTCACGGAAGGCTCAATGAACCAACCGTTATGATACCACTTGTAGGTCCCAGGGGGTGTGGTGTAAGGTTTAGAAGGGGGTGTTGAATAAACCTTACCAAATTTTCACTTTTTCGTCCTTTTAAAAATTTCAACATGAGTTGACTCAAATCGGCTAAGTCCTTGGAGGACGGCTAGGTTTGCTTTCTTGATATTTACCCACTCAACAGGACTGGCTCGAGTTGTTGATAGTATAACTTAGATCGTCGCTACCTAACACTTACCTTTTCAATTGATTTGGTTTTATACGAAATGGACGACTTAACAACCTTGTCAATTTAAATCACGTTTTTACACTTGTTTGTAGCAATGTTATTATCACCGATTGACAATTTAACTTATCGCCAGTTTTAAAAATATGCAAGTAAGTAAAGTGCTGAAAGTAAATGACACAAGCAAATTTTATAGCGGTTTGAGGATGGGGTAATTCCTCTAATCCACTCTTTTCCAACCCCTGGAGGAATCCACTAAGTAACAGATTACGTTACAAAGTAGTTCTCAGTCAAGAGACAGCCTTGATCACACAGTTGGCTTCTCCTGTGACTCAGCTTCTTCACAAGACATCTGTCTTGCTACTTCAGCTCCCTTCAAAACCTTGGAATTGATCACACAGCCTTCCAACGAGCTCGAAACTTCTGGTTCGATCCTGAACCTTACTACAACTACATCAACTTGGAGAGTAGACCCCTTTTCGTTCTTAAAACATTTTTCTCTTTAACTGGTTGAAGTATTCTTTCCTTCACATCGTGTGTTGGATCGAGTTCCTTTGAGTTTTAGGCTTGTGGAATTTCTTGATAAGCTTTTAGAGAATATTTGCAGGTTTTTTGCTTGCTTGAAAATTGCTTGTAAGATCGGTAACCTTTTCTCAAATGCTTCCTCAGCCTTTTATAGTGCTCATTTGAAAATTTGTCTGTTGAAAAGATAGGCTATTTTCAAATGACACTTTCTTGTTCGTTGGCTTGTCTTTTCTTGACCTGCAGCATTGTGATGTTGACCCTTCCTCGTATTAAATGGCTCTGCAGCTTTTCAGGGCCTGACACAAGCTTTAGTGTTTCCCATTGGTTTATTCTTTTTGCATATTTAAGGCCAAACACTTTAAGATGGCCGCTTGGACTTATTAATATATCGACTAATATCCTTGACTTCCTTCCGACGGATCAATGTCAGTCGACTTGACTTGACTATTGCGTATACCATTTTGGCTTGAGTAAATATTGCCAGTGCTCAAAACTATTAGTGCTTTTGGATGTTTTTAAAGGAAACTCCCTTTTGTTCGACCGTCCATGCTTCTTTCCTTCATATCTTTGCTCGTACCTTGTCTTTTGACATATCATTTGGAATGTGCTATCACCTTTTGTCCAATTTAGCTCCATTTTACGCAAAATTCACAAGAGTCTGTGCACATCACGCCCAACAAAAGAAACCAAGTAAAATACACTAAATATATACATGCAAATGCATCAATTATATATTAAAATAAGCCCTTAAATGCACTTATATTTTACACGTATCAAAATCCCCCAAACTTAAACTATTGCTCGTCCTCGAGCAAATTAAGAAAAAAATAATATAAAGGGGTACAAAGAACACACAAGAACATTATAAATATTTAATCTCATTCGACTCACATCTGAGTAAACCATGCAATTCATTATCAAGAAGTCATCAATCACATGTTTGGCATAATTAATACTCTTTCGGGTACTTGACATCGCGACTCACAAGTAAGCAGTGTATCACTCATCTCTTAAAGTGTTTCGGAAGTGTTAACTCTAACTCAATTCATTGAGTGTAGAACTACCATAGGCTTGCAAATCGTCTAACATCTCTACCATTTTATTGTGCACAATTTAAGAATCAAAAAGGACTTTTCATTTGGTTGTAATGTAGGCTCTTTGGTAAGGGTAGGGAAAATTTGGATTAAGTGACTTGACTCGAGCAAAAAGAATTTATGCACATAGACTTGCAACTCACCAACCCAATTTCATCTTAAAATTATTTTTACAAGATATTTTCCTTTTTCAACTCAACTCCACCCTTTTTCTCCCTTTTCATTATTAGGCCTTTTTGCCTTCTTTTTTTTTCTTTAGCCTCAAACTATCAATTTCTCACAATTTCCAGAATTTTTTTCATTCTTTTCTTTCTTTCTTTGGCTCGATTTTTCTCTCTTTCTTTTTCAGAGTTTTTTCTTTATTTTTCGAGCTACATTATTCTTTTATTCACCTATTCATTGCTCATCCCTCATTCTTTCGCCAACTTTCTCTCTTTTTCACAATTTCACCACATCTCCCCCAAACTATTCATCTTCTATAAGCTCAAGTAATTTTAGGGATAAAAATCATTTTTTTCAAGTTTAAAGATAAAAAATGTGGCTAACAATAAAAAATTAAGGCTCAAAAGTGGCTAACTAGGGAATCATGAGTTCATAGGTAGGCTTTTTAGGCTAAGTAGGCTAAACAAATATGGCCTTAAATCATTTTCAAAAATTTCACACACACATGGCTTCAATGAAGATACCAAAGCAAGTTCTAGAATTCTAACATTCATGAATGACACACTCAAGAAAAATATTGTATAAGATAAAGCGGGTTAAAGGCACAAAAAGCTCATAGCTTATTTTTTAGCATCATGCTCAAATACCCAATTTTCTTAATTAATGTCAAACAAATAAAAGACATCTCCTCAACAATTCATCGTATTATTCACAAAAATATGTCATCTATAAAATTAAATGCTCATAGTAAAACCATACAAAAGCTTTATACTTTTTGAAATCTTGATCCAAAATCACACAAAAGCAATTAAACGTCTTAAAAAATAAACATGCAAATATAAAAATAAAATCAAAATCAAAAATTTTAAAAAATTAATGCAATTTTTTTACGCTCTACATGCAATCCTAAATCCAATGCAAAATGCAACAATACTAATTTACGCATTCTTGACAACTCCCCAAACTTAAAATATCTTTCATCCAAAACATATGAGGAAATTATCGAAAGAAAGAGGAATTCGTAAAAGTCTTTACCTGGATCGTCTTGCCTGGTAAAGTCGGAGCTTGTCCGTCAAATTTGAAATCGGGAGCGAACACACGGTCGGGCCGTGTCGTCCCACACGCTGTGTGTGCGTCATTATGTCCTTTTTTTTTTGTTAATCGGAGTTTGTGGCGATCGCAATGCCTCTTGGCTTGCCTCCCACAAAGTCTTAAGTTTTACGTCTTGATCGGACTTGATTTCTAATATCACCACATGTCGTTGAATCATCGGTTGAAATCCTTAAGCCCTCATATTTTGTACCATCCATCGGGACGAATGGCATTGCCTTTGTTTTCTAGGATTAAGTTCTGTATCGCTTGGGAATTTGCTCTTTTGATGTTGGCCTCTCACTGCAGGAGCGATTTGGGCTACTTTTGTCTCCAGAGATTTGACTCTCACATTCAAGTTAATGTACGGGCCGAAAGAACTACCCATAAGAGAAAGTGGTGCAATGGGGCCAAGTAGAGGCGAGACTCTTGGGCCCCAGTGGAGTTGGGCGAGGTGTGGGGACCTCGTCATCAGGTCAAGACGCCGAGGGAGAACGGGGCGTGGGAGGAGCACAGGGTCCAGCTCGAAGGCCTCCAAAAAACACCACCGGAGATTGGACTGACACTGAGCAAAATAGAATTCTCTGCATGCTGATCCAGGCCAAGCTAGATGCATTTTATAGGATTTACGAAAATCCAGATACGGTGTGTTTTTTGTTGGCTGATCCTAACAATGTGCCTGAACACCCGCCGATGGGATGCACTGGAATAT
Organism: Rehmannia glutinosa; assembly: GCA_016081115.2. Lineage (NCBI taxonomy): Eukaryota > Viridiplantae > Streptophyta > Magnoliopsida > Lamiales > Orobanchaceae > Rehmannia > Rehmannia glutinosa. The sequence goes on along the minus strand of CM071932.1, from coordinate 42,121,948 downwards.
ACTCCCGTGGCCTCCAATATGGGTTGAGGTTTCTCTTCCTAAAGCAATTAGAAAATGGTTTGGGAGGTGGAAACATTCTACGCCCCAGTGCATCTCTCTCTCTTCGGAAAGGTTGATTGGGTTGGTCATCCTCTTCCATAGACATCATTTCCCAGGCCCATGTTCGACGTGATCAATGAGCTCTTCTTATGGAAAGCCACCGAAGCGACCAAAAGGGAGATCGTTTGGGTGCAACTGCCTGGTGACTCGACACTGGTACTCGGATAATCTAGTTGAAGGCCTTCCCGAGTCCTTGAAGGACTATAAGGATAAGTGGTTTTAGGTTGATGGGGAGTAGATGAGCTTTGGGAGAAAAGGCGGCGATGCCTCTCCCACCTCAATTTTATATATGATTTTTCGTAAGTATCTTTCTCGATTCCTTACTTTTTCCGAGAAAATTCTAATCGTTAATTATTTATTTCTTGTGTAGAGAACCGATTTTTCGAGAATGGCTCTCCATGTAGAGTTCTTGGAGAGACTTGAAAAGATCAAGGGGACTTCAAAGATGAGCCGATAGATAAAGACTTTGACCTTGGGCGCTAATTTTATCCAAGCGGTCTATGCCATAATCCACTAGCTCCCTCGGACACGAGCCAAAGCGAGGCTCGGGATCCGGAACGGAGAAGGCGAGCAGAGGGATGAGCCTCAAGAAACCAAGCAGAACGAGAACCCTGGTAAAAGTACCCATCCATTTCATGTATACATTGTTTTTCTTTTTGCAAGTTTTAATACCCTTGTCATTTTGCGCGACTCCTGGAAGCCAACATGGACGTCATGGGCCTCCTTAAAGTGGTGAAGAAAAGTGGCTTGAGACCTGCTAAGAAGACTTCCAAGCGGAGAGAAAGAGATCCGAGGGGCAAGAGGAAAGTCGGGCCGAGACAGGAAGAGCCCATGAGGAAAAGGAGAGGATCTTGGTCGAGATCTCGGGGACCAAGTACACTCCTAGGGTGGAGCCCATTATCCTTCTATCTGGAACAACCGATGTCCCAGGGATGACGTTCTCACGATGACTGGGACTGAGGGTCACTTTGTTCCTCCCAATCAAAGTGGGGATTGTAAGTCCAAGCGGCTACGATAATCTAGAGGGGTGAATAGATTATCTCCATCTTTTCGATTTTGCCCTCTTTTTTCGAACCGAATGCTCAAAGACAATATAAAGGTGCGGAATGTAAACAGCACACGATGATTTAAAGAGGTTCAACCCACCTAGGGCCTAATCATCTACCACCCCAGTATATCCGAGATGGATTTCAAAAAGAAAAAAAGATTTTATTAATTACCAAAATTAATACAACACCAACTTACAACACCTTGAAGAGCACCACACTCTTCTTCAACACCACCTTTGAGATTACCACAATCTCTCTTGAAGATTACCACAATCTCCAACGGCACCTTGTGAAGATTACCACAATCTTCAACCTTGAAGAATACCAAATTCTTCAACACCTCAACAAGAAGATTACCACAATCTTCTCACACCTAACACCTAGATCACCCAAGTGTGTTCTTACCACAAGAACACTCACAAGGATATCTTGTGTTGAATGATTACCCAAAAATCCAAGATTACAACTCGATAATGAATTATACAATTGAGTGCAAGTGTAATCAAGAATAGCCTAGACCTCAAGGATGTGAAAGTGATAAGCTAGGCAAATTACAACAAGAATAATAACAATGGAAGACCAAGTGTTTGCTTGAGTAAATCTTGTTGTGTTGTGTTGTTCTCTCTTCTTGTTGTGCTTCAAATCTTCCACTATTTATAGGAGATGATTGATACTTGATAGGCTCCTCTTGGAATCTGATATCTACAAAAAAAAATTGCAATTAAAATCAAGATTATAGCTGTTAGAAATCAATCCCACAATTTAGGGAAAAGCTGTCTGCTTCACAACGGTTAGAAATTTGCTGTCAAGCCATAGGGCAACCGGTCGCGCACAAATAGATGTTTGAAAATGAGAATACACATTTACACCGGCTCTCCACGTCTACCTCGACCGGTCGACCCTATGCCTCAACCAGTCCCCCTCATGGGTTTGGAAGAAAGAAAACGTTCTGTTTCAATTTTTGCTCCCAGTGCGGTCTCCCTATATGGGAGACCGGTCGACTGCCGTTGCCCTATAGGCGACCGGTTGCCTGACCATTTTCTCGCAAACATGAAGTTTTGTTTTCCTCAACTTTCAGTACGGGTTGCCCTATACCGGCGACCGGTTGACCTCAAAACAAAAGTGTTATCCAATTTTATATCGAAAATAAACTTCAAGAAATACTCCGAAAAATAGTGAAAATATTTTAGACCGATCGGGAGTATTAGGACAACATTTAGAAATATTGTTTTGGTGTAAAAATACATTAACAGAAAATCATTAAAAGTTTTGTCCAATTTTGTCGAAAATAAAACTTGAAGAAATACTCCGGAAAATATTAAAATCATTTTAAATCATTTAGGAGTATTTGGACAACCTTTAAAACCATTGTTTTGGTGTAAAATCAAAATCATCAAAATCATGATAAAACCATTTATCAAACAATCTCCCCCTTTTGATGATTACAAACCAAAACAATTTTAACGAGGTCGATTTTGAAAACACAACAATTTTACTCTATTAAAGAGAACTATCCGATGTGAGCGATAACATTCCATGCAATAAAAAACAAGGATGGGAGTAGAGATATTCAAACACATATAGCAAATGCTCCCCCTATCAACATGCACATCAATAGTAATATAGAAGAACTTAAACATAAGCTAAAATCTTAGCTTTTCGATATTGAGCTTAAGTATCAATAACTTAAAAGCTCCCCCCACAAAGAGACATCATTAGAAACATATATACGTCCATACTACAACCAATGGACCAAGAATCATATACAACATATGGCTTTAGGAAGCCATAGCTTATAACTTCTATTTGTTAAGCTTATTTTAGCTTCTTTGAGCTAAAGAGCTTATAACCTGTTTCTCCCCTTTGGAATCATCAAAAGAATGTTAGCACGATAAATACATCATATATTCTTATCAAAGTGCGCAAGTAAACCAATGTATCAAGCTATTTGAACATTGAAGCTTTTAAACCAAATATGAGGGAAGAGTCGAATCATACGACTTGTAGAAGCTTATGAAAGATCATTTGATAAGCAAAACATGATCTCTATAAATATATAAGACTTTTGAAATCGAGAGAATCATGTAGGTGATGAATTTTTCATTGAAACGTTTTATCGAACACTTGGCGGGCGTCAAAAATTGAAAGAGATATATATAGCCCTTGTAAATGAAATCAAGCCAAGTTTTTCGTCACAAAATGCGATTTAATAAAAATCATACATCAACAATCAATAAGCTCATTATAAACATATACAAATCTCATCAAGAAAATACATATATGTCAAGTTCTCAAGGGTTCAACCCAATTGAGATAAAGAAGTAGAATTATTACCATTTAATCGGTGAATATGAGCAATGATGATGATAATCGAGCCTAAATACATCCAATATATGAAATGTATGCAATAAAACAAATTTGGAGTGAAATTTGTGTGCAATTACGAAGGGGACGAAAAATGAACAAAATAAGCCAAAATAGCTAAGTCGGAAATGAACCATTTTTAACCAAAAATCGTCGAGCGGCGCGGTCCGAGGCATGGGCGACCAGTTGAGCTTGTGGGCGACCATTCGCCCCCGCCCTGCGCTGGCACTATTTTGGTTACGTTTTTTGAAATTCAATTTGATCCAAAATTCGATTTTTCGCCCTAAGTTTTAAAAACGTGCAAAATGCAAACGTAGACCTCATTCAATATACATTATGTCATAATCAAGCTCGAAATGAGGTAAAATACTCGTCGGTGAGCGATTAAAAGATCCGCGAGTTATCCTTGAGACGGAATTAAACACATCATCAAGTTTTTGTTAAAACATGCAATCCCCTTTAAAAAAATATCGAATCTTAATATGTTTAGTTCGATTATGACGAACCATATTTTGAAAAATAAAAGTTACACCGGACTTGTTATCCCGAAAAATAATAACGTCTAAAAACTTTGGATTAACAAGTCATAAGAAGAAGTGTCTTTCAAATATTTGAAAATTTCTTTTAACAGCACTTTAATGAGATTCGTTGGGATAGTGTTTGAAGTCGAGCATATAGACATAAGGCATATGGAATGTCGAGTCTAGAGAAATAATACAAGAAAACATACCTCGAATTTGTTTGTCGCCCGATATGCCTTTCTCAACCTTTGTCAATCTTTAGCCATAGAGGTTAAGATAGTTCTTCTTTCTTCATCAATGCTTAACTCCTTCAAGAGTTCTTTTGAAATATAACCATCTTCTTGGCATTGAATAATTAGTAGTCCAAGCAAGAAATTGAACTTCCCCATTATGCTCATCTCAAGCTTACTTAGTATCAACTTAGAAAGACATCTTGCACAAATATTCATTAGTAGCACCAAAGATAATATCATCAACATAAATTTGCACAAGTAAACAATATTGCCCTTTTTCAAAACAAGAAGTGTAGTATCAACTTTACTTTTTGTAAAATAATTTTGCAAAGATAGCTAAGTCTATAAAACTATATACGGGGTACTTGAATCAACCGTACAAAGCCTTTTATAAAAAATCATTTGGCCTAAAAATTTAAACTCCGATAGACTTCTATTTGAATAAAACCATTTAGAAAATTGGATTTAACATCCATTTGGTAAAGCTTGAAATTTTCTTAAAACTAGAATGGGCTAGTAAAATGCAAATAACTTCTAAAAGAGCTATGAGTGCAAATATTACATCAAAATCATTACCTTCTTCTTGAAAATACCTTCGAGCTACTAACTCGCTTGCCTTAGTTCGACCAATGTTGCCTTGGTCATCGAGTTTGTTCCGAATACCCTTTTTGTCTTCTTCATTACTATCATCATAGGGCATCCAATTGATCTAAGGTGTTCATAATAGAACATTTACATCTAAATATTTTGAGGTAACAATATTTGGAGTACTTCGTTTCTCATCTACACAACTAAACAAACTCATCACCTAGACGCTTATATAAGCAAGAAAAAATAGCCCAAGTGTAAAAATATGCCTCAATCATCAATCACAAAATATCTTGCATAAGAGCATAGTAGAAATAGACACAATATATATAGACCATGAAGCAAGAAACACATACTATGCATTTAGAATATCATCAAGAGTCTAATAAATCATGCAAGTTTAAATAAGCTTAAGAAAGCTATAAAGGTCTCTTTTGAAATTAGAAAATCCGATAGCATATAGTTGAGACCTCATTTAAAAGTATTTGAACAAGAGTTGACAAAGCAAATATGTGCAATCAAATATCGAAAAGTGCCTTTCAAAAAATCTAAAAATCCTCTTAATGGCACTTGTATGAAATACTATGAAAACAAGCACATATAGGCACATGGCAATACATATATCGAGTCTATAAGAGTAAGAATAACACAAGTAAACGTACTCGATAATTTATGCCTTTCTTGACAAATAATGACGTAAATGGCCATTTGTGAAAATATGTAAATCCTACACATTCTTAAAACAAATCTAGCACAAATCATAATGATAAAAGTGTAGGCTAAGAGATATCGCAAGTAAGCTCATGCCATAAAAATCCATAAGAGATGATAACACACTTTAGTCTACAAAAATGCACAAGAGTTTTAAAAACATCATATAAGGTCTTCTTTTAACACACATATATATTGAAGACCTTAATTTAAAAAAGAATAATACTTGAAAACTCATGTTGTAATAAAGACACAAAAAAATATGCATAATAATAAAATACAATGCGTAATTAACTAGGAGATACGGGTTACCAATTCGCCATTTCCATGGGTTGTGTCGTTCCCATTGTTGATGATATCTTCCCCGAGAAGTCACTTTGTTGATGATGACTTCTTTGATTGCTCCATTTCCAAGGTTTGTTGCTTTCCCATTGTTGAAAGTCTCTTCTTCTTTGAAAATCATCTTGTTGATGATGTCTTTGCCATTTCCAAGGATTGTGTTCTTCCCATTTTTGATTATACCCTCTTCTTGGAAATTGGCTTTGTTGAGAATAGTTTCTCCTTCTTTGATCAAATGAAATGGTCATTTGATGCCTTCTTGGCATGAATTTTCTTCGATCATTATTTCGCCGGGTACCTAATATGACATTATTTTGTGGTACCCTCAAGTGTTTGGGTCCTTTAGGATTAGCTTTGAGACTTTTAGGTCTCCAATAATGATTAGAGCTATTTCTAGCCCGACAAGTATTAGCCGTATGACCCTTTTTACCGCAATAGAAGCATGTAATAATTCTAGGAGCATAATGACCAACATGCTTAGAGACTTGATTCTTTTTCATATGATTGACAACATTAAGCTTATGATCAAGTTCTAGTTTTGAATTATCACAACAATCAACAATTTCATCCAGACTCAAGTCGGATTTAGATAAATCCTTTTTCATGCAATTAATATCCTCAACAAGAGTACTATTTTCTTTTTTCAAGGTTTCTAACCTTGTCAAGTGTGGTGGTGTGAGCACATGATAGTGATTCATAGGAGGTAAATAAACTATCCTTATCTTTTTTCAAAACATTGAATTCCTTTTTCAAATTTTTGTATTTAACGAGTAAGCTTTGGAATTCATTTTGAAGTCCATTATAATCATTTTGCAAATCACTATAATCATTTTGTATGACAATACCATAAGAAGTAGGGTTTAAGACATGCCTCGTTTTCTTCTTCGATGCCCATAAAACATTTTTCGACTTCATCATCGGAAGTTGTAAGAGGCTCATCCCATATGGTTGGATTTGATGTTGTATCCATTTGAGAAGTAGATGCTTTTGAGTTGCTCCTATCATTTGCAAATACTCCATAGATGGCTTCTAATTTTTGCCATACTTCATGTGCCTATCGAATTCCTACAACATGATCAAATTCCAAAGTGGTAAGTGAACAATGTAAAATATTAAGAGCTTTACCATTTAAGGAAATGGTTTTCTTCTCTTTATCGTTAAGCTCTTTGAAGCCTTTGGAGGTGTGTGGTGTGTCCTTCGTCGGAATAGATTCTCCATTGATGACGGTGTTCCAAATATCGAACCCGAACTTTGTAAATAGCATTCCATTCTTTCTTTCCAAAATATATAATTTTTGGAATCAAATAGATGTGGCTTGGTGGTGGAGGTACTTGTAAGGTGAGCTTCGTTAAGTAGCCGACGATCGTTCCTCATCACTCGCGATGTGAAACAAGCTTGCCAAAAGCGTTTGTCTCTCGATACCACTTGTAAATCCAAGCGCTCACGATAATCTGCAGGGGGTGAATAGATTATCTCCATCTTTTCGATTTTGCCCTCTTTTTCGAACCGAATGCTCAAAGACAATATAAAAGGTGCGGAATGTAAACAAAGACACGACGATTTAAAGAGGTTCAACCCACCTAGGGGCCTAATCCTCTACCACCCCGAAGATATCCGGGATGGATTTCAAAAAAAAAAGATTTTATTAATTACCAAAATTAATACAACACCAACTTACAACACTTGAAGTGCACCACACTCTTCTTCAACACCACCTTTGAGATTACCACAATCTCTCTTGAAGATTACCACAATCTCCAACGGCACCTTGTGAAGATTACCACAATCTTCAACCTTGAAGAATACCAAATTCTTCAACACCTCAACAAGAAGATTACCACAATCTTCTCACACCTAACACCTAGATCACCCAAGTGTGTTCTTACCACAAGAACACTCACAAGGATATCTTGTGTTGAATGATTACCCAAAATCCAAGATTACAACTCGATAATGAATTATACAATTGAGTGCAAATGTAATCAAGAATAGCCTAGACCTCAAGGATGTGAAAGTGATAAGCTGTGCAAATTACAACAAGAATAATAACAATGAAAGACCAAGTGTTTGCTTGAGTATATCTTGTTGTGTTGTGTTGTTCTCTCTTCTTGTTGTGCTTCAAATCTTCCTCTATTTATAGGAGATGATTGATACTTGATAGGCTCCTCTTGGAATCTGATATCTACAAAAAAAATTGCAATTAAAATCAAGATTATAGCTGTTAGAAATCAATCCCACAATTTAGGAAAAGTTTGTCTGGCACGCCAACGGTTAAATTTTGCTATCAAACCATAGGGCAACCGGTCGCGCACAAATAGATGTTTAAAATGAGAATACACTTTTTACACAGGCGGCATGGTCGGCCGACGTCTACCTCGACCGGTCGACCTATGCCTCAACCGTCCCCCCCCGTACGGGTTTGGAAGAAAAAGAAAAACGCTCGCTTCATTTTTGCTCCCAGTGTACCGGTCTCCCTATAGGCGACCGTCGACGGCAACGGCCGATTTGCCCGACCATTTTCTCGCAAACATGAAGTTTTCTTTTTCCTCAACTTTCGTGCACGGGTTGCCCTATACTACGGCTGACCAACCTCAAAACAAAAGTGTTATCCAATTTTATATCGAAAATAAACTTCAAGAAATACTCCGAATAATAGTGAAAATATTTTAGACCGATCGGGAGTATTAGGACAACATTTAGAAACATTGTTTTGGTGTAAAAATACATTAACAGAAAATCATTAAAAGTGTTGTCCAATTTTGTCGAAAATAAAACTTGAAGAAATACTCCTGAAAATATTAAAATCATTTTAAATCATTTAGGAGTATTTGGACAACCTTTAAAACCATTGTTTTGGTGTAAAATCAAAATCATCAAAATCATGATAAAACCATTTATCAAACGAGGATGACCTTGCGGCGGATGGTGATGGTGGCCGAGGCCGCATGTGGTTTGTGGAGTTTACCAAATGCTCCACCCCAATTGACGAGCAGATACTAGCCCATCCCGAAGCTGGACGAGCTGCTAGGGATGTCCCGGCTTGGGCAAGGACCACATGGATTGAAAACTTTTGCCAGGGTAACGGCTGGGAGGAGAAGATGCAGTACAACATGGGCCTTTCGGGTCAGATCATTGGGACCATATGACATGCAATGGGTGAAGGGCGCGAGCTGGAGTTGCATCATAAAAATATGTTGAACGCTCATGACCTCTGTCTTGGTGTCCAAGAGTCTCTGAAAGCGGCGAGTTAAGGAGGCCGAAGAGGGACGATGTTGCGGGAAGGCCGATCAGGATGTTGCGGCCGCCAAGACGAGTTTGAAAAAGACGGAGGAGGTCCTTTGCCAACAAGTCAAAATGCTAAAGGTGGACGCGCCAGCGCATGGAGGAATACACTAAGCGCAGGAGGGTTCTCGAAGTAGCCGGAAGAGGCCGTCGGGAAGGCCGAAGCAGGCGCCGTAAAAGCCTCTGACAATCTCGACATGTGGTTTCATGTTCACCTGTGCTCATGCTGCAGGCATGGATGAACTTTTGGGGGAGCTCAAGAAGGGCAAGACTGTTGCTCAACTCGAGGATGAGCTCAAAACCCTTCCAACTGAGATTGAGGAGGTGAGACCACTATACCCAGAAGTTGTTGACTCAAAGGAGGGAGATATCGAGGCCGAGGAAGAGAACGTTGTAGAAGTGGCATCTAGTGGGAAGCCACTCGACCAGGCCCCTTTCTGACACAGCACCGCCACCGATCCGTCTGTCTAGGCCCTTTAGGGTGTTTTTTATTTTCTTGCGATTTTGTAATCGTCCCCGAGCCAAACTGTTATAAATATTTTGTCTTTAATGGAATTTTTCTTTTCAGCTCTTTCAGTTCATATTTGCTTAGATTTGTACTCCTTTAATTTTCTTTGTCATGTACTCGGTGTTTAGTCGAGATGCTCAATTTGACATGGTCGGTGCTAGGCCGAGATTAGTAGAATGTAACAAAAATTATTAAGTAATGTTCTCGTTACTAGGCCGAGGTTAATAAGATGCGATGATTGTTAAGTAATGTGCTCGGAGCTAGGCCGAGACTAATAATATGAAAATTGTTAAGTAATGTGCTTGGAGCTAGGCCGAGCTTAATAAGATGAAAATTATTAAGTAATGTGCTGAGATCTAGGCGAGACTAATAAGATGAAAATTGGTAGAGAAAGAGACAAGTAATTTGCTCCTCTTTGTCGAGAACACATGTTTTATTGATAATACCTCTTCAAGTAAATTACATTCCAAGGGTGATTGAATTTTTCTCCATTTAAATATTTGAGCTATCATATGCCCCATTCTGCAAAACTGTGTTGATTCTGTAAGGTCCTTCCCAGGTCAGTAGTGGACCAGGTCACTTCCAATAATTTTCTTCAAGACTAAATCACCTACCCTGGAATTTTCTTTCCCTCACTTTGGAATTATGATATCGTTCACTTTTTTGTTTGTACACTGCGTTTTTCATCTCTGCGCTGCACCTCTTCTCATCTAACAAATCCAGCTCAGCTCGCAAGGTAGTTTCATTTGCATCCTCAGAAAATTGGCAACTCAAAAGGTTGGAGCACCAGCTTCATCCTTTAAGGAAAGACTCAACTGTCGGTTCAACTGGTAGACTTGGCTTCTTTACTGACTTGACTGGCAGTTCTACATCCTTTACACACTTGTCCCTCAGTTGGCTCTCTTTCAGTAGAGTCTGTGCCTTCCATATTGACCATACTCAGCTGACACACAGCTGGGTCTTCACTCTAGTCTTAGTTGACTTCTTGCATTCTTCGACATAGCCGACTTCACTCGAAATTATGCGATCTATCTATTACAAAGTAGGAATACAAGGAAAATGGGGTGCCAACTTGCTATTCTAAGTTTTACATGGTATCATCAAAATATTAACAATAAATTTCCTAACAAAAGCTGATAGAGATCCGTTGTCAACACAAGTCAAGGTTTTGCTGGAAATAGGCTAGTGTCAAATGCCGCCAATAAAGTTGTTTTTCTTTGAAAGAGTGCAAAAGCAAGGAACCAATGGGATGTACCAAAACTCAGAGAGACCTAGGAAAGGTTGCGAGCATTAAAATTATGGTATGATCGTCATTAATGCTTGCAAGGACAATACATGCCAACAACCTACGAGTGGGATTTGAAATATATGTCTATCTCTTCAACGGACATATTTTCGAATCTTCACTATAAAAGGCTAAGGAAGCAAGTGAGAGAATGTAACCAAGTTATTTACGAATTACAAGCAATCAAGCATTCAAGCAAACCCGCAAATTCTCTCAAGCTTTAAAAGATATTCCTCAATCCGAAAATTGAAGGAACTCGATCCAACACACTCATCAAGCATAGAATACTTCCTCAAGTTGAAGAGAAAACTGTTTGAAGAACAAAAAGGGTCTACTCTCCAAGTTTGAAGGAGAAGTAGGAAGGTTCAAGTTCGAACCGTGACTTGGGGCTTGTTGGAAGGCCGTGTGATCAATTTCGAGGTTCGAATGAGCTAAAGTAGCAAGACAACCATTTTGTGAAGAAGAAGTCGAGTCCCAGAGCAACGATCAGTGATCAAGGCTGACTCGGACTGTTCACTACTTTAAATACAGATCACATTACTTGTGGATTCCTCCAGGGAGTTGGAGAAGAGTGGATTAGAGGAATTACCCCATCCTCGAACCACTATAAATTGCTTGGTCATCTTTACTTACAAGACTTTATTTTCTTGCACATTATTTATATATCTTTGGTAAGTTATAATTGTTAAACTCAATGATAATAACCTTTGCTAAAAACAAGTGTTGAAAAACAAGTTTAAAACATCAATGGTGAAATGTCTTCCATTGAACAAAAAACCAAATCAATCAGAATTTAAGTGTTAGTTGATCCCGGTGAGTTATACTATCAACAACTCGGTCAGTATGTTGAGTGGGTAACTTTGTTTGAAAGTAAGCCAACGTAGTTGTCGCTCATGGACTTAGCTGATTTGAGTTAACTCAAAATATTTAAATGGACTAAATCGAAAATTTGGTAAAGGTTTATTCACCCCCCTCTAAACCTTAGTACTCACCCTTGGGACCGTCCGTCATTCCGGGAAAAACACCCATATATTACACTTTTGGAAGCACTTTACACCTCACTTGGTTCTCGAGTTTGGTTTTGGTGTTACAACACCTCATATCATACTTGGTCTTTAAATGTCGATATGGTGTTACAACACCTTTGGCAAAACAACATGCGTTGTGGTTCAAAGATGTAAAATGGTCATACCCCCAAAATCTCTATATCCGTTGGAATTCTTAAAAAATATTCCAACACATTTTGCTATAGTCTCTACAAAGACTTTCTCAGATTTAGATTCAGACTTTCGATTGTATTCTTCGATCATAAATCAAACAATTAGGTCACTAATCCAATTTCCATCCATTCTGCATTTAGGAATTTACGGAATTTTTCAACATATTAACAACATCTAAGGATAAGATAAAAACATGATTTTCCTTCATCTATTAGGAATGAAACTAGTTTTTGACCCGTGCATCACACGGGAAGTGTTGTATTCAATTATATAAATTGAATGCATATAAAATGTACAATCTATATGTAATATAAAACACTTACATATATCAAAAAATCATGTACTATGTTACATATATATTGCATAAACACATCATTCCATTTAGTTGCTTCCCATATTTGTTTGACATGTGTTTTTCCGATTGTCTCGTGTATTCTATCCCCCGACAATGAGTAAATTTAAATTTAAATTTAAAATTAATATTGGCTAATTGGTTGCTATTTGTATTTGCATTATTATAAACAAACAAATAAGTATATCATACTTCATCATCATGGATAACTGAGACCCCATATTGTGTATTTGTATTTTGTCATTGGGACGTTGGCCTCTCATAGACATGCACAAGCGGAGTTTCATAAACTCTTTGTATTTTTCATCATATTTAAGTCTTTGGCAAGGGTCAACATTGGGGCCATGTTTTAGATTGAATGTTAATTTCTTATGTGATGACTTTCGACTAAATCGAAGTTATGCAAGAATGAATATGATTTGCATCAAGTCATATATATAGGAGAGCCAATGAGAATATTTAATGGTGGTTTGATAGGCTAATTGAATTATTTTTTTCCTTTCAATTTTGTTTGATATATTTTTCTCGTGTTTGAATTATTTTTTTAGTGTTATATTAGTTTTTATTTAACCACGATTTTGAAGTTGTGTATAATTTAATATTTAGATTTTAAATTTTCGATTATGCCACCAGATTTTGAGTTTTATGGAAATTATTCATTAATTTTTTAATTTAACCAAAAAGTTGCATAAATAAATAAGTATTTTTGTATAAATATTTCGATATTAGAACAATGATATCATTGTATAAATATACGAATAATGTTGGTATTATATATACGATTCATTGAATATCACACATATTTATGGCAAGTAGTAATTATAAATTTTTTTTTCAATAAATCAATATTATATTGGTCTAATTATGAAAGTATGCGATCACCTAAATTAGAAATTAAAAACGAACAAATAAATTCGCAAGTATTATATTAGATATTATTTGATCTAATAGAAAAATAAATAAAATATTTTAGTTAGGAATATATAAAATCTCAAAATATAAATTTTAGAAATTAAAAATTATTTTTACATTACCATTTTTATGATGCAATTTATTTTTGTGCAAGAATTATATATGATATTATCTAATTTAGCAGTAATATAAATAAAATATTTTAGTTAGGAATGTATGAAGATAAAAATTTAAGAAATTAAAATTGATCTTTATTTAAGTATGAAAAAATAATAATTGTCAAAATTATGAGATCACAAATGTTACCATTTTTATGATTTAGCAATATAAGGTAGAAATTTGGATATATATAAAATTGAAAATATAAGAACCAAGCAAAATTAAAGCAAATGTAACTTGTTGTCAATATTACCCAACGTTTTTTTATTTTACATAATTCAATTATTTTGTATATTAAATCAAAATATGCGGAAAAAATAATTAATTTTATTACTTATATATATATATATATGGGTGTCAAAGTGAAGATCGTAAAAAATAATTCATTTGATATATTATATGGTTAAAAAAGAGGATAAAAAGAAAAACATTATTTAAAAAGTTTCAAAAAAATAAAGAAAATACAAATATAAATAATTAATGCATTATACACATAAATTTAAAAAATAATTTTATAAAATTATAATTAATGGACAACCAAAAATATCATTTCAATAGTAATCAATATTTTTATATTTTTATTATTCATAATATTTATAAGTTACTTTCTTTATATATGTATTTATATATATAATGTTATGTATGAATATATGTAATATATATGATATTTGGATACATATTTTGAGGTATTTTTTCCAATTAATGTAAGTATTTTTTAATTAAATTTAATCAACTCAAATACAATTCTATATAATTATGAAGAAATGGGCTATGCCCGAATAACAACTATACATATATTAATATTAATATATAAATTGATGTCCAATAGCCCGAATATACAAATTGATGTCCAATAACCTGAATGCATAATTTTTAAAGTCCATTATAAAATAAAAGTTTGAGTAAATATATGTTATATTTTTATTTTGTATATTTATTTTTATTTTATATATGCAATATGGGAGTCAAATCAAGATCATGTAAAACGGCGATTAATTTGATATATTATACGTCAAAAACGGATCAAAAACGAAAAACTTATTAATTTTTTTTTTAAAAAAGGATAAATATGACAATTAATCTACACACGAGATTTGGAAAGCTAATTTTTAAATCATGTGTTGTCATTATATATATATATATATATTCCGAAATATTTCGCTAATTATCAATATTGACTTTACATACTCTAATTATATCTTACTATTGGAAGGTTGGTTTTATGGGAAATATTTTTGAGGTACTTAGTTATAAGTGACTCTCTTATTATATATATATATATATATATATATATATATATATATATATAGAGAGAGAGAGAGAGAGAGAGATTCTATCCTAATTTGATTTAAAAAATATGGACTGTAAAAGGATAACTCTTGAATTATAAATATTAACACATGATAATTATCATAATTAAGATAATTATGATATAGACAATAATAACTAAAAAATGGGATATGTAATATATACTACTAATTCAGTAGCAAATTTGCATAAAATATACAATAATCTAATAATATATATGCAACAACATTACATAAAAACATTCAGTAATATCTTTCTAATTAAGCAATAACATTACACAAAACATGTAATGATCCAATACTAAATATACAACAACATTGCATAAAATATGCTAGAGTTGGTCCTAGGTTTCAAGGGGCCCGGAGCAAAAGAAAAATAAAATGGAGGCCCTTGTAGTTACATAAAAAAAATAACAAAAATAATGTTATATAATTTCGTTGATTTAACAAAAATAAAATATGTAATTAAAAAAATATAATCCACTTTAACATTTCAATCTCAATAAAACAAGATCGTTCAATATAATTTACCATATGAAAAGGACAAAAAAATACTATTAATGAATTAGCTTTGAAATTTTGATTTTCTTGCATTTTTATATACTCAAAGTCATCAATCAATCATTCGCAAATAATTTTTTTCGGAAATTTACTCTTAATTGAAATCAAATAAAATGTTAAGTTAAAGTGACTTTATTTTGTTTTTCGCAGTTAAATCATATCATCATTCAAAGACGAAAAATTCACTTTAATTGCAAAAAAAAAAGTAAAGGGAGAAAAATAACATTAAGTTTGCGATTATAAGGACTCGAACGCAAGATCTCCAAAATTAAAGATAGAACACCAACTACTTTGCCATCTTCCACTAATAACTAAA